>JARK01001342.1:2411081-2462791 GCA_000688135.1 Ancylostoma ceylanicum
CTAATGCCCCCCCCCCCCCTCCAAATTCTATGCACTCTTTATAGAGTTCTCGGCACTATTTGGGTATATATTTTTACCGAAAAAATCTGATGAAAAAATCCGCGACAATTTCCCTACGTCTAGCTGAAATGGAAATGATTATTTGAATGGCTGTTGAAATTCAATTTAAACCTTGAACTCGGCCAAAGACCAAGCCATCACTCTTTATATGGACTAGAAAAGAATGATTTTTTTGTAGTGTGCATGGGCGACTTTATTTATGTAAATGATGCTCGCCTCAGAGGGGTTATTTTTAGCCCAGAGAATGTCCCCCTCTTAAATGTGGAGTTCGATGAACATTGAGATGTTTAACCGCCAGGTTTTGCTATGGATGTAAAGAAGAACCACTATGAGTGGTAAATTCCAGCGATATCCAGGCTCAACTGATTCATTTGGCGAAAAAACTGCGAAAGACCCAGAACGAGGTGACCCCTCACATTGAGAAGGCGCGTCGCCTCCGTGTGATTTCCACTTAAACGGTATCCGACAACCTAGAGTGAAAGGTAGTTTCACTAATACAACCTCCACAGGTATGAAGCAGTCTCTATCCACTTATTCTGGTAATTTTCTTGGGCAATTTCTAGAGTTATATTGAGAAGTTGCAGTTGAGAGTCGCAAATTGGGTCGTTCCAAACAACGTGGCTTTACATGGAAGGTAAACCAGGGAGCTCTTTCGTCTCTGATGGCGTTAATTGCAAAGGATAGGGGCTACTTAAATCACTTGTTGTGATTCATGTTGTTCGTGAAAAGCAGTACTTCTAGTGCCCTTGAAAAGCCGCACGAACTTATTGGCCAACCCAATACCTCGCACTCCAGGCCATAGGAAATAAGGTGTGGCGAGAATTGAGGAAATCAGTCAGAATACTTGGAAAGAGTAAACCAAGGGCTACAAAACGGTTACTAACACACCATCAAACAAAGCTTGAGTCCCACTAAAAATTTAGATGAAAAAACCGCACGAACTTATTGCCCAACCCAATATTTCTGCGCCGTCATTTCAACAGTAATGGCTTCTCTTTACATGTCGTTGATATCTGTTGCCTTTTGAGTTGCATTCTATCCACGTTAGAAATCAAACGGTAGGAGTGATCGGAGTTTGTCGTTGTAGTCGAATTGGTGCTTTACATTCCAGGCGATAGAAAATGAGATATGGCGAAATTTGAGGGAATCCGTTAGAACCCTTGGAAAGAGTAGATCAAGCGCTACAAAATAATGGCTGACACGCAATCAAACAAAGTTTGGTTCCCGGCAAAAAATTAAGATGAAAAAACTGCACGAACGTATTGCCCAACCCAATAGCATATTCACATATTATATGTAAGTGACTTAGGTAGAACAATTGATCCATCTGTGTCCTCTTAAACATTTTCGTCCGGATTTAGGGGGTTGGCCTTGGGCAGAACACTTGCACTGATGAGAAACCAGAGAGTGGGGAACCCATGGTTTGTTCTACTCATAACAAAAACCCTCCTGAACTTGCATGGTGTACAATGAGATGGTCCTAGACAGAAATCAGATAATTCCGCACTATCAAATCGGCTGCCTGCCCGCTATATACACATCTTCATTATATCATTGTAATTCAGTATCTGACAAGCGTTAGTTTGAACTAGCTCGCCACTCTTCCGACAGATTTTTCTAGACTTGTCCGAATTTCCTTTTTTGGAAACAATGTACTGTCCCAAATTGACTACAGGGCTATGTGAAAGTTTATTTTATTTTATTTTATTCAATGCACATGAAGAGCGCCAAGTAAAAAACAGAGGCGTAAATTACAGCAAGGTACAGTTGGTAAAAAAAAAACGGAATGAAAAAGCAAACATTCGCGACAACTGAAGAAGAAGAGAAAGAGAAACGTACTAAGAATGCATACAGCGCATAAATAATGCATACGTAACTAAATAGTACTAGAAGGAAAGATCTATTTGTAAACAGTCTATGGTGACCCCCTTAAAAATCTTCGCCGCATTAATTTTTACAGAAGTGAAAGGGAATTCAAGTGCAATTAAACTTATTAAAAGTGTGTTTATAACAGATATATAAAAACCTGAACTTCAGCAGTGAATAATGGAAGGATCAGCCTGGGCAACGCAACTAACGTAAGTTATTCTGGGGCGGGTCAAGTAGGTGCCTCTTTGATCTGGTACGAACCCCAGGCGTAAGACCCAGACCCAAGTCTGCAACTGGTCGGTAAGAGGAAGCCAGGCAGAACATGTTGATCCTCCATTTAGGAAGTACAGGAAGAACCGTCGAAACGTTCGAATTGACTACGTTCCGTTATGTCTGTTAAGTAGCAGATAAAAATATAATTAAATATAATATCCTGCAGAAAGAAATAATTCAGGCAAGTAGATATTGAGGAGGTCACCAATGTAATGACTGATAGGATCATAGAATATCAGATACATTGAGAGTACTCAACAATTCTTTTCTTGACAAAGTTTTTTTTGAGTTGGGCAATATGTCTTACAGAAAGAAAAGATACAGGAATATTGCTCAGTATGCGAGCAGAACGCCAGAAGAATGATGTATGCAGACTTTTAGTGTGTTGTCGTTTGGTATACAGGCATTCTATGTTAAGGCTAGGGCGGCGAATGCGTTTCGGTCGAAAAATCCAGTATCTGGAACTTTTGACACCAACTTCACAACAAAGTTGATAAAGTGTAATTGGTGCTTTAGATAAATCTGGAAAAATCCGAGTTCAGTTAGGGTAAATACCGAGCTTTTGGAACCGTCATGGGTGTGCGGACTTCTTTGGACAGATTGCTCTAAACTGTTCTCTGCTACACTACCAATTGGAACCCTCCCTGGAGTTCATAGATCAAACCAAAGGCCTTGAAATTATGAGCTTGGTAAAAAATTCTATTTTCAAAGAGCTCCATGAAAGGGAAAAAACATTGAAAAACTCATGTCGCAGAGGGTTTGGTGCATCCAGGCTCTTTTGTAGAGAATCATAAAAAACTGAAATAAAAAAAATGCAAAAGCCATTCAGCTGGACAAACTGAATCTACAAAATCAACTCCATCAAGCAAAGTTAGAGCAAAAGGCTCATTTTTTCTCTTCTTTCGGATGTCGTAAGTTTTTGCAGCTGATTGACTGCTAATACATAATTCTAATCGTAAATGCAAGTATAAAGAAAAGGCTACGATTTTTGCATAACCCGCTCCTTCCAGGAATAACTTCATACCTAACAAAAATAACAAGTTTTTAATGGTTAGGGAACAACTTCCTTGAAATACTAGTGTAACAGCTCTGCCAATCTTATGTTGGCAGGAAAATTCAAGCCACATCAGTAGAGCTCCTACTATAGGATTGGCAGAAGTCGCCTAGAATTCGTGTGAAATTGGGTAAACACACCAGCTTTGTTGCAATTTTTCTTGAATTATGCTCACTTCTCACTCACAATTTCTTCCAGAATTAGATGAAGATTGTCGTAGTAAATTTACAAAACCCATATGAAAACCTCTTGCACCTCCATCTCTCTCCTCGCCCATTCTAATTCCGTACCTTTCTCGCCCTCTCAGTTATTGAATATTATCGCAGTAGCTGTTGAAAGAGGAAGATGACATATGGGGGCAATTTAAGCTCGAGACTATGGACTGGGTCTGGCTAATTAGCGGACGTCGTGGAGTAAGGACTGGGGTATACTACCAAGAAGAAGTAAAAGTACTCATGGGGCTCTAGGATATAAGTACTAGGCAGCCCATTGAAGTGGAAAAGGTAAAGATAGACTACTTCTTACGAGAGATCAGCAGCACAAAAGCAGAAGGATCGCAGCACATCGACGGAAGCGATGAGCAAAAGTGGATCAGCTAATTGGAAAGTCTCAAAAAATCGATGTTCGTCCTTTAATGCGGCGGAAAAAGCGGCGGTCTGTTGACTGTGACGGTGGAATTCTTTAGAAGGAATGACTGGATGGGGTCTCTAAGCAAACAGCATGCAGCTGACGTCGATGTGCCGAATGGCGCTGACTCAGACAAAGGTACCGCCGCGGCTCTTCTGCGCAATGTTCGAGACGATTCCGGTGAAATGAGCTCTTTAACTCCTTCCTAGCCGATCAATATGTATCTATAGCTCGAAAAAATGTGGTGAATGTGGGAGTTGAATGAAGCGTCTCAGCAGCTGCTGTATCCATAAATAAGGCTAGGAAGGGTGGTATTGATGTAAGCCTATTAAGGGAGCTCCCTGTGCTATTTAGAATGAAATGCATGAAGAGGCACTTTTTGCCTGTCTGTGCAAATATGTCGGACAACCTCTCAGTGCAGCGTTTTGCAGAGAGCTCTGGAATGAAAAAAAAAGTCTACGAGAGCTGAGCTGCAATAGTGAAAAGGGGTAAGTTGGACCTGTGTCAGGGTTTGCGATGAGCCAGGAGAGAATGAACAGGTAGAGTTGAATCCTCAAAATTAGGGTTCAGAACAGAGCCGAATGCATTACTGAGATTACCCAGGGTCAAGGTTTTAACGGCCGTTCTAAAGGTGTCTAAATGTGGCTGGCGTTAACCTATTCACCATGGGTAATCTCAATCATGCGAACCAAGGTAACCTTATTTACCGGGTTTGCTGGCCGCTTCTTTGGGGAAACACGAGCTTGAGAAATAGGACCTTTTGGAATAAGATCTTTTTCAAAATTATGTGTGGTTGATATCCCTTGTGGGCATGCTTCCATCGTTCTCGGAAAAAATCCCGAAAAATCAATAAAATCAAAGAAGTTGCCGGATTCGTGATGAGCGTGTTGGGTAACCTCAGGGCTGAGATTCATGAAATGCTAACTATGCAAACCAACGATGGTTAGTGCGTTTGGTTATCCTATAGACTGTGTGATGTTAGAAGGCGCAGGAGGTGAAAGTTGGTTAGCTAACCTGGTTTCCCTCGGTTAAGCGTTCATGAATCCTAGCCCAGAAAGCCTACTTCGACAGAGCAAGGCCGCAAAAAGTAGATACAGTCGGTAACTGGTAACTGGTAATTCTATGTCCGAATCGATAATTCTCGACGAGAATAATCCTAGGACAAATCTGAATGGTGTTCCATGCTTCTGGGATCCCATGCTTGCTCCCTTGTTGATAAATGCTCCAATTATGCCTCCACGTCGTTTGAATTTGGCGGCTACGCGCGAAGTCCAAACTTTTTGAAAAGGGTCTTGAGCCAGCTATGAGTAAAACCACAGTAAGAGATGGGAAACCGCCTCTAAACATCTTACCATTCGATTTGCACTGGTAGCTACGAATAACACTGGAAATACATCCCATAATCTTTGCAAAAAGACACGTGCGATGCAATAATCCGTCGCAAAGCGTCGCCCTTAACTTTGCGGAACGTGGATCAATTCCGATTTTTCATGAACGAGCAGATGAAGCACGCCAGGACGGATTTAATGGGTAGATCCCTGATTCCAGGATAGTTTTACGAGAATTAGGTGGTGAAATTTTAAATTTGATCGTTTGGTTTACAGCAGTGGGGGCAAGGAAAGGGCCCAAATGCATAATGGATATTGCTCATGCTAAGCGAGTTAGCGTATCTAATTTATTAACCACGTGGAACACATGACAAGTTTACCCACATACGAATTTGTCTAGACCCAGCTGGGTAACCGCACCAGTGGGTATGAGATCAACCATCTTTCCAGTAATGGATGCGAACCCAGGTTCCAAAAACGGACGGTGTGGTGTTTGGAAAGGTTTATCATAGTGGTTTTTTTTTCCACAGACCTGTGAATCACTTTAAAATCGTGAAGTTTTTGGTCTTGGAAAGAAGTTTCTTACATGTTCTTCCGCTTATTCCATATGTAAAGACTAGTGATCGGCTAATTTTTCTCCAAAGGTATACTTAGTCCTGGGATTGTTCAAAAACCGCAACAGCTGCTTTTACAGGCATGTTCCAGAAGGACATTATCCAGAACAGGACACAAGATTTATACGAATGCAATAATTTTTAGTTTTAGAGGAAAGTGGGGAATTATAAGGTAAGTATTCGCCAACACGCTGTGTCAAGCAAAAAAAGGAACTGCAAACTCTTGACGTGGGAAGGCATTCATCGCTAGTAGCGCCAGATTATGGGCATGCTCAGGAAGGAAAATCCATGAGATATATTCGAATTCCAAAGTTTAATTGTGATTGAGTCGAAAATCAAAATTTTCAAGAAGGAGCAATACAGGTAACGCTCAAGAAATGGTAAAAAGAATTTGGAGATAACCCTTATTAGGGTTTTTTCGATCTTGAGTGGGTAATCCATCAGTTAATGCGGGGAAATACAGGAAGCAGAATTCGTTATTAAGTTAATAGATAGAGTATCCCCATAGTAAGGCTCAGACATCCTCAAAGCGGAATTTTTCCCCCTCAGACTCTTCACAGCTTAACAGCATAAAGTGCAAGCAAATGTGCTGCGAGGAGCATTTCCGTGGCGGATAACAAGAAAACCTCCCGCTCTGCAACGCCGACAAAAAACGCCATTTCCTTGGAGTATGCTGGGTGCTTGAATTTCAACGCAAACACGCACACGAAGCACACACACACGTGAAGGCGCTGAAGAACCTGGCCGAGACGTGGCCGGGGTTCTCGCCGAGACATGTGGGACGAGCGCGACACGTCCCAGTTTATGACCTTTGCGAGAAGCTTCGTTGAATGACGCACCCACATTATGGGGCTGTTATTGAAACGTGGCTAAGCAATGGGGAAGAAATTGAAAGCTGCAGAAAATATGGATGTTGTTGAGGATTTCAATGCAAAATGAGAGAATTTTTGAGGAAATCGAAAATCGATCTTCACCCCTTCATGGTCTATGAGTCCTTCATTATTTTGTAGAACTGCTCTTTCTGTAATTTACTGACACCTGTATTTGAAGGACAGTTTATAGTAAACGCTCATGTTGGACGCGCACGCGTCTATATGACGACGTACAAGACCAGTAGCATCGGTGACGCAGCTCAGGCGCATGCTTTCACAACTTCGTGACGACCTCGTGCTGTTTTAATCGAGTATAAACATGTCGCTTTCGATGTAAAACCTTCCGCAAATAGGTGCGTGCGTTTGACGCGCGACTGACGCACGCACCTAGTATAAATTGCCCTCGTTACAACAAGGAAGCTGCACATTCCAAAAACATTTCAAAGCGACTGAAAAATGGGCTAAGCGCTAGAAGTACGTATGTACTGTAAGTATCATACCAAATGAGCAAAAACTGAAGGAAATTTTCCTGAAAAGGAAGAAGCTAATCTGTGAGTTGACTTCAGAGGCGGAACGAATCATATCTCTCTTTTCTTCTTCATTTTTTTCGCCTTTAATGCTTCAGTTCTTTGCTCTATTAGTAGTGATATCAAAATGTGAAAAACTCAAGATTAAAACAGAAAAAAACTAGGGATTCTGGCACTCCGATTTTCAGAAGCCGCATTTGAACTGTTTTCGTCTCTCCGGAAATTTCTTTCTCCTCGAGGTTCATTTGCTGTTGTTTACTCACTTCTACACTTAACCTCATTTCCAGATGTTTTCTATTGAAATCACTCGCTTCGCTCACGCCCATTCCTTTTTCTCCTCACTCGCTGGTCAATCAGCTTTTCCGTTATGGAAAGAAAAGTGGGAAAAGGAAGCCAGAAATGTTTAGCTCAACATACAATTACCCCGGAATGAATCTACTCCTTCGGGAAGTCAAGGAATGATAATGCACATATTACTTCCATTTAACACAAAGAGAAGTTTCTAGTGCTACGCTTTGAGTACTTCATAACATAGTGGACTTCCTTCTTGATATGGTGTAGTCTGCCACCAAAGAGTTGATAGTTAGGAAAATTTGGACTGCACATAACGTCTTTTTTCTCTTTTGCCTCTACAAGCATATTTCCTGGTGGAATAGACCATATCACGGCCGAGGGACAGACATAAAAAACGGAAATGTCATGGATTCATTGGGGCCACAAGCATGATGCCAATAGGAATAATTTATTAGGTATATGTATTGTCTATTAATGTGATGGCTTTTTCTTCTCACTATAGTCTTCGAGCATAAACGAAAGCTTCATATTCGGAATCAGCACTCCTAAGCCCGGATACATCATGTAGATTACCCATGGTGAACCTGTTGACCTGCCCAAATATACCCTTTACCTAGCGTACATCAACATTTTTACCCGTACGTGACGTTATCTGTATTTAGCTGCTATCCTCGGATAGTCATGCCTATGAGTATGTAATTACTTATGTATCCTTCAGCTGCGTGACAAGAGGTACGTCAGTGGACTGTGATTGGTCGGATCTTGTACGCGTCGCGGCTGCAGTCCTCAAGGGTACGAGCAGCGCTGGGGAGAAATAGAGAATGTTTCTAAGCTCGAGAGAGAGAGAGAGAGATACGGATGAATACTATCGGAGCCAACAAACTCTTGAGAGGTGGCTACCGCTGTCATTTAATGCGTCGAATCTGAAGGACCAAGATAGATTTAAGAAGCATTGGTGTGCGACGCGGTCGCGTCGCGGCGTCTGTACGTTTTGACCGCCTCCCGTCTCCTTCCAATGATACATTCACGCCGAAAACAAGAAAAACAATGCTGTTCTTGAATCCATAAGACCATACAAAGTTAGGAAAATATACTTCAGACTACTGAAATGAGGAACTGTAATATGTACAGACGATTTGTGACAGGCCACAGCACTACGCGGCTTTTCCCTTTTTTCCAATATCTTTCGCAGTCCTTGCAGTGGGATGAATGAAAATCCCTCCAACATAGACACATCTCGCTGACGGCGCCTTTCCAAAAAGTATAAACAAATTGGAAATGGTGTCACTAATTTCAAATAAAAAACAGCAGAAAAACTGAAAGGGATTGCCAGTGCTTGGGAACTTTCATTTAACTATTAGGCAGAAGTGAGTCCATCAGGGAGTTTTTATGAAGAAATCATATTAAACAGGCTTGCATATTAGAGACGAAGTCATAATAGCGTATTATTGAACACATGTTATTCTCAGAAGGGCAAAAGCATCAGAGTTCGCTTTAATGCCATGTTCAAGAGCCTGCGTGGAGCGAAAGTGCAGTCACGCTTCATAACAGCTGATAGCACTGAATAATTCTACGTATGTTTGGTTTGCAAGACTCGAACAGTCATAACAATCAATGCAATGGCAAGAATATCATCACTGACGTAAACAGCTTCTGATATTCTGAGGAGATTCTCATGACACAGGAAGAGATTTGACGAATGTTAAATCGGGTGACAACGAGATTCTATGGAGAGGAATAACAACCTCTATAGTGCATTTGACTAGGGTCGATAGTTGGGAAGACAACAGAGGGAAAAACAACGCGGGAAAGTCTGCAGCAATTGGAGAGGAATGAGAGAAATGCAGGCTATCCGCACGGATACTAAACTATCGCCGAGTTTGGAACAGACTATGGACTGGAATTCTCATTATTTACGGTATACAGGCACCCCTGTTTGGACAGGTTAGAACAGGAAGCAGAAAGATTGGACAAAATTTAAAACGGTGTGATCAATGTAATGTGCGGATGCGCAGACAATCAGAGCGCCACGATGCATACAGTGCAGCGCATGCGAGTGCGCCTCGTCCACTGGAATCTTCCATACATGATCATATGTAGCTATGGAGCCCTCCTGGGATACAATCTAACAGGACCCGAATCGCAATCTTAAGAAGGACGAATCTAGAGAGCGTGGTGTGCACGTAAGGGCAGTTTATAGTAGTCTCGCGCTACCGTCGGATACACGCGTGGATGATTTTTCAGGATGAGCGGTCAACTCTGTACGCGTACTATGAATGGGAATCGCGTGAGACCATCGCGGTTAGCAGTAGCAGCGGTGCCACAAAAGCGTGTGCTTCTTCTGTGTCTGACCTGCGTGCGTAGAGCGTCCCGAACATACAATCGCCTGGCGGAGGTACTCACGCTTTAACAATAAACTAAACCAGTGCGATGGTGTGGTTTTGGTTCACATAATAGTTATAATGGGCATATGCGTGTACATTTATACATATATAAACCTAGTATTCGCGCAACAAACTAAAACTAAAATACATATCTAAACTACACATTTACCCAGATGCACGCATACGCAGGCCAGTGGCGGAAAAAAATTGGGGTCTCCGCCGTTTTGGGGACCCAGACGGAAAATAAAATTAATAAAAATATTAATTTCAATAATAAATAATAAATAGTCAATATTCAAAAAATAATAATAAAAATAAACAAATAAAAATAAACTAATACAAAATTTTTATATGTATTGTAAAGTAATTTCAAAAATTTGGCGACCCATTCTCGGGGGGGGGGGCGCCCCCCCCTGCGTCCGCCACTGATGCATACGTACTTGAACAAATGTGTATGTGTCTGTATATGTATATAACTGCCTGTGCATGTCTATGAAAATTCACATAGCACACATTATAAATTTCTTTTACCTTATTGATGAGTGCAGGAGGAAACTTATAATGCAGCCTAGTTTTCGTACAAGGATAATGCACAAAACGAAAACTAGCCATGGATCCAAAATCAAACATTAAATCATATAGTTGATTTCTGGTGGACAAAACAAGGACAGCTCAAATGTCTTCTTATTTTGAAACCTCGGCATGTTGACAGTTGTGTGTGAATTTTTTTTTCATTTTTCAAATTTTCAAAACAAGGACAATAAAGGAGTAAAGCCTAGCGTAACGAGATACCTAACAGTGTCACTGTTTCAGCATAGAAATAAGCTCGCGACGAAGTGCCAGACACAATTCGTTTCAAGCTAGTGCGAATATGGGCGTCGAATGAGGCACGAACCAGCTAGTAGGGCCGCAGTAAGAAAACTGTCATGTCTCGTGACAGAATAAGTGACGATGCCATTCGAAAAAGTGGATTGGGATCCCGTCTGTCTCAACTATCGCGTCGGTTATTGCAGCCGAAACGGATCGGTAGAAAAACCATAATCGGGTTAGTCGCCACCTTACACCTCACTTACTCTTCTGAACCATTGGGCGCATTCAAGGCAGATCGTGAGCGAAGCCTGGAATGTGTCAGCGCTTAACTGTGGTTTTTCAAGTTATTCTGGAAGCTGGAGCGACGACTGCATTCTATTTCTGTGCACAGCCCCAACAGCAGTTTTTCGGGAGCAGTTTTTAGTAATGCGTTCTCATTCTGGATATGATCTTTGCTGCATTACAGAAGGGAACAATATTTTCTAGTTTTCCTCCAAATTTTGCAGCAGCTAACCAGTAGTTTATAATAAACCAGAGTATCATGTGTACGATCCATCTGCCATCTGCAAAACGTGCGACAACCAACAACAACGTTTGCCAATAGAGTGATTCGGCAGAGATTCCAGCTTCCGAGCCGGGCCTGCGTGCATAATTACCCAGGGTAAACGTGTTGGCGCCTTTGCTAACGATTGGTAAAGTTGTGCGGTGTTAACGCGTTTGTCCTTGGTAATTTCTGCATGTGCCTTGGGGTTTTTCTATATTAGAGCTTCCACACTCACAAAATTGAGATGGGTAAATCTCCAAGTACTCTGGTCTTTAAACCTGGGCATATTTGACGGAGTTTATTTTATATCTACTTCTGCGCCAACCAGGTCGGTAAGTGGACTTTATCTTTCGCGGCCTGACATTTCGACGGCAACGTCTTCTTCAGAGGCCTGGAAGTGCTCCAACGCTGAATTCGTGTTTTGCTCCGCCAAACGTCTTACCGCTCCCCAGCTAACCTACTGACGTTGTCCCAAGGACATCTGGATATCAAAAAACAGAGAAGTACAACGTACCAAAAAGTCCACCGTTTCAGCTGTTGTCGTCCACACTCTTTGGTGACTGTCACTGGACGAATGAATGTCACCATGATCCCTGGATGGTGATTGGGGTATAGATAGAGTAACCTACAGCTCACAGAGAGACATATAAGGTAGGAACTCTTTCGTGATCGACAAACACTCGTTTCGGTTGTTCATCTTCGGATTCCGAGCCGAAATCCGAAGTGCCTTTAGAAGCTTTTTTGCCGAAATTTCGGGCTCGTAGCCAAGAATTGTGCATATCATGTCGATGTCTTTACAGTTCTGATGGTCCTATTTATGCTTCCCCAGGACCGAAACCAAGCTGCCACGTATTTTGCTAGGTAGATGTTCTTTTATACGCACACTCAGTACCCGTCCGGTTTCACCAATATACAAGGCATTGCAGTCTAAACACTTAATCTGATATATCACACCTGTTTGTGAGCAAACCCTTTCCTTACCGTATGGGCAAACAACGCACTGTTTATTTATATTATACAATGTCTACCGTAAAGTCTATTCCGCGCTAACTGCTTTTTGATGTTATCATTCAGGATGATCACTAGAATCACGTCATTCTGTAGTTGTGCTCGCACGAGACATTTACGTAGTTCATCGCTTGCCTCATCGGACACAAAAGGAAAACAAAAAGGGAGCTTGATCGCGTGTGAAATATCCGAATTCAGGAAGGGTTGTCTTCGTAGACGTTTGACTGATGTGTACCCGTTGTTACTCGCAATATGTATTTGATGCCTACCGGAGGAACTCTTCGCGCTCAGCTCCACCAGTGCAAACTTGGCCGGCGGTCCTGAACATTCTACGTAAGACGGCGCATTTCACAGCTGTTGGATGTACGGAGGTCGCGTGCAGAATGATGTTCTTGGAGCTAGTTTCACGATACCATTTTACCTTAATCGAGCCATTAGATAGATTTATTATTTACTATTTATGAGACCAGTAACTTCTTGTCACTAAAGTTGCAAGTTCGCGCACTCAGGGGAGGGGATGAAGGGACGAGGGGAGAGAAGGGGTGGGCACAGTCTGTCTCCAGAGCTCATGGCTCGACGTCAGTGTGAGATGCAAAGTTTAGAACGCAGATCTTCGTGAGCTGCAAATGCGGTCGAGCAGCACTGGTTCAACAGGTGAGTAGCGATGATTGTACCCTTTCCTTTTTTTCCTATTCATAGTCGGGCATGAATTCAAAAGCTCTCTAGAGTTTTGCAAAATGCTAACGAGGTCTCTATATATCAGAATCCGTGGTGACACCCTATGGGATGAGTGCAGATAGCAGAAGAAAGACGTATGTGATGTAGCTTTCGCATACATGTGCTGCTTGGTGCGTTCACATGAAGGCCTAGCCGTCTCTTCAAAATATTTTTAGCCACACTATTTTCATGAGATCAGGCACAGTGAGCGTCGATGGCCCTGCATTTTTTGCGGACTCGGAAAGCACGCGGCGCGACCGCATCGCTCGCGGTGGAATCCTCGCCACGATCGCAGACTATCAGATTTTCTTGATATTTGGTTTCCAATATAGTTCACGCCAGGTTCGATGAAAAAGCTATCAAGAGGTTTGCATTATGGTGACGATTCCATCGCGAACGGAGCGGGAGTGCGCGTGCTTCCCATGTCCCCAAAAAATGCATCGCTCTCGACGCTAACAGTATATAGCACCTGAAATGCAATCTCCCTAGTTGCGTCGAAGGCAAATTTTGCAATCAGGGGAGCTGCAAAGGCGATTTGCACCGTGATATTTCAACCACGGCAGCTGTGTTGTCTACATACTTGTGTTTTTCTGAGGCACTGTCAAATGGCGATGCTTACCTCAACGGAAATAAATGGGACATAAAATGATGCTTTATCAAATGAAGGGCGGGTGTCCTTTCGCCTACCGTGTCCCGTTATCCAATCTTTCCTTAAACACCGTTGAATTGTAGCTCTTAGTCACTGTTAGTAGTCGCTCTAGCTGGAGCTATTCCCCCTTTCCCTTTTTCTTCCTCTTTTCAAGTACAAACCTGGCCTGTCGTACGAAATATACTAGCAGCAACTGACTTTTTTGTGGCTCTTGTTTCTGGCTGTTATTGGATTGAAAAGGCGAGCAGGTGTAGTGTTATGACGTAAGCAGCGGATTACATGCGCGGCTTCGCTACGTCGCGGCCGAAGGAACGCGGAAGGACCCAAACGAAAAATTCGCTACTAGCATGCTCAAACTGAGACTATCGAATATAATTCATTATCCACACAATCTGCTAATTATTTTGAGGCAGAATATAGTTTTACAGATTCCTACTCTCCCTCACTTGGATGAGGGAGTATTGCTACGCTATTGGAGGAAGAGTTTACATCTCAGCACGAAAGGAAATAATTCGCATGGTTTTCCGAGCTTTCTGAGAGTGCAAATTACAGATTCCTACTTCACCTCAACAATATTATGTTAGACAGGCATCCCATCTACAGGAGTCTTGTACGTGACCTCGAGGATTCTCTTATAAGACTTTTTGTGCTTACATGATCTATACTGTCAATCTCAGTTGTCTTGCGTATCGGAAGCTCTCCAAATATCAAGCAAGAAGGATTAAGAGCGCCATGTTGACTCACATCCAGCATGAGCGAGAATACATACTACTATCATGTTTACGCGTCAGTAAAATACTGGTAATGCACCCACACACAGCACCTGTAATAAGTATGATTTTCGCAGTAGAACATATTCACGCGAAAACTATCTGAGCTGTAATTATGAGAGCAAATGTACATGAAGCGCTCATTTCAATGTCAGCTGTCAGTCGATGTCGTCAAAGTACAAATCAGCTGACTTCCATTGCTGTTGGAAGCTTTTTTTGCTATTGTTTGAGCGTCCTCACACCCCGATTTCCTCATATCTGTGCGCAGAAAGCTTGAAGGGAACTTCTGCCTCCGCTCGGCACACCGGATGAGTGGTGTTACCAGTACACCCGCTCGCTGAACTTCCGGGGCTGCTCCTATGACTCTTTTGTGAATGAGGACATCTTGCTGGTTCATGTGGATGGTAGCACGAATGACTCTTCTGCTATTTCAGCACCATTAGCAGGGACCTTTCCGCATGCGTGAGTGTTCTATGTACGACAACGTCCGCCACCGCCTCGCAGTAATCCTCCTATCCTCATTAGAAAGTTGCTGCAATATAACATGCTGTCGGTAACCTCCTCCATGTCTGCCCATTTTCATATTTTAATTCTCTTTATTGGGTTCGCCGTGCTTTCATGAAGGCCCTTTACATGTGACATTTTGTTTCAGTTATTTCTTACGTTTATTTTTTTCTGAAATTAATGCGCGCACTTTGCGTAGTAAATATCTAAATATCTAATATCAGATGAGCAGTTAAGCGGTTCTAGTTCAAGTGTCAGGTAAGATGACGAAGAAACAAATTTCGTGTGAGACGTGTAGTTTGTTTAAAAGGCAGTGTTCCGCTTTAGAAATCGTTCTCGAGTCTTGTAAAGTGAAAGGAACTGAACCAGCGGCCAACAACAATGGTATGCGCAAAATCTCTTAAAACCGCTGGAAACCGCATATTCCCAAGGGATTTTTTTACATAAAACACGGACTACTGATACAACCCACAATCCCAAACCTATTTCACATACAGTCTGTTCCCTCAAACTTACACTGCCATCCTCGCCCGATCGAACAAAGCGGCGCGTGCGTATACGATTGGGGCGCGGTGTGGGGCTGATCGGCTGTTGCAGCACTTCGCCCCAATCGAACACACACGCGCGGCTTTGTTCGATCGGGGCGAGGATGGCAGTGTAAGTTTGAGAGAACAGACTGTATATCATTTCAATCATCGCGCCGAGCTGGTCCAGAATATGCAAAAGTGCCGGGATTGAAATGGGGTGACATACTGCCGTTATGTTGTTTGGCAGCTACTTGAAAGGTGCTTCTCATCTGAGGCAATGTTCTTTGCAGCCGACGTAAATTGTTGTGAGGCTTTCCAGTTTCATACTAAGCGCTGCGGGCACCTCACCGTGTCTGCTTTTCTCTGCTCCTTTGGTTTTTCAAACACTTAATTTATTCTTTTCGAAAAAATGCTTAGCCTGAATCCAAATTCACCTGTTGCAATAATTATTGGCGACACCAAAAATTATCGTGGTATTTTCAATCGTGTTCTCTTTGATGTTATTCAAGAGCGAACCTGTAGCAACGTGGCAATAGCTACTCCTTCCACTTTCAAATTTAAAATGCGTCCAATACGCATAGTTGCTGAAATTGACACTACGTGATCTATACTTTGGTATTACTTTTTGCTATGATTTTTTCACTCTGTAATTTGACATTCCAATTCACACAGGCACTAAGATTGTGAAAGGAACTATTGTCATTCGTCATACCAACCATTCCAACGTGCACCATTGTGCGAAGCGGGTCAAACAGTCCCATTTCCTTAACGTTTTCATTAGCGTTGACCAAGCTAAACAAGTAGCTGTTTAATGGTTCATCTTGACGAACATTTCATGATCATTTCATGATTTTCTACCTGTCTTGTCAAGTCCACATTTCACATATTTTTTCGTGTTTCATATTTTTTAAACAGTTCGTGAAATTAAGGGACCAGCCGCCATGGACTCGGAGGCAACGACAACCATTAGAGTAGTTTGCGCTCTACTTATTTTTGTACCAACATTATTCGGTATAGTTGTTCTAATAATAGCATTAGTAGTTTTCTACTTTGTGAGTTTACATTCTACAAGCTCTTTCCTGTGTTTTCATGAAAGATCTAGGTGACTTTCATGAGAGCGAGGTTAGATGATTTGAACGAATTTTAGGACTGGGAAACAGTGCGAACTAACAGCTTCTACTTGATAATGATGCAAATTATGTGCTCTAATACATGTATACTACTAGTGTTTCTCTACATAGCTTTTCCATTGATTCTTACAGGAACACAGGTAAACTAAAGAGCTAATGTTGAGTTTTATAAGAAAATTTTTTGCAGTACATGGGAGACAGTTACTTTCTCTATTATGGGCCGTTATTCTTGGAAGGTGTCGCATTCGAAGCATTACTTCTGTTGTCGTTTCTGCTCTCAATAAATAGAGCAACTATATTTTTCTCTCCTAGACTGAATGCATTCCTTTTTTCACCTGAATGTACTATAAAGTAAGTTTCCTTACTGGTTATTTAGATGACGAGAAGAAGACAAGAGTTTATTAGGTTGTCGGGAAAAGATTGATACACTTCATCCAAAAATTTTTTTTAATTTTTCCCCGAGATTTGTGGACAAGTCTATACAAGCATATCATATCTAATAATACATATTCCTGTAGCATCGTCCTGAAGGGTATATAAGGTTATGGCTCTGCACGGCTTTTCAACTAGCCGCGCTAATAGACGAACAGTCACTTTGATCAATGGTGCTGTGCGAGCTCGCCTAGTGGCTTCCACGCGAAGAGGAGCCAGCCGCTCAGCCTTGATCCAACCCACGTGCAAGGAAGGCTTTCCTCTACTGTTTCTGGGAATTTCTGGGAGCCACTAACTGTTAGGCTCACAGTTAGCGCTGATGTGTGCAATAATCAAATGCGCGATTTGGCCTCTGCCGTCCGAGAGAAGCTGCGTCGACGAGTCGAGGTGCATCTTCTGCAACAAAACACACACCTTCATGTGGTTTCGACAACTCCTTGGCAACTGGAAGAACTAAGATAGATAATGGTTCCGCATCCACCATACTCCTCAGGTTTCGCACCCTCGAAAACCACCTTTTCAGGTCGCTGGAGAACTTCCTGGCTGGACAGCGTTTCACTAACTTTCAAGCCCTCCAAACTGCCACTGGCGACTTCTTCGAACAGGAGAATCTCGTATTCTGGCGCCGCGGCATTGAGTCCTTGCCTGTGGCGACATATGTGGCACATGGTGGCGCTTTAGACTTTTGGACTTTTAGTGTCCGAATGCACAATAGAAACAGTGGCTCAGTGGATAACATATTTATTATTGTAGGAGAGATAGTGAGTGAAGTGAGAAATAAGTGCCTCGTGCGGCTAACACCTTCATTCTCACTAGTGGATATCACTACCAATATAAGACGGGTCAGTCTCGCCCCCTCCACATGAGGTCTACTATGAGGTATGAGAATGAGTACAATAGGGATCATCAATTCGTCGATGATATTGCCTGGTCGGTGGCTGAAGGTGGTAGGCACACATGGTGATTATATTGCTTCTTGATGATTTGTAATGAAAGAAATTACCTAAAAATTAATTGTGCTGGAGAGTGTCTTTACCATTTCTCGACAACCTAATCAAAAATGATTTTGAGAGCATGCATTCTAGCACATACAAGTTCTCGCGGCCTACGATACTTTAACTCTCCCACTAGTTTAGAATTTCGTTAGCTGTTTGGGTGTACATCTTCACTATTCTTATAGTTCATCATTTATTGGGATGTGAAAAAGAATTTTCGAAGGATGGTGAGTTCTCTGCAAGCTGTGATGACTTTTACCAAATGAGGAACCCAAACATTACTCACAACTAAACGAAGACTGTGTCATAGTATTGTCTATACAACTTTTTTCTGTACATATCAGATGATGAGTCTGACCTCTAGGATTCTACATCTGGGATCACTGCGTGCATAATGCACAGGGAGAGCTGCACTTTTCAGACGTGAGTGCATTTTAATATACGTATTTCGTCGAGGCGGGCAGTGCCAAAGTCAAAGCAATGAAATGTTCATCTTACATCTTAGTTGTAAAAATAAATAAACACAACTGAAAAAGCTAGGAGAGAACGGTTCAATAAAGGAAGCGGAAACCTGAACTTGGTTGGATCTCGTCAAACGAGCAAGGCCATTAAGAAAACTCCTCGACGATAGAATTTTGAAGAGAGCAGCAAAACATCTTCGTTGCCAACGGATTTCGAGTCTATGAAATACATTTTCAGTTCTTGTATGCTCAGAACCATGTTGTACCGCCCACAATGATTCTTCTGTATATTGCCATATTTATCAAGATAAGGATGTCTCGAAGGATCACTCCAGCTTCTGCAAACATGAGGGTTGAAATGAGTTTTTTACTGCAAGTAAGAACTGTCATCTTCGTTTTTACATGAAATTATTTCACAGTCAATGTGAGAGCCGCTTTGCAAAAACAAAAGAAATATTGCGAAAAAAGACTTCAACGAAATTTCGTCCACATTATGGATGGTAAACACTTTCGATATTTCGTAATAGTAGCTAAATCGATAGGACACATGATCGCGTACCACAGTTTAAATTGCTAATCACCCACAAATCAATACCGGGATATTTCAGACAGTTCCGCTGGTTGTTCTCCTTTTTATCCAGGTGCTCGATTTTAAGTTAGTGCCAAGACTTAATGTGAAAGGTTATGGACGTTTTTTGGTCACCACTGGATCAAACCTTGTTACCATCGCCAACAGTATTGCTCCTGCAATGGTTCTTCTAGTTTTCAACAGAGATCTACGCAAGTATGTGTGGCAAGTACTCTGCTGCAAAGTCGTCAAGGTATACCAGGCGGATACGGCCAGCAGATTCGGCACGCAGCGAGTCGAGACTGTCTGAAAGATGCATTCAATCTGTATAAAAATAAATGAATGTTAGTTGAGATCAGAGGTGAATTACTTGAGCACACAACCACTCTCAGTGATAGTTTCAGCGCAAATTTTAGATAGATTACAACTGTTAGCTCTATCAATTCTACGTGCCTTTTCGTAGCGTAGCAAGCAAATGTCATTCCGGCTTCTACGGAAATGCACTCTCTCAGACCTTCCACGAACGGAAGCCCCTTGTCATTGGGACTCCAGCTGCTAAAATGGGAGGGGTTGGGGTGTCATTTGAATTGCTGTTCGGCTGCTGTTCGGTTGCTATTGGACCGCTTTCCATTTTTTGTTGGAGCTTCTATCCGGAGAATATCTGGGCTTGTTGTATTAATACAGAACTACCGCTGAATAAACCTGCTAGTCAGGTTTTTATAGAAGTTATTTGATTCAGATATTGAACAGATAAGATTCTTATTGAGTCGAAGATGTGTCGATCGAAGCTTCATGTTCTCTCGAAAAATGGCAGGGAAGCGAGTTCTCATTTCAAGAATATGCCCTATGAAAGATAAGAAGGCACACTGAAAGTCTCAGAAATCAACTACCCATCGCGGAAGATTGTATAATACCAGTATCGCTACTATGTGCATATAATCTTTGCAATAAAAAAGTGTAAGGGACACCAACTGACGGGTCGATCAGGTGAACGAAACATAACTCACCATCAAATATAGTGAACGTCTTTGGAGCTGAGGAATACGCGGACCTGAGGGGCACACAACACGCGATCAGATGTTGCGCATCCCTAACAACTTGTCTTTGCGTTTAGTTAGTTTAGTGTTTTTCCATAGGGTTTCATTTAGTTTTTTTTTTCGTTTAGTTAGTTTAGTGTTTTTCCATCGGGTTTCATTATTCCACATCAGAAAAAAAAGCATGGAGTATCACTGTGATCATCTACTGGCTGCAGTCCCACGCTCGTTCATTCTCGAATGCAAATATCGTTGAATAGATGGTCGCTTTGTTGATCCTGGTACGCATACAATGGGTAACTCCGTGGCTACTGGTTGAAAAGCCACTATATCACAGTTGGTGAAGAAAGTTTGTTGGGGCGGCCGCGTCGCGACTTCGCACTGGAGCACGGTAACCGTCACGGCCTTTTCTGTTCGCCTTGTACGGTTTCATTGCTGCATTCATGCATTGTCAACCAGAAGAAGATGTTTCATTTTCTCACAGTGACATTCTGAATAGTTTGTCCGCCGTAGTATATGATTGTTATTGTAGAGGAGTTGTTCTACGTCTATTTTCACATGTTGATCGTGCAGTTCAAGTGTAGGTTTTCACAGCACGTCTGTATTATGTTTGTATCTATGGCTAATTGTCCTACATCTTCATGCAGTCAAATGTAAAAGTGCAGACTTGGTGTAAGGACTCAATTTTATTTATAGTCAACTCCAAATGTCCGTAGACAAGAGTTGGGACCGCGGCGCGGCTCTCTCGCTGTCTGCTGCACGGATTGAGCGGGGCATGCAGGGCAGAGACGCGGAGGAAAACCGCGCCGCGGTCCCAACTCTTGTCTACGGACTTTTGGAGTTGACTATAACTGCAAAATAAGCAAGTGAAAATAGACGTTGAAGAACTATTCTACAACAACAATCACGTAAACTATTCAGAATGTCAATGTGAAAAAACTATAACATCTGCTTTTGGTTGGTAAAGAGTGAATCCAGCAATGAAACCGAACAAGGCGAACGAAAAACGCAAGCCATTTACGGTCGCCGCGCTCCAGTGTGAAGCCGCGACGCGACCGCCGCAATAAACTCTGTCCACCAATTGTGATATAGTGGCTTATTGAAAATCGCGCCCCCGTACATAGTTCATCTTCAGATGCAGTTGTTTCACAGGATTTAGACATCAAAAAGCAAATGGATTCCCCACTTTCGATCTCAAGCATACAATCAACGAGTTATTTTCCATTTGTGCAGGTTTTCCCCTCTGAGGGACTCTTTGCTTTGGATGTGCTGAGAATATGAGTGTCTCCTTTTTGGTAACTTTGTTTTTTTTTTCTGAGACAGAATTTGTGAAAACGTACACTTTATTGTCATAGTGAGGGCAAAACCGGGGTAGCATGGAGAGCGAACTCATCCCTAAAGAGACTTCTTAAATTTCAACAGCTACAGTGAACTCCAAACGACCGCAGGTAAGGGCCGGGAACGTGGCGCGGGCACTCTGGTTGCCTGCTGCAGCTTGCAAGGGAGCGGGAAATCACGGCATATTGGTTTTCATTCGTGTCTCTGCCCAGCAGGCCCGTTGCCTCGGTGCAGCAGACAACCAGAGTGCCTGCGTCGCGGTCCCGCCCCTTGTCTACGGCTGTTTGGAGTTCACTGTAATTAATGAATCCGACATATGCATGCATATGACGCGGCCTGATCGCGTGCTTGGGCGCACACTTTGTGTGAGGAGTGGTGACGGCACTCGTTTTTGATTTACAGATTTGGAAAAACAGAGAAAGCCTTTCTTCAGCCCTCTCTCACACGCGCAGCCTGTGGATACTCCGCAGCAGACCCAAAAAAGGTCCCAAATAGCCCTCAAGTCACATACTCTCGCTGCCTCCAGTTATAGAGCAACGAGGTAGGGAAAATGTTGACTGGGTGGCCGCAAGGAAACCTGTCTTTCTTCTTGTCATAGAAAAACAGCGTCCCTCAGCCCTGTGAAGGATATCAGCCGCTGTTCTATGCTGCCGAATTTCGATTTGCATCTACTTGATAGAATGCTTTCAATCAACTGTTGCTGCACAACATACTTTGATAGATATAGATATAGATTTATCACGACTATTTGAGACAGTCGTGAGATAAGATTCCATCACAACACATACTATAATAGCAAACGAAATTCGCTAGTTTAACACAATGCTACCAGCTAATGTTAAAAAATACATTAATAAATATACATAGACATATAACGTCTAATACTTTAGGAGGGAACGGACAGCGATTCGTTTAAACGATGCAAAATTTTTCAAGCATGATGCCAAACCTATCCTTAAGTGCAGAAATGCAGACCCTGCGCGAGCAGTAAATGACTGCGGCTTTGTTGTTTTTCTCGGTTTAGGATATGAAATATTGAAGGGAAGTCCCCTGGTCGTGAATGGCAGAAGCTTGTAAAATTTTATCAATCGATCATATAATCATATTTATTTCAATCAAGGGCGGTGTGGCGCAGTGGTAAGAGGCTCGCTGCGCACGCACACGGTCGATGGTTCGATCCCGCGCCCGTGGCCAACCAAGCCATCCATCCTCTCCGGGGTCGTAAATTGGTACCAGAGGAGTCTGGGAGGATGAAGCCACTGATTTGATTCATCGGATGCCCCCCGCAAGTCACTGTACAGGGCACATACGCATTCAACGCCTCTACGATGTTCAGATGAAGTCGAATGCGTGGCGCATCCCTCGTGACGGGATAGATCAACGCCGACCACTTTATCCTTTATCCTTTATTTCAATCAAAGTAGTCCACGATGATGGAGATTTAACATGAAACGAAGGCAGAACATTATGCAAGGGAGAATTAACCTCGTCCAGCAGTTATCCTCATATTGTTCGTTGTCTTCCCTGTAGTTGCAAACAATTCGAATCTAAATCTCATAGGTTCTCCGAAAGTAGAAAGAGAAATATTGTATACACGCGAGAAATTCACTGAATCTGCAGATGAAAGCGTTCATCGTTTTGTCGTTCCACTTCGCTTTGGTCAGCATCACAGGACATTCCAGCTGGCATAAGCTGTCACAGCGGTGAATTTGTAGAACCTTAAGCGTGTTAATTTTTTGAGGAGGACAGGTCAAAAAATCAAGTTGAAAATAAGACAAAAAGTGAACCATTACATAAACCAAAATAGTGTCTTATGTGTTCCACTTAGCTAAGGCTACTAAATCACAATTGTGTTCTTCCAATTACATACATCTACGTGAATTTTAGTATTGTTTTATTCCAATCAAGACCCTTGATAGCACCAGAGATTAAAAACCACTGGAAAGAGTCGAACAGGAATCAGCAGAGAAACGTTACTAGGATTCACACTCAAGACAATTTTTTCACCTATAACATTCCTCTGAACGAACACGATGAGCTTTCTTAAATGAAGAGTACAGACAGAATAGCACAACACCAAGATAAAGAAGCAGCTCTCTACCAGCGATAGCAAGAGCAACGCGAACGAACACGTGTGTTTTATTGCACACAAGTTTTTATAAACTATTGTAGAGGTTATACCCTCAGAATTTTGGAAGAAATACATTAGTGAAGTGGTGAAATGGCAATGGGCAACCGATCGAGAGAAAGCAACTACTGGCCTTTGTTGGCTTTTTCAGATGATCTGTCACCCCAGATATTTCTCAAACTTCTATCGCGGTTTCATGGTTTAAGGAACCTGCATCTGTGCAGTATTGGAAGCGAGTACGTTCTCTCACAAGTTCTCCTGTACTTGTGACGTTCTCGGGAACTTTTGTCCGAGTGTATCGCTCCAAAATGGCACCGCTGCCAAGCAAAGCGGTCAAACTTACATTCTCAGCGACTGGACTGGGGGGATGCATGGAATCCACGGCAATCGGTGAAAGCTCGCGCTGTGAAAATTACTAAAAGCACTAAAAGTTCAATCTCCACAGCACTCTTTATGGGACATCTGTGCTAAAGCAGACACAATGCCTCACCTTCACTTGCCCTACGTTTTTGTTCTTGCTCTGATTTTTTAGAGAAGAACAGTGGTCGCTGCGTTTTCGCAGAAATCACAATATGATAGCGGTGTTTTCTGCAGTGGCTAATGTCAGCATCGTGCTGTTGTGAAATACTACCAAATATAAGATCTTTGTGATAGGTACAAGTTGTTGTTGTAGATATCCTTATAGGGGCTATAAAATGGAGTCTGCGAACGATAGCAAAAAAGTGCGAACTTCTGCGTGCAGCAAAATACGAGGTTGTACTGATACGGCAACGCTTTTTGCAGAAATCACAGCATGATGGCGCGCTTATTTGACGTCAGAAGAAAGTCGTTTTGAAAAACGATGATAGGGAGAAATGAGCTCTCGTCATTTATTCTCCAGAGAACGTATCTAGACACCTGTCTCAAGTTATGTCTTTAAGTGCATATGAAAAATTGTTTCAACTGGCACGTCATCGCATCTATACTTCATACAAGACTGTTCACACTACCAATTTTAGTACCTACAATACTGCTCATGGGATGTCGAAAACCGACGGTCGCTCCGCGGAGTCACCGTCGCTCACCGTCGCTTTGCCATAACTTCCTCAGAACTGCCCCAATCAAAGCGATTTGGTCAGCATTCGATTTTTCTCGACGAGATCTTTCCTGAATGGCTGGGTAAACTTTCCGTTTACTGGTTTTCCTCCAAGTAATCGATATATCGATCGATAGCGCGTAATGGATCGGATCAGCAGTAGCGGAAACACGTGCAAAGAACTTGAACTCAAGCTCAAATTTGAATGTTTCCACTAAATTGAGGCAAAAACTCACAAAATCAAGCATCATGAAGCAGAACTGGGCAAACTCCATGCTCTTCAGGTGACATTCAATTTTTTACGAAGTTGCTATTAAACCATGCTGTTGCCGCAGATCTAGCGGACATGAGTAGGGAGGAACTCTAGGCCCAAGAGTACTTTTTGTCTACTTCATTCCCTGCAAATGTGAGTGCTGTATGTCTACTGTGCCCGACACCACGCTCGCCCAAAATGCAGACTTTGGTTGTGCTTTGTGAAAAACTCGATGTTGAGGGAGCTACAGGTCACTTGCGAGAGCAACTACCCACCTCGTATAAACAT
Source organism: Ancylostoma ceylanicum (assembly GCA_000688135.1). Classification (NCBI taxonomy): domain Eukaryota; kingdom Metazoa; phylum Nematoda; class Chromadorea; order Rhabditida; family Ancylostomatidae; genus Ancylostoma; species Ancylostoma ceylanicum. Next base: position 2,436,215 of record JARK01001342.1, read on the forward strand.
CCAAAAACAAGCACTACGTGGACTTCCAAAAAACACTGGCGTAGTTCTAGCTGTCTTCTTTTGTCCAGTAGGACTATGCTAATTTTGCCGGAAATTTAGCCACATTTCTACAACCTCCTGTACCGGCCCTAGGAGGGTGATCGAGCAATGAGTGCCTATGTTTCCTGAAAGACTTTGTGAAGGGTGTCATTCCGTGCCAAAACCAGATGTTTCTGAGAGGTTCATTTTTTCAGCACTATTGGGTGCGAGAAAGCTTCTCGTAGGACCCTGAGGGTGGACGGTGTCGCACTTGTGGTGCCTCCCAGGTTCGATGCCCGCCCAGGGAAATCTTCTTGCAAAATTTTTCCTTTGATGAAAGAAACCAAGATTTGAGCGGAGTCGTGAATATTTCGACGAGTAGCGGATCTCTAATGCAAAAAACGGCACAATATTGAAAAGAAATCTTTGTAAGAGATCGAAATATTCACGAGTTCGCCCAAATAAACGCTTCTCTCATCTAGGCGAACGTTTTGCAAAACGATTTACATGGAGAGGAATCGAACCTGGGAGCCACCACAAATGCGGCTTGCTCCCACCCCAGGACCCCACGAGAAGCTTTGTTCCACCCAGTAGTGCTGAAAAATTGAACCTCTCAGAAACGTCTGGTTTGGCACAGGATGACACCTTTCACAAAGTCTCTCAGAGTACACAAGCCCTTGTCGTCCCAAGATTCTACTAGGGCTGGTACAGATGGTTATTGGAATGCGGCTAAATTTTCAGCAAAGTTAACACAGTCCTCCTCGGCGAACGAGAACAGGTACAGCTACCTCCATTGCATTTTTCGGAATTACACAAATTGCTTGCTCTGTGTATCCCATAAGAGATTGGTAGCTCCTCTCACAAGCGATCCGTAGCTCCCTCAATATCAAGGTTTCCACTAAGCACAACGAAACTCTGTAGTTTGGGCGAGCATAAAATTGTGGTAAGTGGGCCTACAGCATCCCTACTTGCAGAGGATGAAGCAGACAAAGAGTTCTTTCGGGACTAAAATTATTCCCAACTCAAGTTCGCTAGATCTACTGGAACAGCATGATTCAGCAGCAAGTGTGTAAAAAATTGAATGTCTACGGTACAGCGTGGAGTTTGCCCCGTTCTGCTTCTTAGTGCTCGATTCTGAGAGTTTTTGCCTCCATTTAGTAGAAACAATCGAATCCGAGCTTGAGTTTTAGTTCATTGCTTATGTTTCCGCTAGTGCCGATCCTTTTCATTACGAGAGATTGATCGATATATCGATTACTTGGAGGAAAACCAGTAAACGGAAAGTTTATCCAGCCATTCAGTAGGTCATCGGAAAGATCTCGTCGAGACAAATCGAATGATAACCGAATCGCTCTGATTGGGGCAGTTCTAAGGAAGTTATGGCAAAGCGACGGTGAGCGACGGTGACTCCGCGGAGCGACCGTCGGTTTTCGACATCCCGTGAGCAGTATTGTACACAGTGAGAACTTCTGCTTTATTTTCTTATGCTCGAAATGCTAAGCACCTAGGACCTTCCAGCTTCGCAATAGAAACGGCCGTGAGCGTTTCTTCGCAAGGCAAGAACTCAACAATCACACTAGAGATTTTGAAGAGCATTGATTAATTTCAATTTTTTTTTTACTTTTTCTATCAACTCCATCATTTAGCTTGACTTAAGGCTTAACCGATGGATTTGATGAGGCTGCAACTACACTACACGTGGAGTGCAGCATACTGCGTCGCCGTATTGCAATAAATGCACTGAGCTGCAAGAAATGTAACTGTTCTGACAGCAACTTTAATTAACGTGACCGCAACAATCCACGAAAAAAAACACAATTCATAAAAGGAAGGTACTTCAACCTCTCCTAAAAGTATTGCAGTGATGAAAACTGAACCAGCTGCCGAGAACAGCTGTACATGCAAGATGTCTTGAGACCACTGGAAACCGTGTATCCTGGAGGGATGCTTGACACGGCGAAATGATAGATGCCTCGCCAGAAATGAACTGTTGTTACCGTGTTGTTTTTGGCATGGTAACAAGTGTTCTCTATGAACAGTGAAAACGGACTACTGGTATAACACGCAATCAGCTGGGACGCTTTAGAAAAGTTTATTGGCTGGTTAAGAGATTTTCTCGTACTACATGCATATGTATATCACTTTAATCAGTTCGTCGACGTGGCCCAGAGTTTGCTCACACAACAGAATAGAAATGCTATGAGAAACTGCCTTTAAGGAGTGTATTTTATGCAATGCATAAGGAAAATGCGATGAAATCGATCGAATTCCATTGCTTTGCTACAGAGGCAAAGCAATGTGTTGTAGGACCTTGACTGCTATGCGTTTGAGGTGATCTAGAATATTTGATCTACTATCGATCTGTTGTGATCTGCTTCAGAACGTTCTGGAACCTCACCTCTCGAGGTATATAATTCCCGCCGTTGACACTGTATGTATTCGCCATATTCATACGACTTACTCGCCTGTGCCGCATTCTGGTTCTCCTAATAAACTACTCGACTATGACCACCGGACATCCACAACAAAATGCAATAAATGAAAAGTTTCGAAGAAAGAAAACAACTTTATTTAACGTTGTGGCGATTAGCAGTGGACATCTTTCGAGTACATATAGTCAACTCCAAAAGTCCGTAGACAAGAGTTGGGACCGCGGAGCGTGTTTTCCTCCGTGTCTCTGCCCTGCAGGCCCCGCTGACTGCGTGCAGCAGCCGTGCAGCAGACAACGAGAGAGCCGCGCCGCGGTCCCAACTCTTGTCTACGGACTTTTGGAGTTGACTATATTTGCCATACACGGGTCTCATCGTAGCTTACTACAAACAGTTATTTCTGCGGACTTTTACAATTTTTAGAGGGTAACTTCCTGAATCCCATGCCTCGGCTCAAATTTCCCTCCTACCACTGTTTTATTTTGTGATTTATGCGACACTGCAATGAGGCTTATCTACATAACCGAAACACGAGCGTTATCTTTCAGCGAGTTTTCGCGTCGAACATTCTCACCCTTTTGTTTCCTCCGGCACAATGGGTTTTCGTAAAAGCAAGTGAGTACACATTATAATTTGGTTTTGGCAAATTTTTTGCTCTGTAGTGTTATGAATATCCATTTTCTTTCTAATTCATGTACTGTGTTCTTAATATGCTTCCATTATTGGCAGTGATATACATATTTATTACATAAACTTTTCACTCATGCGAACATAAAACGAAAAGAGAAACAAAAATCGAAGCACAACAAACATCTCTGGCTACAATTAGGATGGAAATAAAAAAGCAACCAAAATTGGAACTTAAAAACATTTGAATCATTACGGGCTAAGGCGATGCTCAAGCATTCTTTTGAAGGCGTTGTGAATGACCGTTCGTAACTGTTTTTCTGTGAAACGCGTTAAATCTAAAAGTGGTTCTGTATGTGAGAGAGTGGCGCCAGTAATTTAACCTAGCTCTTTTCAGCTGAGGTTTGACCGCTCCTCCTCGGGTCGTCAAAGATCTCAACAAAAAAGTTCTCAAGATTGAGACCGCATTTACCATGAATAATTTTGTGAAGCAGGAGAAGATCACTAACTCTACTAACTACAAAGGATTCCTTAGACCGAAGTTTTTGTTCCTCTCACTACCATTGATAATTTGGTCGTATGGAAACGCAAATACCCGTTCCATCAGTTTTCTGCTAAAGCTGTTCTGGATTGCTCCAGCTTCTCTGTACTTCTGCGTAGTGAGGATAAAACAAAGGAGTACTGTATTCGAGGATACGTCTGACGGAACGTTTGTTAGCGATTAAAAATACCATAAGTTAGAGCCCTAAAGAGGTTGTGCACTACATTCGTCGCTTTGGATGCAGTAGCATCTCAGTGTGCATGAAAATTAACATTATTGGTGGTCATCAATTTAAGGTCTTTGTCCTGGTTCACAATGAGTACAGGTATTCCAGCCAAAGTGACCACTGGGCGCATGTGAAGCCAAGTATAGCACTTTTGTTTTTCCCTAGTGGTACATCCTATTTTTGAGCCTATTTCTGAATTAAGTTAACTGTATTCTGTAGGAATGTCACATCCTTGGGAGAATGAATATACTGTGGAGGAAGGGATGGCACAAGGAACAACGTTTGCTTACCTATACCTCCGCCAGGGAGCCAAGCTTTATTCCGCTTTTTTTTTCGTCCGCAGAATCGAGAAAGGATGGAAACGGTGTTTTCCAGAATGGTTTTACTCCAGAGCAGCTGGCCTCAAGACAGATTTTTGAAAAATGCAGGCTGTTCTAGCAATTTTCCTGCAGGATCACCATCTCTGGAGAGTGTTCTACCGCTCAAATGCTTCATATTGTTCACCTGGCTCTTCCTGTCCCGTGTTGAATATGCATGACATTCAGTATGAATTACACTGACATTGAATGACAAGGCGCAATATCCTCAACATCTATCTATGCAATAAGAAAGATTCAGAACATATTCACTCGCAATTCCATGATATGCGCAGGAGGATATGATTACTCTAGCATACCAAGAGCCAGAATGAAAAACATTTACCTGAAACTATCTTCATTAGAAAGTCGACGCAAATTACTCGACGTATGGATGACTCACAAGCTTCTGTTTTCTCCGAAAATACAGGGTGCGGCAAAAGTCTTTGGACAAGCATATTCAATTTTCAAAAAATTAGGAAGAGAAAACTGGAAAAGCTGATAGTTGCTTTGTGTTAGCGGCCCACTCGCTAACATAAATAATATCTTTGACTCCAAAATTTCCTCCACTGATAGCGACACGGGCTTGTGAAAAATTGGATGTGACATTGGCACGGCGCGCAACCTGATAATCTGAAATTCATTTTGGCCCTTCTCCAAAGCTTCCGAAGAAAGTTCAAATTCCTGTATGGCTTTCGGAAGGCCATAGCTCGCTGGATCTAGAAACCGCTTCGAAATCTCCCAGAGTAGATGTAGGGCTTCCATAAGCGAATATTTGTCTTCACCATGGCAATAGAGAAGAATACTCACTTTAAGGGGGTATTTCGTCATTCTACAAATCCAAAATTCTCATACGTCTATGAAGAAAGAGGAAATAAACAAACCTATGACAGAAAACCGTGGTGAAATTGCTTTCAAACAAGCGAAAATAGCTGTTGTAGCGCGATTTCCGTGTTTTCATGCGAAAATTTTGAGCACTGCCAAAAGCGAAGTTGACATTGAACCTGCGAGTGCCCTACCTATTTTCCAAATTTCCCAGGGATTTATCTGGGTTCCATTGTGAAAGGCCTCTGCTACCCTCCATAGGAGTTTGGAGTCTCCTCGCAAATAGATGGAGAAGTGGTGCGAGGAAAAGTACCTCCACTACCTGCGCGCCAGAACCCACGTCTCACCTGTACTTTCCGAAGGCTGTGAACACACGAGAAGAGGAAACCTCAGGAACAAAAATAATTTTTATGCTCACAATTAGGTCATGAAGAGAAAACAACCACTGGTTTCCCCAAATTGCCCCTCCCTGGATTTTTAGCGAGCGTTTATGCTTGTCCAAAGACTTGTGCCGCACTCTGTACATGCCATCTTGCTCTGTTCAAAAATGTACCTTCCAGAACTATGGGTGGTGACCAGAAATTCTATTATCCACAAGGCAAAACTATGCTCAGATCAAATTGTTCCCTGTTAGAGCTGTAGCGGCATACGTAAAACTAACCAAGGATATCATAACTACACCATCATTCGGCCAGTTCAAGCGTATTATGTCGTCAAAATTACTCGAGCCATAGATGATTTGAATGTGTATCTCAGTAAAACGCGTCTCTATGCCCTTTCAACTCTCACGCGTTTTCCTTAAGAAACGTAATAAATGAACGAATGAATGAATGAACATCTATGCATTTGTGCACTGCATCTATGCATTCACTTTCATTCTCATTACTTATTATTTCTTACTTTGCTCTTGTCTGCCTGTCAAATTCTGTAACCGCCAGCCACAAAATGCACCATCGGCACAAAAGTTCACCTTGATCACTGCTGTTTTCGGTGACAAGCAGCTGATAAGGAAGTGAGCGCTCCAAAGCGCGACTTTCTTCTCACATGTGAAAACAAGAAAAAACTAGAGGAGAGTGTTGCTAAGCCGTCTAACGTGTTCTATCGTGTCGAACACAATATGAGACTGGAATTTTGTCAATAGTTGTCAATTGTTGTTTCGACAGTTCGCATTTATAGCCTGTTAGGATAGACCGCGCGGCGAAACGTAACGCGTCCCTCGCTCCATTTTATTCGGTCTATGTGCCACATATTATAGCAGCAAATTCTTGAATAGTGAAAAAGATTTTTCAAATTCGTGCCTGTGCACAAAATATTCACATTTAAGTATGTAGATGAGAATGCTGATTTTTTTAGGAAAGATGAGAAGAAGACCGAGAAAGACGACAACGAGGAGGCAGCCAAGAAGGTCTCAATTGCACAATTGGTATGGAGACATTTGTTTACCACTTTATTCTTCCATTCTTCCGGCTTAGAATCGCGAATTTGAATAATTTGCCCATTTATAGTTCCGCTACGCTACATGGAAAGAGTTGTTCCTGCTCTTCATTGGAATCGGCGTCTCACTGGTTACTGGAGCTGGCTTGCCCCTGATGTCTATACTTCAAGGAAAAATCACTCAGGCTTTTGTTTATGAGCAGATGTACAGGACAAACACGACTCCAGGTGGGATTCTGTCGCGTGCCTGATTAGTTTTTCTCGACGTCTGCGTCCTCTTCATTATTGAATACTCTCCGACATGGAGCGTTGTACCAAGAGAGGGCGGCGCATTCAAGCTCGGTGATTGGTCAGTTCATGCAAGCGGCTAATCACAAAGCTCGGTTGCGCCCCCTTTCCAACGCACCACAGTCAATGTTTTCTCAAGTGTCGTGTATGAGTGGCTGCAAGCATGAGGAGAACACGGATAAAGTTTCCGTAATAATTTGCTCACCGCTTCCTTGTTTCCTAAATCAGAACCATCCTGCGCGTTCTTCAGATGAAGAGCGTCTAAAATCACATTTCCGTGGAAACGGGGTCAAACATTATCTGTTCAGGACCGAACTTCCACTACAATGACACGAATTTCAACAATGACGTCATGAGTGCCGTCTACGGCTATACTGCTATGGCTATTGGAATATTTCTGGCTGCAAATGTTCAGGTGAGGATTTATTTGTTGATAATCAAATCGTCGTACGAAGTGCAGCAGAAGGGCAATATTACTGTAGCTACCAGAAATCTATGCAGAAGTGCGTATATGGGACGATTCTAAACAAGGATAAATGAGGAAAAAGGATGGATGGTTAAAATGATATGGAATTCCAGTGGAAAAAATGTTTTGACAAACAACAACATGGCTCTATAGAATCTCGTGGTGCCATCCGGGCGTGCGGCTGCGTTTCATATCGCTCTCCTATTTCTTCCTTTTCTCTATTATCATCCTGAATTGATACCACCTGTTCTTCACGTTGTTTTTCTTTTCTCATTAGCCTAACCCGGACTTCATTTCTTAGGGAACTCGACTTTCTTTCGCGGCTAACTTCACATTCGAAGCTACTGTGTTTTTCCTCCCATCGTTTACGCCTGGATTTCGATCGATTCTGACTCTGCTGATCTACGATGCCTCCTAAAAGCAATAGAAGGAAGGTGCGAGAAGCAGATGCTTTTAGTCAAAACCGGACTGACTCATCAGGGGAGTGTATCACTAGCAATCCCAGCCAGGATTTGGCGATAGACTGCACCAAGATGTCAGCAAATGACATCGTGAAGTTTTTGTTGGAGCGCCACCCAGACCCAGTCACCCAACAGCTGGTTATTGCCCTCGCCGAGAAAATCCCTCATGATCCTGTGGCCTGTGCTGAAGACGACAGAAGATCAAGAAGCATAGTAATCAGTGAATTACCCGAGGCCGACCTGGACCTGCCACCCACGCAACGCCACCGTGATCTGGATCAGAAAGTTAACGGCTTACTCGACGCGCTAGGGGTAGAATGTCATCCAGTCCAGGTTTACCGTATGGGTAAACCTGACCCTGCTCGGCCTCGCCTCGTTAAAGCTGTGCTCCCAACGAGGTCCCACTGGCGTACTGCTTTGGCAAATGGTTGGCTGTTGAAGAATTCTGGATTTCCCAACGTGTTCATACGAAGAAGTATGACGCAGGAAGAGAGGAAACAGGATTACGAACTTCGGCAACAGGTGAGGGAGAGAAACAATGGTAAGGCAGTGAAGGAGTGGGTGATTTTTCGGGGGGAAATTAAGCATGTCTCAGATCTACCTAACCGCTCGCGTTTGGGAAACCAGTGAAGTTGCACGGTGCCGGTAGTATATACAACATAAGATGTGCCTTACTCAACGCTAGAAGTATCATAAAGAAAATTCCTCTTTTGCAAATGTTTATCAGTAACTCTAAGTCCGATATTGTCTTCGTCACGGAAACGTGGTTAACAAGTAAAATTTTGAATTCAGAAATTCTAGGAAACTTACCATATCATATATATCGTGTTGATCGAGCCAATAGGAAAGGAGGAGGAGTTTGCTGCATCAGCAAGCATTCCCTCCCTATCACCGAAATCAAACATCCTTTCAAATTAACCTCTGATGTCTTATGCCTGGATATATCGTCTTTTGCTGATCCGTTTACCATCCGATTCATACTGGTATACCGCCCACCCAATTCAACATCAGTTGATGATGAGAAACTCTTGGAACTGCTAGAGGACCTAACCTCGACTCATAATCAGACGGTTTTGCTGGGTGATCTAAATCTTAAGATTGACTGGAAAGAACATAGACCTCTTAACTCCCAATCAAGACTTTTCCTCGATCTTTTTGATAGACTTTCACTCTCTCAATTTGTCTCTCAGCCAACTCATAACGATAACATCCTAGATCTAGTTCTATGCTCATCTCCCATAGTCTCTAACGTTTCGATCATTCCTCCTCTGTCCAATTCCGACCATAGTATGGTATCGTTCGAAGTCAGTGGTGAGAAACAACTTATATCTTTGCCTCCTAAGCCTGATTACCTTCGAGCTGACTATACAGCTCTAAACGCATACTTAACGTCTATTGATTGGTTTACACTCTTTGACAACTATACCTCTGCTAGCGATGTTTACCGCCGTTTTTGTACGTGCATATACAGAGCGTTATCTCAATTTGTTCCCTTTAACTATCAGCGTGAAAGAAAAGCCAAATTTCCGAAACACATCCTTTCTCTCCTTGAGCAGAAAAACCGACTTTTTGAAAGGCTCTCTCATCCCTTGCAGAACCCACTTTACAAAAAAGTGTGTTCCGACATTGACTATCACATGAAAAAGTTTCTGGCCAATCGAGAAAAAAGAATGGCATCCAAATCATCCATGAAATCGCTGTTCGAATATTTGCGCAAGCTGACGAAATCGGATGTAGTACTCCCAGCCATAACCGATGATTCGGGATCAGTTTTCGCTAGTGAAACTTGTAAAGCAACAGCTTTTGCGAATTACTTTTCAAGTGTGTATAATAAAAATGCAGATCCAAAATGTAAGCCACCCCATTTCTGTCGTATAGCTTACACTTGCGGAGACATTTCCATTCAGCCTTATGAGACGCTCAAATATCTGAAATTGTTGAAACCTTCTACTTCTGAAACGTTTGATGGTATTCCATCGATCATTTTCAGAAAATGTGCTACCTCCTTGTACCTACCGTTAACCCATATCTTTAATATTTCGTTAATCCTTGGTGAAGTACCTGATCTGTGGAAAGAGTCCATTGTGACACCTATACCCAAGTGTCCTGATGCCCATCTTGTTTCCGACTTCCGGCCAATTAGCATTACCCCCATACCTGTTAAAATAATAGAATCAATATTAAGAGATAAAATTCAGTCATGGCTTGATCGTTTTCGCGTAATTCCAGTTGAACAACATGGGTTCGTGACAGGTTCTTCAACTGCTTCGAATTTGGTTGATAGCATGTTTGACTGGATTTCGGCCCTTAACTGTAGCAAATCGGTTGATATCATTTATGTTGACCTTTCGAAGGCTTTCGATAGAGTCAATCACCTAAAGCTAACAGAACGTTTAGAACACCTGGGTATACGGGGTCAACTTCTAGCCTGGCTCAAATCCTACCTCTCTGAAAGGCACTTTACAGTAAAGGTAGGCTCCGGATTTTCTGACAGACATTTGTGCCCTAGTGGAGTTCCTCAGGGTGGAGTGCTCTCCCTACTTCTTTTTTTGATCTACACATTCGACCTCCCAGAACTCCTCAAAACGTCATCTGATGTCAGGGTACAAATGTTTGCCGACGACATCAAGATATACGGCATTCACGATAATTATAATCGCGACAGTGTGCGTAACGCTCTCAAGCTTTCCTTTTGTAAAATGATGGAATGGGCAGCTGCCTGGGACATACCAGTTAATCTGGAGAAATGCTGTTTCGCGCAATTGGGTGATGATGATAACTTTTCATTTGAATTTCGTGGCTTTACACTCAAGAAGTGCACGTTACTGAGAGATTTGGGTGTCAATTTTGATACCTCTCTCGTTTTCAACAACCACATTGAGTATGTAGTTAAGAAAGCTTTTACCGCGCTGTTTTTGATACTTCGCAATATTCGCACAAAACAGTCAAATATCCTCCTGCGCTTATACAAAGCTTACGTCCTACCTCACTTAGAATACTGCTTTCAAATTTGGAATCCTTCCCGGAAAAAAGATATCCTGAAGATCGAGAGAGTGCAGCAAACATTCACCAGGATTTTATTCTTACGGATGTTTCCTAGTACAGCAGCTAGCAGGTTACCCAATTATGGTGAACGCTTGAAAATTTTCAACCTGAAAAGCTTAGTGCATAGAAGAGCAGTTAATGATTTAGTCTTTTGCTTTCGAATTCTCAAAAAAGAGTCAAAATTGTCTGCCAGTAAATACTGGATATTCAGGCCAACCAGCACAAGATTAGGTGGGTTTAATTTACATTATCCCAAGATACAGAAGAGGAAATACTCTCTGGCTTTCAACTTTCTGATGTTTCGCACTGCCAGATGGTTGAATTTACTACCTTCTCAGGTTCTTCAGGCAGATAATGTTTCTGTTTTCCGGACTAGGATCAATGAACTAGATCTTTCACAGCTTCTCAAACTTCCTAGTCCCGCTAACACCTAAGCTTTCAATTCTAACATCCTACTAAAGTGATGACTTATTCAGGTGATCTGGCCTCTCATGTCGACTTCATGCTCTTTGCTTCAGGCGTTCCATGTAGTTTCTCAACCATATGCTGCGTTCCGTATAGTTTCTCAACCACCATGTGCTGTCAGGAGCAGTTTTAACAATGAGACTTACTGGCTGAATAGCGGAAAGACCTGCATTAGTTACCAATATCGAAACCATCACGCATACATTCCTTTCTTTTTTCATGCGGTTATCAGCCCCCTTAGATACTTCTTTTCTTCAGCAATGTTATCTATTAAGGTCCTTCGTTAAGACTATTTCCAGTCCCGGTGATGCTATTACTAAAGGGAAGTATCCAGCGAGTATCCCACTGAGTTTACGCCGGGGGTTCGTACCAGATCAAAGAGTCGCCTTCGTGACCGCCCCTGAATGACTCGTCAGTTGCGTTCTCGGTCCAGGATGATCTCAACGGTCTTCGACCTTCAGGGGATAGCATCTGTACCGTTTCTGGCTGATATGGGACCTAACATTCTCGCTATGCTTATCGATCTCGCGCAAAAAAAAACAATCACTGACTACCTAGGAAAGTTCTGAAATTAACACTGCCAAAAAACATGGCAGTATTTTCCTGAAACCGCATGCCTTGCAAATCTCCAGTTCAGAAATCTCTTTTTGCTCTCCCGGACTATCCAGTCCTTTTGGAAACTAATGCACGTCCTCTACCTTTACAAAAGTACGTTTTATTGTTGTGTTGGCATTATTTTAATGTTTGGATTAGTTTTTTTTGTTTTTATCGTCCTTTTCGCCTGTCTCTATTCTGATGCATTTTATTCCACTTTTTTGTTGTTGAGATGGCACACCTTCATGGTGTATGGAATAAATAAATAAATAAATAAATTTGTGGTCTGCGGAGGGCTTCGAACGAGGACTTTTTGAATTTCGAAAATCTTTTTTATTTATATTTTGAAACACGGATAATAAAGGGCTTCACTCAGCCACTACAAGATTTGAACAAGCTATTATTTCCACTAATTAACTTTTTTAAAGACTTTCCATTAATGGTGCAAATTCTGAGGCTGTCATGGTGCTGCTAAATTCACGACCGTTTCCAAATTTATTGCTGTTTTGTGGGGAAATTCATGCTGAGAAAAGGCACTGTAGACGAGGTCTGTAATTGGCCAGTTGGTTCGACGAGCCAATCACAGAGCTCACGCTTTCCACAGTACAATTATTGGGTTGCTAGGAGTTTTGGAGCATTGACAAAGCTGTAAGCATTATCGAATTTTAACCAGGAATTCTCCTTTTTGAGAAGAAATTCATTTTCCAGTGTTCGTAATGACGTAGAGATGTGGAACTGCCAAGAAACTCAGTCATCATTCGCATGAAAATAATTTTATTTCCTCTAAACTAGTCAGAATTAATAGACTAAACCTATAATTGAAACATTCTTCAATCCAGGTCACATGTTTCCTCATCGTCTGCGAGCAAATGAGCAATCGAATTCGCCGGAGATTCGTACAAGCCATTCTACGGCAGGACATCCCATGGTTTGACAAAAACAATAGCGGCACTTTGGCCACAAAGCTGTTTGAGTGAGTGTTTCATTATTTTGGTGTTAATTTTTCTCTCATTTTCCATTCTGCAAGAATCAAATGCACTTCTACCTATACGGCAAGAACAATTCGTTTATAAACTCATAGTCCATAGTTGCAACATTTTCAATTATTTGCAGCAACCTGGAACGAGTTAAAGAAGGAACTGGCGACAAGATCGGGCTCATGTTCCAGTATACTAGTCAATTTCTTACTGGTCAGTTTTATTTTGCCTTTTTCTCCAATTTCGACGACGAATTTGCGCCTTTCAGATATGTGTATATGTGTTAGCTTCTTTGATATATCCCTGTTAACATCGAGAAATACCAGAATAAAAAAGGACAATTTGAATGAATGACAAAGAACAGATATAGAATGAAATAAAAATGAACTTGTTTGCCAACAATAATGTGCATATGAAAGTAGCCAACACGTATCCTTAAGATATCCTTAAGACACTTCTGTAGCTGGTGACATTTCAGCCCCACTTTGAAACCTCCCTCTAAGCGACAGTTCCAAACTTTTTCTCCTTTTTTGTATTTTTCTTCTAAAAGAGAGCAGGGATCTTTCAGGATTTATCATTGCGTTCACACACAGCTGGAAACTGACATTAGTTATGCTGGCTGTAACACCACTCCAAGCCCTTTGTGGTTTCGGTATTGCCAAGGTAAGTGGTTTTTTTCTGGGGAATGTTATATGTATTACTACTAAATATTCTACAAATAATAACATACTCCGAACTTATGGGAGTGATGTTTTTGATCAGCGAAATGACACAATAGATCATTTTTATTTCATTATGGAAGCATCAGTACCCTACCACGAGCACCGGCAAAATGCTATTTAGTATTTTTTTCCTTTTTTCGTCGTTCCGTTTAGAATTCTCAATATTTTCCCTATAAAAACCTTCGAATTCTGAAGCAACATTCTGAAGTCTACTTCTCTCTGGATTTTTTGTTTTCAGTCAATGTCCACCTTCACAATCGCAGAAACGATAAAATACGCGAAAGCCGGAAAGATCGTCGAGCAAGCGGTCTCTTCGATTCGTACCGTATGTGCACTGAATGGTCTACCCTTCGAAATCGGCAGGTAACGTCAAACTGAGTTTTTACAGCAATTTTTTCCAGGATCGCAGGATCAAATTCTTGCATTCGCATTTATTTAGAAGAAATTTCAATTGTCTTCTTTTTTATGGATGTTCTCTCAACTATAAAGTCTCTTATCCCCGGGATATAGAGAAAAGGGAGCACGCATGTCCCGAGAGCACATTGTTGACCCTTCTTGATGCTGACTCCTTAGGGCTCGTATGCAGTGAAAGGCTGGGTAATCTCATACCCACTGGCATGACTACCCTGCGTTACAGCTGAATATTGACTACTTCACATCTGGGTAAACATGTTCATGGGTGCCGGGTGAAGGATCAATCTGCTTACATCAGTACGTCTACCATAGGTGATATCTATGAAGCATCCTGACCCAGGAGAAAACCTACTTGTCTGAGGTCACATTGAACGTCGTCTGCCTCACTTTACCCAAATTTTCCAGGTACAAAGTAGCCCTGCTGGAGGCTCGCCGCGCTGGTATCCTGAAAAACCTGTTCGTTGGTCTGTCCTTCTGCCTCATGGGCCTCGTGAACTTCTCTTCATTCGCTTTGGCCTTCTACATTGGAATCACATGGGCGTTCAACGGCGAGCTGCAGCTACAGGATCTCATGACGGTGGGTTCGATGGAGTTAATCACTTTGCTCTGGAAAATGTTTGTCCCCACATATGTACGTAGGTCAATGTAAAGTCTTTAGGCGTTCTTCTCCGTGATGATGGGCTCGATGGCTCTCGGGCAGGCAGGGCCACAATTTGCCGTTTTGGGAGCTGCTCAAGGTGCTGCTGCCAGCATCTATGAAGTGCTTGATAGAGTTGGTAGCTTAAATTTTTTGCAAACATGCAGTGGACTCCAAACGGTCTTAGACAAGGGGCGGGAACGCGGCACAGGCACTCTGGTTGTCTGCTTCACCGAGGCAGTGGGCCTTTTAGGCAGAGACACAGAGGAAGCCGATACGTCGTGATTTTTCTCTGCCTCAGAAGGTGCAGCAGACAACCGGAGTGCCCGCGCCGCGGTCCCGTCCCTTGTTTGCGGTAGTTTGAAGCTCACTGTATCTACAATGAATTATCAGTTCTTCCATGTATCTTCTAGGAACCAGAGATCGATTCCTCGAGCAAGTCAGGACGCCGCGATTTTAAAATCAAGGGCAACATCGAAGTGAGGAATGTTGTGTTCAACTATCCATCTCGACCAGATGTTCCAGTACGTGCTCAAATCCATAACAGTTCTACTCTCCCGTGGCTAAAATTTAATAATTTAATAAATTCGAAAGAAAATTTTATTGTATATACATAGTTTTATCCTTCAGATTCTGAAGAAGTTAAGCATGAGTGTGAAAGCCGGCGAAACTGTAGCACTGGTCGGATCAAGTGGATGCGGTAAGAGTACTATAGTCAGCTTGCTGCTGCGATACTACGACGTCCTGGCAGGAGAGGTGAGATCTAGTTGTTTCAAGTTCCCAAGAAATATTTCCACATTTTCTTAAATTTCCCTCACTTCATTCACTCGGGAGAGGGAGTAACAAGCCTGTCTATTACATTAATCTGATTTCGGGTACTTTCTGCTAACTCTGTCCGCCTTCAACTTCACTAAACAGGGCTAGGATTCATGGACGTTCCAGAGGAAAACCAGTCTAGCAAACCAACTTTGACGTTCTGCTCCTCCTAGCATTGCGTAGTCTATACAATAACCAATAACGCAAAGCATCGCCCGATTGGTTGATTATCGTTTCATGGATCCTAGCCCAGAACTATTTTTGTGCTTTGCCTCTTACTCACTTAATAATACCTTAGTAAAAGAGTTCTGCTTTACTTTAAGCAATTTATTCCGCTTTTCAAGAAAGTATATAAATATCTGGTAAATAAACGAACAAACAAGTCAATCAATTAGCGACGACTTCACTCTTTTTGAGGTTGTGGATATTTTTGTCTTCGATACTTCAAAGAGCAAAGTTATGCACTGATCCACGCTCAGGAAATGGTTAAAGTCACTAATCAGGATGAAACCTTTTTAAAGGAAAGGTACTCAAACGAGGATTTGAACGGTCCATATTACTGAGGTGCATGGCCAATGGAAGGCAAAAAACAGAAACATAACAACAGCAAAAACAAAGACAAGGATCAAAGAAAAAAAGATGAACGTTTCGAAAAAGCAAAGACTATCGAAAGAGAAGCGAGGAGCAGTAGGTCAATAGGAAATCCATGCCGGGCTTCTGTCATGGCCAACCTAAGGGGAGGGAGGAAACACTCCTCTGTTCCATTTTTCCCTTCACCTTGATGATAACTTAAGGTTAAGTTTGAGTAGGGGTTCATCTGCAATTTTAGCAGGTATATTCGTAGTGGGGTGAGAATGAGCCACAAGCCCTTTCCAGATCACCATCGATGGCGTACCAATATCCGAGATCAACATCGAATACCTGAGGAATCACATAGCCGTGGTGTCACAGGAACCGATTCTGTTCAACTGTACCATTGAAGAAAATATTCGGGTATGTTTTTTTTTTTCAAAAGTAGCAGACCGGTAATTTTCTTTAGATCACTGCGAAAAAAATTCTGAAAATCAGAAAAAATTCAATGAGAATTTTCATTTTTCTTCCAAGGCAAATTTTTTGAATTATGGCCAATTCTTGTAAAGAAAAATGGACTAGATATCTTGACTCCTGGCAAGATATCTACCTCTACATGGTATTTTTTTAAGTAAAGTCTTTGTTTAGTATGGAAAACTCGACCTCACCCACCAAGAACTCATCGCTGCTTGTAGAATGGCTAACGCTGAGAACTTCATCAACACATTACCTCAGGTAAATTACCTTAACC
Source organism: Ancylostoma ceylanicum (assembly GCA_000688135.1). Lineage (NCBI taxonomy): Eukaryota > Metazoa > Nematoda > Chromadorea > Rhabditida > Ancylostomatidae > Ancylostoma > Ancylostoma ceylanicum. The sequence continues at coordinate 2,452,877 of JARK01001342.1, forward strand.
GCTGTTTGGTAATGAAATCTTAACGTGTCCTGAAAATCAGGGTTACCAAACGGTTGTCGGCGATCGCGGCACTCAGCTATCGGGTGGTCAAAAGCAGCGTATCGCCATAGCGAGAGCACTGGTGCGAGATCCGAAAATTCTGCTCCTGGATGAGGCCACCAGTGCACTGGATGCTGAGAGTGAATCGGTGGTGCAGAGGGCTCTAGATAAGGTACGGTACTGTAGGTACTGTAGGTTACGGTACTATAAATGTAAGGAAATATTGGTATTCAGGCATCGGTTGGACGCACAACAATTATTATTGCACATCGGTTGTCAACAATCAAGAATGCCGACAAGATTATCGCCATGAAGGTGAGTTATTTCACTATAAAACTAGAAGACTAGCAGTCAAATTTCTGGACGTGGCCTTAACAGCCAGAATTAGATATAAAAGCAACGCAATTAGCAAAGTTCATACCCTCTGGATCTGCCCTGAGCTGACTGAGAAATCCGCTGAGACAGTGAGAATGTCCAAAAATTAAATGAACGTAAGTCACCTTCTCGACAAATTTCGCGATTTTCCTGGCAAATTCTAGCAAAATTCCGCGCCATCCATGCATTTCCTAAGCTACTATGTAGGATCTTGCGCGAACTTTGTCTGTGAATCCTACACTAAGGACCAAATGAAAATAATGGTATAAGAAACCATGTGTTCAAAAAATTTTTGTTACCTAAAGGAAGGGAAAAAATACTTTTCCTTAATGTTCCCTCGTGTCCAACTTGCTCTGAACATAAGAATTTCTGCTTGTCCGAAATAAAATTTTCGTTTTAGTTGAATCAGTCTAACTACAGTTATGAAGGCTTATTTACCCAAGTTAGAGTAGGAAAAAGATGAAGGATTACATCTGATTCATAACTCAGTTGTGAGCCTCGTGACTTTGGCGTAAATCCGTAGGTTTAGGTCCACGCTTATAGCTACATATAAATGAAGGAAAACATAATGAAAGCAACATATACTTGGTGGAGCAATAAAATCTCCAGTGGAGTGCTCGGAAGCATAGGGTAGGAAGGGGAGGGGGTGTGGACAGTGGATTTATCCAGTTCGGTTAAGGAAAGTGGTCCCGTTTGATACTCAGGTGAAATTCTTTCGTTTCCCTGCTCTGGGCATTGCACACTTTTTCTAACCTGAATGAAGGCATGAATATAAATATGTACCATTTGTAGTCAAGTGTGGATTCGTCAGAGTCAACACACCTAGCCTATGCTCAAAGTAATCTGATTGCAATTTTCTGCAGAATAAACTGTAGGAGAACATGCAGGTTATCCCTGTTCGTCCCGTTACAGAAAGTAGCATCCCTATTTCTTATTTTCTATCATCTATTTCCTATTTCTTCCCTATTTCCTATCATCCCTATATATTATTGAAGTTCTAGGCCGGTGAAGTGGTGGAACTTGGTACGCACGAAGAACTGCTAGCGAATAAAGGCCTCTACTATGACCTCGTCAACGCCCAGACGTTCACTGACGCCGTCGACAGCATCAGCAGTAAGTTCTATCGTTGTCTGGTTATCTTCACTTCAATATTAGTTTACCACTGATACAGTACATACTGTTTTTATAGCGCATAGCGACCACGAGGACCACGTTGTTAACATGAAACGAGCAAGTCTCGTTTCCAGAGAGATGTCTGTGCAAACAGTTAATGACATGCAGGTAAACTAGCCATTTCCTTTGCTCGATACGGGACTGGCTCGTTTCACCCAATTAGCTACGCATTTTTCAATCAAAACTTTTACAGATAAGAATGCGAGGTGCCACTGTGATGACCACCGAAGGTCATGAGCACGAAGAAACTAAGGAAAAGAAGGATGATATTACCAGGTTGAAGAAAGGTGGGATAATCCTGTTTCTAGGAATTCTGATCCTAATTTTTCGGAGTAAATTGTACTGGTTGCCTTGATGATTTACGGTTCAATTTATTTCTGCATGAAAACCTGGAAATTCTAATTAGTCAACTGGGAAGTGTCAGTGGCGAGATCAGAAAGTGGGCGGGAAGGGTGGGGCGTGGCAAAAAATTGGAATTCCCGCCTTTTTGTAGCTCCGAACAGGATTAAAGGAGATAAAATTTATAAGAGTATAACAACTAACAATAACAACTAATAATAATAACTATAATATAATAATAACTTATAAAAATATAATAATAACTAATAGAAATAATTTTAAAAGTAATAATAAAAATAGATAATTAAAACTACAGCAATACAAATTTTTGTTCATTTTGTAAAGCATGTTCAAAAATTCGGCGATCCGTTTACGAGGGCGGGGGGTGCCCTTGGAAACTACGTATAGACTCTCCATGGAAAATTTCTTTTCTCTTCGATAAGTCGGAATTTAGTGATATAATCTTGTTTAGGTTTATTTTTATATGGGCGTATTCCAGTGGCGGATGTTGAGGTCTTGTACTGGTTATTTGTTAGTTCTTGGTTGTTAGCTTCTATTTGCTTATTATTATTACTTTTTGAATACTGGTTTTTATTTTTTTTTAATTTTTATTTTTTATTTTTTTATTTATTTATATTTTTGAATTTTCACTGGTTGTTTATGTATTACTGAAACTAATATTTTTACTAATTTTATCTTTCATCTGAGTCCCCAAAGCGGAGGAGGCTCCACTTTTCTCCCATGCCCCTCCCCCGGTCCCGCCCATTTTCTGCATCCGCCATTGGTGTGTTTATACTACATGGATAACTCCAAGCGACGTAAAGCAGGAACAATTTGCTGCTATTGGTATCTCACATTATCGAATTTGTCTAAAAAATCCTCCTTTCGTTGGGAAATGGATCGCCAAATTTTTGGAATTACTTCACAATACATATAAAAATCTTGTATTAGTACTGTATTTTATTTGTACTTGTATTTTATTTTTATTACTATTTTTTAAATATTGATTATTTATTATTTATTATTAAAATCAATAATTTTATTAGTTTTATTTTCCGTCTGGGTTCCAAGAACCTCGGAGACCCAATTTTTTTCCCACGCCACCCCACCCTTCCTCCCGCCCACTTTCTGCGTCCGCCACTGTCCTTTGCATATTTTTGACACGTCTATTTTTCTTATTTATCTGTCTTTTTCATCATTTCTACTCTCAAGTTGAATTTTCCAGAGATGAAAGACGAAGGCGTGAGAAAGACAAACCTGCTTGAGATATTCACTTATGCGAAGCCGCACTGGAAATCGCTTACGGTTGGACTTCTGGCGTGTATCATCGGTGGACTCATCTATCCAACATACTCGATTATATTTATGCAAGTGATCTCGGTACGTTTCGGATGCAATTTTTTCCGAATGGCTTTGCAGTGTTCAAAATAATTTCTTGAACTCCATCCATTTTCATCACCTTTTGCCAACATTTTGGTTTCCCCTGTAAAATTGCACCTGAAACACCTCTAAGCTGCCCTAAAAATTCGGCAGAAAATCTTATAGGAGCATTGAAGAACTTATTTTTCTTTCTACATCATGCCTGGTTTCTATTTATCTGCACATACTCCAGTGATTGATCCCTGTTTAGTCCTTCTCCGATATGTCAACAATGCTATCGACTGGTCATTTCTGGGCACTGATGTTTCTGGTTTTGGCTGTCGCTCAAGGAACAACATTATTCAGCCAGGTAGGAACCTCATTTCACAGATCTACTGACTGTATTCAAACGTGCTCATTCACTGATATCGAGAGGAGGAAGAATTTGTGAAATAAAAGCTTTGGAGCGCGTCAGTCAGCCAACAAACTTGGTTTGACCCACAAGGCAAATACTTACTTACTTTGGTCTGTCCTGTCCAGCTGTCTCCGACGCCATAGGGAAGCATATCTGGTGCACTCGAGCAACTGCGTAGTTGTATAAGCGATTGATAAGGTTGTCTGATTACTTCTTTGTTCCATGCTGGGGATACAAAAGAACTGCACATACACATATAATGCGTACTGCGTGACCGTTTATATCGTTGGCCACCATTATCATGAAATAGTGATGTTCACCCTATCACCGCGATGAGTTGGTACGTAAAAGGATTGAAGAACCTTAGTTCTAAGAGATACCCTTGTACGGAAGTTGTATTGAGAGCATATGGCTTCCCCAACAATCGTTAATCCACAAAGAAACTAAACCACAAATGACACAAGATAGAGTCAAGTCAGTAAACCGGCCTGAACATGCGTGTCACTGATTAGTCGACAATAGCGGGACAGCCAAACATGAAATTGGAAAACGGTCTGAACGATTGAGCCGTATTTATACGGTCGATACGGTCGTGATGCCACGTGGCAGTGAGAACGACCCAACTGTGGCGTAACTATAGTCAGAGCACGATCGATAAATGCACCCGCGGTACCAAACGTTTCAGTAGAATTTACTTTCACATGTTTTCAATTCTGAAAAATTTTGCGAAAGAAGAGTACCCAATATTTTTCCAGACATTCTTCATGGGTCTCGGATCAGAAAACCTTACTATGGAGCTCCGATCAAAGCTGTTCTCGAACATTCTCTCCCAAGACATGGGCTATTTCGACTCACCGCTGCACGCCTGCGGCAAGATCTGTACTCGCCTTGCTAGCGATGTGCCTAACCTTAGATCGGTAAGAGTGTCATTACTGGTGGTCTAATTGTTCACTGTATGTATTTGTTACTTCCAGGCAATTGACTTCCGTCTGAGTACCGTAATCGCCACCATCATATCAGTTATTGCTGGAATCGTTCTTGCATTCATTTACGGATGGCAGATGGCTTTATTGGTTGTGGGAATTTTGCCACTTTTGGGTAAGTTTTGCTCCGAGTAATCTGTCAGTGCTTAGTTTGCATTACTGGTAACAACATACTCCTATGACAAAGTGAATCCTCAATTTTCCGCGCAGAATTCACTTTCAAACCTTTCAGTCATTTTTTCAGCATTCGGACAAGCACTACGTATTCGAGTTTACAGTGGAAAACATCGCAAGAGCGCGAAAGACTTCGAGGACTCCGGGAAGGTTTGTGATTGGTCCTTTATCGGTGAGAACCCACCCACTTGTGATTGGCCCCTTGCCGATGAGAATGCACTCAATGTTGTGTTTGTGAAAATGCTTTTTTGACAAAAAGGCTCCACTAGTCCAGACCCTTTCGCACACAAGATCTCCGAGACGGTGCGGCGCGTACGGGCGGGCACAGACCCTTGAAATCTCCCATAAGTCTTTAATTTATCACTCACAGCAAATGAGAAAACTTCCAGGCGAAATCTCGAAGAAAATTTCACAAAAATAACGAGGACTGTTTTAAGGATGTGATTGCAACAATTGTTTCAAGAGCGACTTAGTTGCAGAAAGTGAAAAAAAATTATAAGGGATTTCAGGTGGCCATGGAAGCAATAGAGCATGTGAGGACAGTTCAAGCGCTAACTAAAGAAGCGGCTTTTCACGAGAAATTCTGCCATCATCTGGATGCTCCTCACAGAGATGCCCTCAGGGAATCTTTCCTGCAAGGCATGGCATATGGGTAAGTTGTTATAATGACCTTTACCAAGGCCCAATGCTGGAAAAATTTTACATACATAGAGCTGAGCTAAGGAATAGCAGAGCCGGGGCAAATTTTGCTTATTTGGCCACCTTTTCGAGAAGTCTCTTTGTTCAAAAGTTACGAAAATTTGGCCCGTGGTACAATTTCGTATTTAGCTTCGCTTCTGCTGTCGTGTACGTGCTCAACTGTTGTTCCTACCGTCTCGGCCTTTACCTCGTCCTACAAAGCATTATGCTACCAATGAGAGTGTTGCGGTACGTTTCTCGAACACAAATCGGGCAAAAATCGATATATCGATTCTTTCCCATTACAGGGTAATGTATGCTATCACTATTTCGTCATCGACACTGGGATTCGCCTCCTCGTATTTCCCCGAATACATGAAAGCAACATTCGCTGGTGGCATCATTTTCAACATGTTAGGCCAAAAGTCAAAAATCGATAATCTGTCGAAGGAGGGAAAGAAGGAGGTGCGTAGTCGCCATTTCTGTTTGAATCCTCACTTACCTGCGTCTGAATTGTTGGTTTATAGAAACTCACTGGAGCGGTGACCTTCAAAAATGTGCGATTTTCTTATCCAGAGAGGCCACAAGTGGAGATTTTGAGGGTAAGTTACCTTATGCCCTAATATTAAGAGATGTGTTGCTTGGGAAAGTTGAATGGGGGGTGTGTTGCTGTTGTACGATTGGTGCATTCGTGCATCTCTTCGAGAACTCCAGTGCTAAATCGTCGTCTATTCACACTCAAACCCTAGGGCATATAGCGTTATTTGGGCGTTTTGGCAGCATAATGAAGAAAAGGCTGTTAGAATACGCAGTTAAGTTTCTTTGTAATGAAAGCCCAAACGAGAAAGTGACAAGAATTTTCTTTCACTTTTCCATTAACTGGCGCCTGGATGAGCGGTCCGGCCTCTCAACGCTGATGTAGGTACCAGTGGAGTAAGGAAAGCTTGAACGGCATGCTTCCATTCTTGACGATTTGTAGTGATAATTTTAGCTTCAACGGTATTACATCGTAATGTCTTCAGTTCCGCCTCAACTTGCTTTATCGAGGTTTTCTTTGGTGCCGCCCGCTGCACTTTCCACTGCGTAGGCAGTTTCCTCCACAGTAGACTGTGTGGTAGTTGGGTGGGGTGAGAGGAATGCAAAGGCTTAACCCTTCAGTTCACTTAATACGCAGTGAAAGACTACTTTTTATCTTGCAAAACAAGACAAATATACGAGTAAAATAAACGAACTGCTCAGACATTCGTGGGGGTGGAATGCAGTTGGAAATGGGTCCACCCCAGTCGTACCTGGGGGTGGACCCAAAATCGTGGGGCATCTACCCCCGATAATTGAAAGACGTTCCCCCACGTGCCCTCGCAGCTCTCTCCGAGCGCGTTACTGGGTTCCGGCGGATGGGGAGACGACCGGGGCTATGCACAGCACGCTCTGCTCTTCTTGGGCGTCCAGATACGCTCCCTCAACTCAAAAAGTGGGCGGAGCGATTGGGGTCCCACCTGCCCATCGCTCCCACGAATGTCTGAGTGAGACCACACGACATAAATACACTAAATGAAGAAACATAACTAACTGTAGCCACAAATACACTAAATGAAGAAAGATAACTAACTGTAGCCAAGAGTTTCCCATAGAATTGCAGGCGTGATAGAATATAGTCAATGGAGACATGTAGACGCTGCGCAGGACAGGAGGCAATAGTCGAATGAGAGGATTTCGAAATTCTAACGAAGAGACGCTGTTTTGTCCAGCTGCAGCGCACGGCGCGCACGTCGATTCCCAACATCAAATCAGCCATCGCTCATCGCTGCTATCCATTGGCGCACCTAACGAAACTTGCTCAAGCTCTCTGCACTACAAAGGCCACTATCTCAGATGACAGACTTCATACTACAACAAAAGTAGTTAGTGGTTAACATCACAACTCCAGTCGTACAGCAGCTGCCCCTCTCCCTTCCCACCCCTCTGCACCATGATGTCGAACTCTTTTCAACCCACCATGATGGATTTTCTTTCAATAAAAAATTTAGGGGCTTACTTTCACCGCAAAACCGGGAGAGACTTTGGCACTTGTTGGTCCTTCTGGATGCGGTAAAAGTACTGTGGTATCTCTTATCGAGAGGTTCTACGATGCAACATCCGGACAAGTGGTTAGTTGTCCTGGAACCAGCTCTAGTTCGCAAGTTCATGGTTCTGATGCAAATTACACAACTATTGATTTTAGCTTCTGGATTCCCACGACATTCGAACTCTGAATCCCTACCACACTCGTTCACAAATCGCGATAGTATCGCAGGAGCCGATTCTCTTCGACTGTTCGATATCGGATAACATTGCTTATGGATTGGAGCGTGAGTCTGATGCAGCTTGCTGCTTTCTTTCTTTCTTATGCTGCTCGTAGCAATGACGCTGCCTGCTTTTCCAGAAAGGCCATCCCAAACCGAAATTGAAGCTGCGGCACAGAAAGCCAATATCCACACCTTCATCACGCAGCTGCCAGATGTATGATAATGCTTCTTTTTCTGGGTTTATACTGCTCTGCCATGCTTCCGTAATTGCGGATCTGGTTTTCTTCAGGGTTATAACACCCCTGTCGGCGACAAAGGTACGCAATTGTCAGGTGGGCAAAAGCAGCGCATAGCCATTGCTAGAGCTCTGGTCAGAAGTCCGAAGATTCTTCTTCTGGATGAGGCAACGAGTGCTTTGGACACGGAGAGCGAGAAGGTGAGGCTATCTTAATCCATACAAGGAACTCCAAAAAGCTGGGTGATATGTGTGGGTGCTGCGGCGCGGCTCTAGGGCAGAGACACAGAGGAAATTGATAAGTCGTTATTTCCCACTGCCTCTTCGCTCACTTCTCACAGTGAATTCCAGACGGTCGTCTACAAGGGACGGGACCGCGGTGCGGGCACTCTGGTTGTCTGCTGCATCTCCTGAGGCAGCGGGAAAGCACGACGTATCGACTTTCCTCTGTGTCTCTGCCCAGCAAGCCCGCTGCCTCGGTGCATCAGACAACCAGAGTGCGGCGCCGCGGTACCCACCCCTATGACCCGGGTTTTTGGAGTTCACTGTAGTTACTCGTAATGTTAATTCCTTTTTTTCTCATTTTCTTCTTTTTTCTCGACAGATTGTACAAGAGGCTCTGGATCGCGCACGCGAGGGTCGCACTTGCATCGTAATAGCCCATCGACTGAGTACAGTCGTCAATGCTGATCAGATTGCTGTTGTAAAGGGAGGAGTGATCGTTGAGAAAGGTACGATGGTTGGATGGGGCATTTTTACTTCGGGAAAATCCCCCAAAGGATGGTCCACTGCATTTTTTCCCATTCCAGGTACCCACAACGAACTAATGGCCAGGCGAGGTGCTTACTACGAACTCACACAAAAACAAACAGTAAAGTCGTCGAGCGAGTAGGGGCGAATCCACGCGAATATGACGCCTTCTTGAAGAGCTTCTGATCTTATTTACAAAGAAATACGTGTCTTACACCTCTTCTTCGTGATGTTAAGTTCTTATTTCACAGATCTGTGCTATACTTATGTTTGCTGACGCTCATACGTCTTTCAGTATTTATTTTGATTTTCCTCACAGTTCTAGTCCCTTGCAATAATTTCTTATTTTCTTATGTTTTTATGTTTTTTATCGTTATTATTGTAGATTTGCTAGATGTGTAGAAAATGAGAATTGTTATAAATATGAAAATACATGCTGACTCACGGGATTAACCCAAGTTCCCACGTTTCTACCACCAAAGGTTAACAGGTAGCCACGCCCACCGATTAACCTTAAACACAATCTCTACCAAGCACAATCGCACTACATGGGAGCATTAGTATTCAGTTTCAGATGTACAGACATGACGAACGGTAATATGATTCTCATGACGTCAAGAGGGTAGGGTTCTGAGTCACTGGTTACCCTTTTGCTATTTGTAGGTACCAATCCAGAGTGCCGAGCGGGGTGAGGAGAGGCTCTCTCTCCAAACGCCCCGAGCTTGAATTTTTCAAGCGAGGTAGGGTATAGAATATCGTATTAAATTGCTCGAATTTACTTCCTTCGATTTCCTAATTTTTACGAATATTTTGCACGTATTGTTTTATATGTAGCAGTTCTCTTAAAATTTTATAATATTTGTTTTGGTCTGCACAGAAGACTAAAACTGCAACTACACGATATTTATTTTTTATTTGGTTAGATTATTCCTGAAATGCAAGGCATCCAGGTCCTTTTATGGTGAGAACATCACCCTCTCCTCCCACGTCTCCTACTCTCTGTTTCCCCTCCTCCTTCCCGTTCATTCATTCATTCATTCATTCATTCATTCATTCATTCATTCATTCATTCATTCATTCATTCATTCATTCATTCATTCATTCATTCAT
>JARK01001342.1:2463030-2485534 GCA_000688135.1 Ancylostoma ceylanicum
TCATTCATTCATTCATTCATCCATCCATCCATTCATTCATTCATTCATTCATTCATTCATTCATTCATTCATTCGCTCATCCATTCATTCGCTCGTTCATTCATTCATTCATTTATTCATTCATTCATTCATTCATTCATTCGCTCATTCATTCATTCATTCATTCATTCTCTCATTTGTTCACTTTCCCGATGTATTTCATAGGGAATAGCAATAGTTTAAACTGCTTGTTAATGACGGGAATAATTCGCAAAAACCCTCAAAGCCTTGGTTTCTACTTTTTCAACTTTTTTTTTTACATTTCTATTTATGTCCAAGCGAAAGATGGTATTCTTCTTCTTGCCTATGGTGCTCACTTTTTTTGGTGTTCATTATGTGAATTAATTAAGTAACCAATCCAATAACTGAGTAGATAGAACTTCTATAGAATCTGCAAGCTCTGCATCTACATACTTTTTCCTTTTGCTTTTGCCGACGTCGTAAATGAAGAAATACTATCCCAAATGAAGCCCTTTATAGTCGTATTGACTCGCATTTGTGGAAAACCCGCAGAAAAAAATGGGCACTCCACTCAAGAATGCACGGAGAGCAATATGCCTGAATGCACATACAAATCACAGCGGCAAGGATTAGCTGTCTTGAGCGGTTCGCAATAGTCGTGCCCTCAAGAACCGCCCGCCTTTCGCCTTTTGGACCTTCTCGTGCTTGCGTGGAAGTTGTTCTTTACTCATGTACGGCGTGGTCCTGTTTATTTTGGGGATACCTAGGCTGTATTTCTGTGAGTCGTTTTAAAAATAGAAAATTCCCAGGAAAATTCTGCAAAAAAATTAAGAACTCTATGAAATCGACTCTTTGTGCTCTCTCCTGTTTCACTGACCAGCTGAGTGCGGAAATTGTTAGCGTAATTAACTCATTCGTCCCTCACATGGATTTCCAAGCCATGGATAGAATTCTCTCTATTTTGGCGCTTGTTCAATGGAGTATATTGAACTCGAAAAAAAAAAACTGAACTTGAAAACCTCCGTAAACTCGAAAAACTGTGTCAACTAGTGAAGAATACTTAAAAACCCGGGCGGAAATATTGCTTATAATTTTGTGGATATATTTCGGAATCCTGTGGTCAAAACTTTTGGTTGAAGAACTTCCTGTCGTGTTTCCGCTCCTACTTTAAATCAAATTCTATCGCATTACTCGGATTTCTCGCGTGGAATTTTCAATTCCCATAAGAGTAAAGTCTAAATTTTGGATTAGATCTCATATTCTAGCAGAAAAATACATGAGTAACTGAGTATGTAGATGTGGAAACCAATAAATGAATTGAACCCAGGGATCATATGGTGTGAAAAATAATTTCTCTAGGCGTATCATAAGCTTTCTGGCTTAACTCCTGTAGATGTACCTGCCCACGCTTCTCCTTCTCACACTTCAGTTGAAAGCTTATTCAAGAGTTTTTTCTCACGAGTACTTGCTGTATATACCCGCCAGCTTTCCATAATTGCCCTTCAATAACGTAAATATTGTGTTTTGGAGGATATACGTAGACGCGTGCAGAAGCACGAAAAACAAACAGCAGATGAATAATTTGGGATTTAGGGCACTGCTAGGACCTCTTTAGTTTTTGGTGAGCTGTACTAACTGGAACGCATTCATTCATGTTTTCGGGACTCTTAAGACAAATTTGTAGATGTTTGAGCGGCTACATAACTTCGTAATATGACTGGAATTCTTTGGCAATCTTGTAGAGGTATAGAAAGCTGGAGCATCCCAAGTTTTTCCTCTACCCCATTGAATACAGATGACAAGGGTAATAAAAATACCGGATTTTGTTGGTCTGCTATCCAACTACTCCGCTAAAAGAATAGTCATTATCCTTTTCCGTCGAGATGTAGCCCACACTTTGGAGGGGACCTGGGCCAGGGTCTGGATCCATAATTTAGATTGCTCAGGGTGAACGCGTTGACATGTTGAAGCATTAACCCTGGGTAACCGCAATTATGCAAGCATTTCCAGGCTGTTCCATCGAAAAGATGAGTAATCTCTCACCCAGTCTGCATATAAATTCCCTGGGTAGCTGCTTAGTTTAGTCAACGTCACGTGTGGGTAAGCATGTTGATGGCTGCCAGGCAGAGAATAAATTTGGGTAAATAGTATAACAATGGCTTATAATCTCGGTCCTAATCCTCGCAAAGGCAATCCCCTTCTGGACCTGGATGCATAACTGAGATGACCCAGGGTAAATATCTTGACTCCCTTGTTATCGGTGGGCAAATTTGGGGGCTTTGACACGATTACCCAGGGTAATCTCGTCCAAGCATGCGACCTCCTGACCTCATCTCGGAAGCATCAGTGGAAGGGTCCAATCTATGCTCACCTATGGGTAGCAGCTGGGTGAAGACGGTGTCACGTATGGGTGAGGAGTAAGGTTCATCAACGAGTTTATCATGAGGTAATATGTATGTATATCAGTTATGCATCCGGGGATTCTACCGTGTCCTGAAACAGCGGTAATTCCCGCAGAAAGACACCAATATGAGACTTTCCAATGGGTCTCATCCTAAAGCTTCGCTTTTTTCACTCGAGAGGTTCCGCATGCCAGCCTCTCATTCCAGGGGAGAGGAAACGACATATAGCTTAGAAAAAGCTGTGCTCCTTCGTGAACGATTCAATTTTCCAGGAAAAATGTCTCGCGAATGGGATCATCACTGAGAATTGCATGGGTTGGGGTGGAAAAAATTTCTCGACTAACAGTTGCAGTTTTCTGCGGAGCATTTGTAGTCGAGAGAATTTTCCGTGATTTTTCTTGAGGGTTCAATGTTATATAGGTCGAAACATTCCATATATTTGGCCAGGGCAGCGCAAGAATCCAGCAACATCTTTTTCCATGGCTGACGAGCCTTCTCATTCTTATACCCTGCAATCCAGGAGACGGTAGCGAATGCCAAAAGATGAATGGTTGCACTCGATGGAAACGAATGGAGAACCAGGGTTATTAAAGGGGCGCTGAATCGAGGCGACATGTGCATCGCTGTAGAAAAATAGCTTCAAAATGCGCTTCTGAACAGCAGCCAGAAAAGTATCCGTAAAATGCTCTCTTGAAGGTTCTCGGGAGCAAAAATGAAATGCCTAAATGGCCTGAAAGGCCTGAATTTGCTACATTGGGGAGGAGATTTATTACCTAATAGGCCTGTTTCCACATGAAAAAAAAACGCCTAAACTTTCAGTTTGAAAGCAGTGTTCTTTCTATTCTCTGTCTCCCGCATTCTTATCTTCTAATTCTTAATTCTTTTTTGTAGTTGTTGAAAAATGATAAAGTTTTCTAGGTTTTCCCGCAATTTTCTTGCCTTTATCCTCATTCTCAGGTATCCAGGTATTTTCTGAATGTGAGTGCGTTGACTGCTGTTAGAGAGACATCACATTCATCAAAGATGTAGTTTGCCTGTTTATCCAGAAACGCGACCGTTTATCCGGAAATGAGCTAATCCGGATTATGCCACGCCCTTCGCTGATGAACAGCTCTCTTCTCGACATAGAACACCACCTTCCTTGATGTGTTGACTAAATAAATATATTTTTAGAAACCAGAAGGCAAAAATTGAAGCACCAATCCGAGCGTTTCGATTTCACGGATTTTTCCAGTAGAACGGGCACGAGAATTTATCCATACTCCATTTATCCATTTTGGTAACCGATGGTAAATTGGATAGCAGAATGGATATCAATGGAGGCGATTACCCAATCGTCATTTTTCGTATCCTCTTTATTCATCCTATTCTTGTGCTAACATCCCTGTTGTATATTATTTTACCCCTACTGTTGTTTTTACTTTTTTGCCAGGAGGTAAAATGAGCAGTTTAATCAGCAATAGTTTCATAACACTTTTTTCCTTGTCTGGACAACTAACCCGACACATAACAAGGCGAAAAATAGCTGGCTAAATTTTGACGTAGCCTGGATGAGATTACCCAAGGTGAATGTCTAACTCCCGTTTAAACCATGGGTGAATGCGTGTAGTGTGAACTCGTTTACCCTGGGTGATCTCAACCAACTGCATGTGTTCCTTGGTTAAAAGCTCACTATCACTAATCTTCTACGAATTGCATACCCTACTGGGTTGCCTACATGCTAACCATCGCTGGTTCTCCTCGTCAGATTCTCAAGATTTCCTGCCCAGGTATTCGCGTTACCTGTTCAGCTCACAGCTCATCTCGTGACTCTTATGAATGAATCAGTAACTATTATATTATGTATGTTTAATCACGCCAAGGTTTTTTAGAGAATCCTTTGGCGCAAAGCTATAGCTCAAACCACGAAAAAGGGAGGAGCCCGAAAACTCGGTGAGAGGCGGGGCTCACGGTTGCCCCAATAAACTAGCGGCTTATGTACGTGCTTCACACTTTCTGCACTTCCATAGAAACCTCGCTGGTTTTCCCACTGCCTCCACCGACTGGGTTGTTCCTCAGGTTTTTTTCACAGTTCTTATGTGAGGCTCGTTTGAAGAAAGCATCTTGAGAGAAAAAAAAAACAGGAAATGGGGGAAAATATTGATTTACTTACAACTTAGAGCAAATAGTAACTTTACTATATGATATTGATATGCAATAGCGATAATATTTTGCATGTACCCAACAATTTGAATTTCCGCCTATGCACCGTGTAAAACACGCTAGCTCTGAAATTTGTGGCATTGCAATAGAAAAGGGGCGGTGCCAATGTTGTACGATTGGTGCATTCAACCCCCCCCCCCGCCTCCCACCTTCACTGTTGTATTTTCTTGCTGTCACAATCAGAAAATAGTTTTGCATGCTGACAAATGTAGAGGTGATAGAGGACATTTTGACAGAGAAACCAGAAAATGAAGTTTTTTTTAATGAACCAATCATGGAAGAGCAGCTCCGCCCACTTTCCGTCTGTACCTAACGCACTCTAGTTTTACAATTGCGCATCTATTCGCTTTTTTTTCTTGAAATTGTGCATCTAGTCGCTCCATTGTATAACAACAAATAACAATTTACAATTAACTATTCACTATTGAGGGTCTACATTGTGAGGTGATTTTGCCAGTGGTCAAAATCTGAACCATTTGGCTAAATTCTATGGATATCTTATTGTACTCCCAAATTTTCAATATATGAAACTTTTACTGCTCGCAGTGATAGCACATTTATCTTATCTTTCGGTTTGGCTCCTTTCTCGTGTAAGAAAAAGGTAGAGTGGTAAGTCAATGAATTACTAATTATTACTGCAGTTAGTACTATCAAGTATTATCCTCTCTTTTTCCAGCTCGTAACTTGATCAGCTCCAGAGCTTCAAAACACAGCTGCTGTTCCAAAAACTATATTTTTGTTGTTAGCATTGCGGTTCTGAAATCAACACAGTCTCGAAGTCAACTTTAGCAGTAATTCATCTAATATTCTGCGCGTACTTCCGTCTCCAGAGCTAATTTATGCATGGTTTTGGCACGATATGAGCCCAAGTTCGTGGAAAAGGTCAAGGAACACAGCAGCAGTTCCTGGTAATCTCCTGTCAAGCGTTGATTGAGGGAACTCAATCAATTCGCAAGGCGCAAAGTCGTGCTGTGAATTCGCGATTTGAGCATTTTCCATGCTGACATGTTCGCATGCAGAGAGGCAGCAGAGCTGCATAGCTAATAAGTTTCTCAGCTCTGAAGTTACTTTTTGCCTTGTAAGGCGACTTAGGCTAAATGCTCTGCCCAAGCGCGTTACTCACGCCCACACGAATAAGAAGAGCCTGAACAGCAGAAGGTGCCTAAATTGTTTTGACTTGGCCAATTAAGGCAAAGTAGCGCTGCTGGAGTTTCTTGGGAAGATTTTCGAGGAGTTTCTCCTCCTAGGAGGTGTCTTTCGCCAGTTTCCTCC
Source organism: Ancylostoma ceylanicum (assembly GCA_000688135.1). Taxonomy (NCBI): domain Eukaryota; kingdom Metazoa; phylum Nematoda; class Chromadorea; order Rhabditida; family Ancylostomatidae; genus Ancylostoma; species Ancylostoma ceylanicum. The sequence continues at coordinate 2,468,907 of JARK01001342.1, forward strand.
CTATTAGTTTGCGCTTCTGACCAATTTTCTCCATTTCAAAATTTCCCAAGTCAACTTTCATGTCTGAATCTTCCCACGTCCAATAATCCCTCTGTTCCCTCAATATTTTTCGAATTGCCCTCCAATTTTCCACGGGTTATGGGTTATTTTCCGCGGATCATCATGTTCCCCATACGCCATGTGCTTCCAGTTACCCTTGATATTTGTTGTCTCACAGGACTTTTCTGGAAAACTTATAATTGCTAATTTGCTTCTCCTTTTTTTTCACTTCCTAAAGGTTAGCTGAACTTTTCTGGAAAAGAATTTCATTTTGGAAATTGCTGCCCGTGTCTTAATTCAATTTATCGCTTCACTTCTTCTGCACATGTCGTTGAAAGTGCCCGTTTGCCTTCTGCAGAAGTTCTGGAAAACTCCTAGAATTTCCTATGGATTTCATCTTCTATGCTACTTTTTCCATTTGAAAAACTGCTTTTCTCGTGAAAAATTCTTGCGAATTGTGAATTTATTTGTTGTACATAGAGTCATTCAAATCTTATTTGATACATAACTCATTGATGAAACCGCGGAAATGACGAATGTCCGCTCAAGCGTCGATAATCCAGAGTTCTTCCAGAGAAGTTGGCATGACTCTATTATTCTTCCACTGGCGCCATCTATCATACCCTTTTGACCAGGTTTCCTGTTTGAGTCTTGTCGTGTCAGTATTTATTTGGTACAAGTGTCCACATGAAGAGTAACCCTTGTTAGGACCTGCGGTCCAGAGTCTGGATACAGCACTGATGGTGAGATTGCACAAGGTAATTGTGTTCAAGATAGGTGATTTGATTTAATACCACATTTACACTGGGTAATCTTAATGTTGCATGCGGCCCTAGGACGTTAGAGCTATGTAAAGTGAGGGTTTCACCGATGCTAATTTTTGGAATAGGACCAAACTCAGACAAAATGTCGGAAGGACCGCAGCAAAAAGAGATCTCGACCATGTGGTTAAGAAGCGAGAGACACAGAGATAAAAAGATTCGGAAGGACCGCAGCAGAATGTTTTCTGCTGCGGTCCTTCCGAACACCGTGGGAATGTTTCGGAAGGACCGCAGCAGAACAGATTTGTGTAGGGGTCGGTTCGGAAGGACCGCAGCAGAAAACCGGAAGGACCGCAGCAGAATGCAGGAGAGAGAGTGAGCGTTATCAAACCCTGCTCAGATACGGAGCTCANAGATTTGTGTAGGGATCGGTTCGGAAGGACCGCAGCAGAAAACCGGAAGGACCGCAGCAGAATGCAGGAGAGAGAGTGAGCGTTATCAAACCCTGCTCAGATACGGAGCTCAGTTTTGTTGCGGTCAACAAAAAGTTGAGGTTTTCAAACTAGCGCAAGGAAATTGGCTTCATCGGTATTTCTAGTAATGAAACCACCGACTTCACCCAGGTCATCATTTTTGTGTGTGGGTACCACTACGTGATGACTCCACGGGGTAATATCGCCTCTGTAGCACGTTTTAAGGCACCCATAGAAGTTTCCGGAAAAACCGCAGCAGCTATTCGGAAGGACCGCAGCAGCTATTCGGAAGGACCGCAGCAGCTATTCGGAAGAACCGCAGCAGCTATTCGGAAGAACCGCAGCAGCTATTCGGAAGAACCGCAGCAGCTATTCGGAAGGACCGCAGGTCACCTGTCGGTTCTTCCGGTTTTCTGCTGCGGTCCTTCCGAAAAATTGTCTGAGAAACAAATCCCATGGGCCATGTAATATATACAAAGGAATCCCTTATAAGTTCAATACAGTGATAACGTCCCAAGAGTCTTGGCTTGTGATCAAATGCTGTAAATTGACTATGTCATGTGTGCATTTTCCATGGCAGCTCTGAATGCGCGCACCACCACTCTGACATAGTTTTCCCAATATTCTAGCCTGAAAAATTTGCAGAATAGCTTATGTTATGTATTGCTTGGATCTTAAAGCTATAATTGCGGCTCGATATGTGTAGCCCCTTGAAAAGATAGACGGATTCTGTGCGCGATTTCTTGCGTTGCGATTCACGGTGTGTATTATTTATTTATTTGTTTATATATTTTAATGCACCCGAAGATGCACCATACGTCACGTGCACCACAAAGAAAATAAAGACGCGTACATGTAAAAGTCGCCACCGCTGTACGTATACTTCTCTCGGCGTCCTCGCAAAGGGCAGCTCCGAGGCAAAAAATTCTGATACTACCTCTAGAGTTATGTGGAGCGTTGTACCAGGAAAAGTCGGCGGTGCTGGACTCTATGATTCGCTGATTGCGTGAACTGACCATTCCACTAGCACGGCCTTCTTTCCCAGGTATAACGTCCATTCCACACCACCAGACAGATTCATTATCTGTCGCAGTCTACCGTTGGGAATCGCTCTTTTTTCGCTCACAGAATTATATAGCACTGACTTAAGTACGACTTATGGAACAATGAACAACTGGAAATGGACATCAGAGAATTTGAAATCGGTTAAGAGTTAAATGAGTTACACAGACACTGAGCTGTTTTGATAGAGAAACACTCAGAAATTCCTTTTATAACACAGTGTGCGCCCTCAGCCGGCACTTTTGAGGAGCCAAGGGAAAAAACAGAAAAACAAGGTAGACACTCATCCTTCGCCAACAAACGATGGTTCTTTGTCAATTTTTAATCAGAACTGTGTGAAAGGCATCTCAGATACTCCATGCTCAAGGACATATGTGTGTATCTACAAACATGCCATGCCATACATGGACATTTTCACTAAGGAGAGCTTGGAGTTTCTGTCCATCCGTTCAGAAATGCGGTGGGATGTCATTGGACATTTTCACTTCGCATTTCTCGGAAGAGTCAGTTGGTCCATCGATGGAAGAGTAGTACGAATGCCATAATAGGAAATTTCTTCGGAATTAGCGTAAAACTCTGCAGCTTTTTTTTCCAGGTACTGATTGATTCCGAATCTTTCCCTAGAAATCAAATCAATACCTTGCCTCAGCGATGTCGTTCATTGACCTCCCGATGAGTTGTATCCTTTATTTCACTCATTATTTATGTTACTTTTACATTATCTTCATTTTAGTCAATTATTAGGGTGTAAAACTATAAATGCGCGCACACTTTTCCATCTCTATCGAAGTGCAATTGGAGGCATATGCCCAGTAATATAGAGCATCTTGAAGAGCAAATCTTTTGCGCATTCACTGGTATGCAACATGTCTGGCAAACATCAATTTTCCATTTTCAAAAAAAATTTGAAAGGCTACCNGGGGGGGGGGGGGGAAGAGAGGAAGAAAGAAAGAAAGAATGAGAGAGAGAGAGAACTAAGATCTGAAATTTAAAAAACACGCGGTTGGTTTTTTTTATATGCCTATTCAGAAAGCCACTATAATTTGTATTTTGGAAATTCGACATAGTTTTTGCAACAACCTATTAATTGTTGACTAAATCCATTAGAAAGTTTGAAAAGACTCTTCAGCTGAATCAGGAGAAAAAAACGAAAACGTGATTTCCTCAGGTTACATCCGCTCCTGTAAATTCCAAATTTATTCCACATTTGCCCGAGAACAAACATCCAGTGCTGTTTAAGAGCATATTCCATGATTCGATACTTAGAATGAGGCTGTGGAGTATCACATGAGCTAGTTCGGCATTCTCTTCCTACCTCCTAGGACGTGCGATGCAAGTTCGTCGCGCGCGACAATATGTCCGAGTTGTTTCACCGGCTGTCTTCTCTACCTATGAGAGGACCAGCTCAGGGGTGTATACCTTTACTTGTGACTGTCAATTAAGACCACGTTCAGACCGTAATTAGCGTGGTAGAGCGACTCGGCCCATCTAGAGGCGGGCCTTACTTTGCGGTGTAAGTGGATCCAAATCGTAAGCATCGGATTGATCAAAGCACACACATTGTTTGTCATGTATTGGGGTTGGGCAATAAGTTCGTGCGGTTTTTTTACCTTAATTTTTTAATAGGAACCAAACTTGTTTGTTTGCGTATCAGGAACCATTTTGTAGCACTTGATTTACTCTTTCTAAATATTTTGACGGATTTCCTCATATCTCGTCACACCTCATTTGACTTCTATCATGGATTGAATGCAACTCAAAAGGCAACAGATATCAAAGACATGTAAAGAGAAGCCACTACTGTTGAGAAGAAGGCGAAAAATGGATGGATGCCCGCCTCAGAGAGCTTAATTTTAGCACATAGGATGTCCCCCTTCCAAAAGTGGAGTTTGAAGAACAGTGACACGTTTACGCGCCAGGTTTTCCTCTAGATGTAAAGCAGAACCACTAAGAATGTTGAATTCTAGCGAAAACAAGTCCAACTGATTCAGTTCGCGGGAAAAAATCGAGGAGCTCAGTACGAGGTGACCCCTCACATTGAGAGGGCGCGCCGTCTCCGTTCAAATTCCAATAAAACGATATCTTACATACTAGAATGAGAGGTAAACTCACGCATACAACCTCTAAAAGCCTGAAGCAATCCCCACCCACTTATTTTGGTTATTTTCTTCAGCAATTTCTGGAGTTCCACTAAGAAGTTGCAGTTGAGAGTGACAAATTGGGTCGTCTCAAACAATGTGGCTTTTCATGAAAGGAAACCGGGGAGCTGCTCCGTCTCTGATAGCATTAATAGCGGAGCAAGGGTGCTACATAAATCACTTGTTGTGATTTTTGTTGTTCATGGAAAGCAGTACTTCCAGTGTCCCTGAAAAACCGCACGAACTTATTGCCCAACCCAATAGTTCCATGGTTACATTGGGAAGTTTGAGATGCAAACGTTAGGGTATGCCTTTTGAAATAGACCTGAACCACTACTAACACTAAAGGCGTGAACCAGTGCGTGCAATTTGTGTTGTACAGCAGAAAGAAAACCGTTACGGAAGTACCTTCCATAACTATTAGTCTTTGCCTAAGGATGATAAATGACAGAAAACACCCTGAGACTAAACTTGATGTTCTCTCAATAGTGATAACTGTGGTCCACACCATGGCTCTACTCTCCTTCGACTCAAAAGCACTAAACAGAGGCTAATCCAAGTTGACAGCCCTCGTAAGTCATGATTGCTTGCTGACAACTAGCGGTCAACTAGGGCTTCTGAGCAATTGGCAGTCACAAGTAACGGCCGCCTTGAGATGGTCAGACATTCGGGAGGAAGTCCCGCACTGCAAAATCATGACTCCCACTCGAATGTCAGCGGCAGTCATCAAAAACTGCGTATTTTTCCCGCAGTATCCCCATTTGGTCCCACAAGCTCCGGCCGGCAGAAGAAAGGATTTTCTCACAAAAATGATGCCACTGTTTTGGTGCGGGAGACCGATTTTCGTCCCGAAACTGGAGAAAGAAAGAAAGCAAAAATCTGTGCTGAAGTCCGGAGCGCACATGCGTTTCTCTGGGCCTTCGTCTCGGTAGCCAGTGCCTCAGTAAACGACAACTTGCCGGTAGCCAGTAGGTACAGTCCTTCTCAAAAAGATAGATGGATTGCACGTGCGGTTTCTTATCGTCGCGGCTGCAGAATCGCGGCGGCACCTACTCGCCCTATCACTTGGAGCATGCTCTCTCCACATGCCTCGTTCAGGTCCCGCGGCGATGGTGCACACACGCAATCCGTCTATCTTTTTGAGAAGGACTGTACACCCTCCGTGTCACAGTTGCTACTATCTTGGTCTCCTTAATGGTTTTATTGGTTGTGTCTTATACTACCCAGTCTGGAGAGGATCGCGCCAGTTGATCATACAATAAAACCAAAATGATGCATTCCGTCGATGCACCGGATACTGTCCCGAAAAGAATAGGAGGGTGTTCTGTCGGGCGGGACACCCGCCCGAAGGGTTCTGAGAAAGGCAGATGGATAGACATCGCGCGCGACGCACTAGACAACGCACGCGTCACAGATCCGTTTGTTTTTGTGGAGCGCCCACGTCATCTGATGGACGATGCAGGCGATCTGTGCAACCGAGGAGTGATACGAAGATGCTAATAACCCCTGGAGCGGATCTGGAGTTTCACACATATAATTGAACCGCACCAAACGTTCGTCATCTCCGCCTGCGGACCTCCTGATCCGATCAAAAACGGTCGGAGAAGAGAAGGTGAATACTAGGGTAACACCACTTCAATTTGAAAATACAGGCGAAACTTCTTGAGATGTATGAAGAGGTGGGCTTGGTATGATGCGGTGAGGTGTAGAACCTGGAAGTAATTTAGAAAAGTAGTGCAAAATGAATGTGTTGTCCACCTTGGGCCTTCTTTTGAGAGGCGGTTTGACGTGGCCGTTTTCCGCGGTCGCTAATAGCTGGCCACTTGGCACCGGAATTACGTTTTCTTCGACACGCTTTAGCACCGCCCTGATTGGGCTATTTGGCCACGGAGTTCGGTTTATGGGACGTGTCAGAAATATTTCGAGGGCTAACGGAATGCTGTTGCCCGTTTTTTTTTCTATTTAACTTTCCGAAATTTTTATTCCATTCCTTTCAACATTTAGTGAATAATCCTGTTCTGTAGTATTAAAAATCCCGGGAATATCGTCAGAAACATTGGCAGCTGCATCATCAAGACATAGTCGAGAATGGTGCCGTGTTGTTTTTTTTTTCTGCTTGTCCGGACATGCTTGTCCGCTTCGTGAAGGGTACTGAAATTACCACACAAGTTAGCAACCATTTTCTTGTTCTGAACAGTTTGCACAGTTGGTTGTATCATTCGCATCCGTGAGCTCTCAACTTCTACTGGTTTTCGTTTTCAGTGAATGTTAGGTTATGCTCACACTACAAGGATCGTCCACATGGGGTATGTAACTGTGCGGAATCAAATGTAATGTGATACATGATGGATGTTCTATGAAATATGCATATTCGCTTTCATCATTTTCTTGATATTTTTTCGACGGTGATAAAGGATGCCAGCTGCATGGAGTAACGTCTTTGAAAAATTCAATTTGAATTGAATACTGCAAATGTTGTTGAGTATTTGCTTCCCCACAGCTTCTAACACTCAATCTTTAACATAGATTTTTATAGCAAAGATCGTACAAAGAGCACTGAAGGTTGAGGCCCGATGTCCCAGCTGAATAGACGCAAACCTCGGTTTGCTTACCTTCCTGGTGCCTGCTTACTCAGAACCCCTAGAAAAGCTCTACTTTGCCCCAAAACAACTTGTAGACAATTTTTTAAACTAGCAAATCGTTGCCGACAAGTTTGGCTTCATCATGCCGTTATTTGGAGTCAAGTTGTCAGCAACATTCTCTTCCAACAACTTGTCGGCAAGGAGGAGCCGAAACAAGTTGTCGGCAAGCGTTTGGGCGATGGGCGCTCCGGATGCAATCAGAAAGATGTTCGCTAATTGTTTATCGACAAGTTGTTCCTGGGGTTTTCAGCATGTGAGGTGAAGGTTTGTGGTGCCACGAACTGGTGTAGTTCATTTTAGCGGAGGAAAATAGCTGAAGAGAAACTAGCAAAAACTAGTGATTTTGACCGCACGTAGAAAGCTAGGGAGGCGGAGCTTCCATGTTTGTTGTTTAGTGTACAAATTGCATTATAAAATAATGCACTATTACTTAATCATGGTCGATATTGTTATGTCACCCAGCCCCATCCTTTTTCATTGCTTCTTGTATGTAGCCCACGTCAAACTTCTTGCATTAGTTAAATGCCAGTATGGAGTATATCTCTTTGTTGCGTATAAGTTTGTCTTATAGAGACTTCGGGAACAGAATCGTGCAACGTCTTCTTCAAAAAACCTTATCGCCGTCATTTTTCCGTGCACCCTCTACCCGTCATGATGCCGTAAACCAATGCTCGTTATTCTTGCATAATTTTGTCGTTATGTTCTCAACGTTCTCTTGATTCGTCGTTTGCTCACCTCGTTTGATAGCGTTGTTGATGGCGATTTGCGTCCAAATGATCCTGGAGGAGTGGTCCCAACGCGTTCGCGTTACTATTGTTCATGGATCCACTCGAGTAGATGTGTGCTCGAAAAAAAGAGCAGCCGAAGAGTATGTGAGCGACCGCAAAGTGTAGGCTTGCGCTGTCATGCTGCAGGTTGGCAGGGGACGTTGTCGGATGCGAGACATCACGTCGGATGATTCTAAAGAGACAACGCTGCCCACGCCCCTCGCATCTCAACCAGCTGCCGTTTCTGCCCGCAACACGAGCATGTCCCATAACAGTGGGACAATCGAGGACCAAATCAGACAAGTGGATCGGGTGGTGAAGGTGAGCAATCCCTCTATTCTCGTGTTTCTGTCTCACAAGCAGGTGCTCTCTCCGCTCTAATTCTACTCATTCGCGTCATCCTGGCATTATAAACGATGGCTTATTTCAAAGTGTGTTGGCGGGGTGTCAGCCTCTCAGTCATGGTTCTCATCTTCTAATCTCTCGTAGACACTGTGTGAGTTTGGAAAAAAAAGAGGAAGACGTGTTAGGAATGTGTTGATGTGCGTGCTGCTTGATTATGTATTCGTACTTCCTCACGATCCATTGTGAAAACAGCCAAATTGGTTCACATTGAAAAGGGCGAAAACGCGCAGAAATGGCTATCATAATTTTCATGCTCACGGATGAGCAATATTACGAACTGCACTTCTCCCAGACGTGACGCCAAGCTGCTATGGTAGTCCTGTCTCTGGAAGAGGCTGGCTCAAACATAACCTTTTTTGAAATGATCCTTGCTCCTCAAGGCTTCGGCTTGTGGGTGGTTATGTATGATAGAAAAGAACAATATTTTGTCTCACTACAATTCAGTTTTCCACTTGGACTGGGTGCACATAATTGAGTGAAAAGCGCTGGCCAAATAAAGTCCTTCAGAATTGCATGCCGCAGACGCTATAGTGTCTAGCAAATTTTGTTATATGTATGTGAAGAAAAAAATTTCACGATTTTTAGAAATTTGCGGTTAACAAAAAAAAAAGAAACATTCACGCTGGCTAATGAGTTGAATTTATAGAGTTTTGTTCCTCTTCCCAGGACGCCTTGATTCACGGTTTCCATGTGAATCTTAGATTCTCCACGATGGCCACCGACATACACTATGTAGCGACATGTTAGAGTTTTTCTAGTTTAGTTTTTTTTTGTCCAATGACATCTTTTTCTTAGTTCTTTCTTCTACAAGCAGAAGCGTGGTCTCTTCTATATTTTTTCCTAATTTTTCTTTCTATAATAACAAACTCTATTCCACCTCGCTTTATAAGACTTTGTTCAGCGAATAATTTACCCATACATATTAAATGTTCGAAGTTCTCTTCAAGAATGACCGCAGAATAGTTTTTGAAGCTCAGAAAGTTCTTGTTCAACCTCAAGAAGACAGCGGAACAGTGGTACATATCTTCTCTGTGTACGTTAAAAAGGAGACATTGAGAAGATCGAGAAAACTCAAAACTATAATAGCTCTCCCTATTCTTAGGTTATTGATGAAAAAAATTGAAAACAAACACTTCAAAATACCTCATCTTTTGAAAAGACGGGAGCCTTTGACTTTTGTATGGTTCATAAGCCAATGAATGGAAATGAGGAGCTACTTTTTCATTAATTTTCACCTTAATCATGGCGGTGGTGGTGAAAGAGGAGGACACCGTGGGAGAGCAACGAAAACTTCCTACTAAATCACGGCTAGAGTTAATTTCTTCATAGTTAGAGCCGGTTCGGCATATGTTCGTTTTAAAAAGACCACTTGGTTCACCGGACCCTTGACTTCTTCCGAAAGAAGAATCATTGTATTGATACCCATGCTGCTGTTCCTGTCTTGATGGTCGTGTTTTGTGTGATTATTAGTATGGATGTTTTTAACGTCTGTTTTCCTACAACATATCGAATTGATAAGAAAAAAATAAGTTCGTTCAATGATGACATCATGAAAGGCCATCGATTACTACTTTCCTTTCGAGGTAATCACGCTCGATACTTGCACGTGTCGAAAAAGGACTGTCTTTCCTTTTTATTCAGGAACTTTCCTGATCTTGTGAACTACTACTGCTACTGGACATATGCCTTCGCGTGACGTAGGTGTGGCCACTGAAAGCCTTCCTACATCTCTTCAATGTTCTAGCCAGAAAGGGCATGTTTCTAAAGTTCCCCTAGGCAGTTCAGTCGCAACAAATCAGGACAACTGTTTTTTTCCATCTACGGACACTTGCATACGACAGCTCGTGTGTTCTCATATTGTTTGATGACTGAAGAATTGCAGAAAAAAAAACAATATATTCAATTCCCATGTAAGCCGTCCGACTCTTGTTTTTCAGAGCAGCTGATTGTCTTCTAAACAACAAATGAGAACTTATCTCCTTCTGTTGAATTCCCTTGAGCTTTTCACCCAAAGCATGCCGTCAAGATTTACCAGAGAGTGAAGGAGGGCTTGAACCATTCTTTTTTACGATGAAGCTGCAGGAGTTCTGCCTCTGAGAGCTGCCTCACATTCAAACGCAATGGTCTGCACGTTAAAACCCGCTCGATTTAGAAATGCACATGATCTTTCTGTGCAGCCAAAACAACCAGTCAAAAGTGACATGTTCCGTATTATTCCGTGTTTTTGGCTAGTTTTTTAGTCATGCATTCAACACTACTTCCGTTACTTCTGCTCCTAACAAACAAGAGCCTAAACGAATTTGGGCGCGCTCACGTATAAAGAAATTGCAGCAAAAACGACGGGAATCTCCATCCACACACACACAGCGCTCAAATATGTGTGTGAGGGCCTCGCGCATCTTTAGCGTTTTGAGCGGAACTACGCTCATTTAGTGTCAAAGATTATGGGGAGCAATTTATCACAAGGTCTGACTTTGGAAAAGCACGTCTCTAAGGCCAATGCAGAAGCATACCAGGGAGAAAAACAATTTATTCGATTTCCACCCTGACATTTCGGTTTCGTTTTCAGATGTTATAGCTGAGTACTTCTGAGAGGCTATGTTCCTCATATCGGGAAGCTGATTAGCACATGCTCTGTGTCCATGAACTAAATGCGCCGGCAGGAAGCATGAATGCGATGTCCTGTGGGAGTTCACGTTGAAACAACGTATGGCCCGCTCCAGCCCTTGATCACACTTCCTATGTGTACTCCTGCAGTTACTAAGAAGAACTTTTGAAATCCTTGGAGTACTCGGAAGAACTTTTGAAATCCTTGGAGTGATCTCCTACGATATCGCGGTCCATACTCAGAAATTTAGAGGACCGATGAGCAACACCACGCTGGCCTAGAGTGTTTATTCGGCCATATTTTGCAATATGAAGAGCGGATCGAATAATCTTGAGAGAGCGACGTCGTGGCTCGATAGTAACATATAATGGACGAACCAGAGATGGCGAAATTGATGCTTAGCGAGGATGTCTTCAATAACTCATGCGAGAGTCGTAGTGAGCAAAGATCGCAAAGTGAAGAGATCACCGAATCCTTTCAGTGAAGTACTTGAGATGAAGTACCGTGACGATTTCCATTTATCCACTGAGCGGGACGGTCCTGAAGGGACGTGAGAAGAATTTAGCATTTGAGGTTAACTATCTATAACGCATTCCCGGCAAAATGCTCTGTTTTTAATATTCTAGCAGGTGGGTAAATTATATGTAGTTCTATTCAGAAAGCACGTTTGACCCTCTTTCCATGAAAACGGCTACGTAAAAGAAAAGCCTTCTAGTAGTGTTTACTGAAGGAAAAGCAGATACAGTGGCGGTCAAAAGTATTGCAACATATGGTATTTCTTGCGTTTTTTTTCAAACGTTTTTTTAGTGGACCTTTCACGACTTTTTTTTAGCATAATATTCGTAGCAAAATTGGCATGTGATGTTAGTGAATATAGCCAGTATGGCTCGGAAACAAAGCCAGAAGAAAGGTATTAGTGTCAATCTACCTAGCGTATAGAAATGTCCTGGATTTTCGAGCATCGTAGGAACATTACCTCCTTCCCGAACATCAACTGCTGGTATGGGGAGTTAGAGTCGAAGGAAATTTTCCAAAATTTGTCTTGTCTTTTTTTTTGTGATTTTTTGTTATCCCATTGTTTTTGATCTGAGAAATGCCTTATCTAATACGACGCTCTGCTCTGAACGATTGTTATCAATTTCAAACAGAAAACAACTAGGAAAGTCCATTCGGAAGCTGTCTGAAGAAGTTTTGAGTGATCCCACTTTAGCGCCTCTCTAGCTACTCATGGAAGCTTAAATGGGAAAACATCCCATTCTACCACTAATGAGCACCAACTCACTCAAGACTCTCATATGTAGGTCTTGTTGGAAAAAGTCCTTGCTCATATCTACTAAAGATATGAAATCTCTCTAGTGAGATGAAACTAACCGCTTTATAATTGACATATCACGCTACCCCCAAGAAAGCCATTTTGTCAAAAATGTAGCATATGTACAATGCAGAAATTCACAACAGGGGATGATCCTTGATTAAACGTATTGTCTCGCTTCAAATTATTATAGCTTCGGACTTTTTTTTTCGGGAGAAGGATTTCCATTTGGCATTGCTCACAGCAGTATATATACTCGTTCACGAGACAAGAGAAAAACCCGTTCTGTGCCTCGTCTCGTGAGGAGAATGCCACAAGGCTGCGCGTGTGGTGGTATCGTTGGTACCTAGCTCTTCCATGTGGCGGATGTCCCAGTGGGCATCCTGAGCTCTTCTCAAAAGTACGGGCTCAAAACCGCTGTTTCCTGGCAATTTTTTGGGACACTTGTGTACCACTGTGATCAAGCTCTCCAGAAGATTCTCCTCATAGAGTAATACTAGAACGATTCTGCACCGCGACATTGTATTTAGGAAAACTCGACACGAAACTTTCAGATTTGCAGACGGTTGACAAGCGTTTGTAATAAAAAAATGACGTTGGCATTGTCCAAATCCTTGCACCTGAAGCACTGTCTCGAGAACGTCAAAAATTCAAGTTGCTGCTCGAACATTCGTGATCATTTATCAATTTCTGGTGCTCAAGTCGAGTTGTATGTAGCTCAATTTGCTTATGTCAGCGCTTTTGGAAAGCAGTCATTCTCCTCGTCTTTGTGCTCTTCTTTCTGACTTTATTTACAGTTTATCCTTTCATCCCCTTTGCTAGCTGTGTGTCTATTCATTCTGAGGGCTTCCTTTTCGACATAGTCGTTTCGGGCGTTGTTCATTTCCAATTACCTATTAACCTTTGGTCCTTTGGCAATGTTTTGTTGACTTGTTTGAACAACCTTTCTGCGTACACATGGGCATCGACGTAGGCTAAAAAACAACGGAGATATCTAAAACGCATTCAACAAAAGAGACAGCTTTATCGACTTTTTTCCTCCAGCCAGACGTCAACGCCCGCGGAACTCGTCCCGTCGTATTCAAGTGCACTGAGCAGCGAGCGCTCAAAAGCCGTGGACACCACAAATTTTGGGAGTTACGTATATGTAGCAGCTGGGCTCGCTCGGCGTGCACAGGAGCCCGAGACTACTCCGGAGTTCCGAAGTGCTGAAATTCAAAGCGGGCGCTGTTGGCGAATATCGCACTATTTTTCTTGACAAACGGTTGTAAAGGGAAAAGTAGCGGAATCATGAGATACTACTACAAAACTGTTCTTTAATATATTGCACTTTGAATTTTGCACTGGCCTATTCTTATTTCATTTTTTTTTTGATAATACGTTACAAATCCATTTTAACGTGATTGTATGGCTCTTCAGTTAATCTCCTGCCGTTTACTATGTGGTGATGCACAAACATCCAACATATTTTTTCACTGAAAGAACTCGTCAAAGTTCGGCGTTGTTGTCACAAAGTCAGTGCAAGACACAACAGTACATGTATTCTACATGTACTCTATCTATAATGTATTCTTCAAGGCCATTGAGGAACCAAAAAGAACTCAATTGAGAGAAAGTAAGCTCTCTCGGAGAAATCCTAAGATAGCGTTCATGGAACGCTAGCTCAATGGTCACTGTGATTGAACATTCTATGTAGAGAATACATGGCGGTAGGATATGCAGAACGTCAAAAAAGGGCAGGATTAGCTTAACGTCAAAGTTAATATGGGATCTGATTCAAACCAATTGCGTTCATGAATCACAACTCAGGTCGTGAAAATTATTGTCCTTTTCCATAACACGCAAAACTGAATCGACAGAGTCGAAAAATTGAACCTGAGGTGGTGAACATAGTTCTAAGTTATATTCAAGCGCTTAGGTTGTCTCAAAAGTAATGGCCGCAGCGTTGTTGTGAAGATTTGGTAGTTTATAACTTCATCAATATGGAAGCTAGACAAACGTACTTGTAACAATTCCAAATCTGAGAAATTGCCCTATCTACCATTCAAAGTCAGCCAGAACGTTTTTTGATTCAGAAAATGCCAGTCAATCAAAGTGGAGTGAAAATGGGCCTCTCGCACTGTGTTGACTCTGTTTCTTTCGGCTTTCTTCTTTCTATAGGTTCTGTAGAATGGCAAAACTCTATTAGTGAATGCTGATTATAATAGCTTTTTGGCTTGAGTTACGCAACTTGGAACATACAGCTGAAGAAGGGCCATTGTTTTTGGGGCAACCTAATAGTGCCACCAGATTTGACACAACTTTCAGTGATAGTTATTTCCTCGTAAAAGTCATAGAGATTACTTGATGATTTCCGTAATCATCGACCATATCCTAATGATATATGTGGATGATTTTTACTGGGAAAAACAGGTCTATGACCACCTTCGCCTTGCAAAAAACCACCTGACAAAGGTCATGGGCCTTGTTTTCTTATCAGAATCTCCATGTGAGCGACACCTATAGGCGTATCGTGGTCTAAGTTGTTATTTGTTTAGCAGCCAATTCTGGAGGGAGAGCAGGGAGATATCCAAACATCCTTCGCTTGTTGTTTACTTGGATTCGGATGTCGAAGAAAACACACTTACTTTCCAGTATAATATACGCGCAAAATTATCATGATGATGAGTAAGTGTGCGACAAAATATGAATAACACAAAATATGAATAACAACAACAGTAAACAGAGTCAAACAAGCGTCGGATGGAGAGTAGTAATAACATTTTCGTTGTCTTTTTCACAACTTCTGGAACTCATCGTCAACCGATTTTGTCACCTCCGTTGTGGGACTATAGATCTAATGCGCTTCAACGAATGAGTGTGCCACTCTCTTCTCGCAATAATGCACGAGATGCTACTCAAATATTGAGATTCTCCGATTTCAACTGGCCCAATTCAGTGGACCCACACTGGGACGATCTGGGGATTCCGATAGAATGATTCAGTGGGAAACCAGGGCTGTGACTTTCTTGTTCTACTGCAGCACCCAGAAATAGAACATGCTTCTTTTATCACGACATACGTATCACGACATGGACCCATCCAGACAAAGATTCATCTCCTTTCATTCTCGTCATCGCTTCCATCTCTCCGCTCGTCTCGCCATTCGAAGCGAGTGAACCGACATTGCACTGTGGAATAGCTGCCGTCACTGTCCTTGAATACATTACTGAGGACGCTGCCAACAGCGCTTTCTAGTAAAGCCACAGAGTCACTCATAAGAAAACTGGGGGGTGGGGGTAATTGGGGGTGCTTTATGGTAATATCTGTTGCACGAAAGGTGCGTTTGCGCTTTCCTTCACCAGGGCAGTGCTATTATGAGTGTTCTAGGTAACTAATTATGGCAGCCCATAATTTCGTTATTCTTTAACCCCAAATAGCACGTAGCCGTCTATAAAGTGCAGCGGTACAAGTTGCTCGCTAGGGGTAGGATTGATGTTTCCACAGAACGAAAAAAAGTAATTATTATAGTGCGATTCTTGCCTCTATGCTGAAGACTTTCGACAGCTGCAAAAAGGGAGACAAACAATTGCTCTCATGAAAATTAACTAATTTTGAAATTCTTCTAGGGTTCCCCCTACGTTCTGTTGCAGAAATTTCCTCCGAACTCCACGGGGAATTGGAGCGACTTTACCACATGCTCTTGAGGGTATAATAATAGGAGAAAATATCTATGCAAATGAGTCCTACTCAGAGGTTACTGTTTTAAAGGCAGGCGACCACCCCGTTTCTCAAGTCGACGATATTAGCAGATTCTTGACCTCCTCGCCATGCTGATTCCAATAACGTACAGAAAAAGTCACAGAAGTGACGAAAACGATGGTTTTGATAGGGTCAAAGTAACCGCTTCTTGGAGCAGGGGTGGATCCGCTTTGGGACATTTCAAGTACATTGCCGGAATCAGCGCATCGAGGAGTTTTGGAATATGCTAATAATAATAAATATGCTAATAATTCGAAAACGATATGAGGTGGGCCTCTGCCTTTTAGGAATCTTTGTCGCCAACAAATGAGGATTCTTTGAAGTTGAAAGTAGCTTCTATGTCCTCAACCAAGCAAGTGACAGAGAACAACCATTAGTTTTTCATGCACCTTTTACTCATGTCTTTAACGAACAATTGTGTTTGTACAAAAACTTTTGGCGCATCCTTTGTACTGTATGCTACACTCTTCACCTCCAATATCACCGTGTGCTTTCCACTTATATCACCGCCTGCTTGTCATTTCATGATGTTCACCAACATCCCAAGATGAAATTATGTAGTTTCATTTGCTCAGCTTGAACAAAATTTACTTTTGGACAGATCTGCACTGTTATAACCGCATTATTCACCTGTTTTCATTGAATCCTTCCATCACAGTGTCCTTTTAGTAAGTCTATTC
>JARK01001342.1:2485989-2515893 GCA_000688135.1 Ancylostoma ceylanicum
GTAGCTGAGACTTGCCACTATCAGACCACTATTTAGTTCTGGCTAGGAAGCTTTCCTCACAGAGAAAAAATGCAAAAACCGCGAAAAAAGTGGGGGTTCGGATAAGCGCCTTTTCCAATCCATAGCGCACTGACTTCTTCAAGAAGGAGCCTCATATCTCATATGGAGGATGATAAAGGGTAGTTGAAATTAACTATACACACAATTTCGATTGGGAAGTTCTGCTATCGTTTCTTCGACTAAATTTTGTTCCGCGCGAAAACGCGCATCCATAGTTTTACACCCTAATAAAAATGGAGGTTTCTTTGTTTCGAAATAGTGTAATGGAATCTACCCCTATGCTCCTTTAAAATCCTAGCTTCTGACCATATCTTGAAAAAAATATCCTGAACCCACTTAGCTCCGTAAAATAACTCCTGTTGGATGGCCGACTTTCCTGAGTGCTCCGCTCATTTCTAAATGGAACCCGGCACTCAACTCGTCAGAAAAGCTCATTCCAAAAATTTGTGAGTCAGCACTTATGCAGCTGTTTTGTGCTGCTCGTTGGCTGGGCGATTATAGCGTTTTTATGCTTTGCCCGGGATGAAGTATAAACACAGCCCAGAATTTAAGAATTAAAACTGATTCCACTGCCGAAGTATTGAAAACGTTAACTTGCATTGTTGAAAACAACGTTTCAGGAGAATCACTGCGATTTTTTTGATCTACCCATGAGGTTTCCAAAAAATTGCATCTACGTTCCCGGTGGGAGACCATTTCCTATACCTTGGAACATTCTCGCCATTTTATAGGACTTTCCAGGAATGATTTTGAGAAAAGCTAAATAATGTTCAAAAAATTCGAATTTCGGGATTTTCAAGGAGAAATTCCGCTCATACTTGCTCGGCACTCTGGGTTGCCACCTCCTCAATTACCCAAAGGGTAACCAGTGACTCAGAGCCTTGCCCTCTTGACATCATTAGAATCACATACATCTGAAACTCAATAATGGTACTCCCACGTACTACTTCTGCTCTACCTGGAAATCGTGTTTAAGTTTAATCCGTGGGTGTGGTTACTTATTATTCATTGGTACATTAAACGTGGGACATAGGACCAATTGTAGGTGACTCAGCATGTCCTTCGGGGTCCCTGAGTTTTTTCTCAATAATTTGGTTGTAGTTTCAAAGTTAAAAATCAACTTACTCCCGGTAATTAGTAATTCAGACGTTAAAGGCAGCACCCACGGAAAATTCGGTTTCCGAGATTGTAGCGCAAAATTACATTTTTGAGCATGAGGAGTATTGCTGAAGTCCCCAATCCAACCAAAACTCATGCAAAAAAGGTTGTTGGGGTGATTCAATCTTGGTAGGTTAGAGCATGGCGGTCGAGTTGCACCTATGGGGTCGAACAAAAAAGTCGATAACGCAACCATCATTGCCACCTTTTTTCTTAGCGCTATCGGATATTTGGCTGGTAAAGCAGTTTTTTGAAAAAGGAAGAGCACAAAGAGAAAGAATATGGGATGTTCATAATAAAAACATGACTAGGGAAAAGAACAAGACCATACGGTAGTTTTTGAAGCTAAATAATTTAGATACGCGCAATATTTGAAAAATTGGATGTCCTGAGTGAGAAAAAGGGTTTGTAGAGACCAATAATAGGTGGGAAGGCAGTAAATATCGAAAAGTTGAGGATCAAAATGAAATTGTGGTCGAAATGAAGTAAGAAAACGTTAATATAAAAGACTCCCAGCTGCAATCACTGCTCAATCAGCTGATAGTTGCCATTTTTCGCGCTCCAAGAATGATTTTGGAGCGCGGTATTAGCATGAAAACTCGTAAAACTTACTGCCTACTGATCCTGTTGATCCAGGTTTTACCTGTCATTACTCATTATTGGGAAAGTTCTAACTGGTACTCTTATTGCAAAATTGACCCCACAATCGATTGGATCATGAGGGGATCAAAATCTAAGAGGCGAAAATTTCCGTGGGTGCTGCCTTTAAGGAAGTAGTTCCATGGCTATTCAGAAAGACAAACGACTCTTTGCTCTTCCGTAATCGCTTCAAAGAAAGAGCACGCATGGCTGTAAGCCATTTAATCCAGAACGTTCGCCATTGTGCTGTTGTCACTCCGAGGGTGAGGCGCGGCTGCCGTGACGTAATCGCTTGTTTATACTTTAATGATTCAGTATAGCTATAATTTCTTGCTGGTATAGACTTTTTTTCCCACGCCTTACCTTAGATACCTTAGACGACCATTATTCAGCGGTGATGAATTCCGCGATGATCGGTTTCCATGATCTTAGCCCATTCTTTTCTGTCTTTCGCTTTTTGTATCCATGTAAGACCACACTTTCCACGGCTACCTTACTTTGTTTTCCACAAGGAAGTATCGGATTTACCCTTAAAAAAAACTTTGCCATTCATTGAACTCCTCCACCGATCCACCAGCGTCATCATCATCATCTCAGAAATTCATACTCTCGTGGCAGTTTTCCGCACCACTAACGAGGCTCTCTTACTTGAAAACAATGCTGCTATTCGCAGACATGTGACAAAAACTTCAGCTTTTTCACCAAACAGCATTGAATTTCATATTGCAGTCATCTGATCCCAGCGGCTCCGTCCTCTCGGAAGGTGACAAAACGACGAGAAGCCATTTGTTTACTTAGAGCTTTGGCAGTTCGGAAGAATAGCGCCACGCCCATAATGAGAGTGCGTCAACGGCGATTATTCCAAGGATACATCCTCGCTTTCATGACTCTGCTACACATCCTTGCGGAAATTTTCAGTGTTCTTCAGCCCAGTTTGGCCCAAAGCGGGCTTGGCCGATGCGTTAACCCTTTCCCACGGGGTTTTAGCTCCTGTTAAGCATAAGAATCTGATCAAGAAACTAACTCACAGATATGATGATTGGACAGTCACAAAATGTTTCATATCCTTTTGATGCTATTATTATGCCGACCAGGTTTATTGGATGGAATGATTTATTCTCTTGCCCGACGTTTCGACTTAATCGTCTCAACCTTGTCCCAAGCTTGCTACCTCGAAAAGCATCCAGGACAAAAGATGACTTCACTCTGAATCCACCGTTACTGCGGAAAAGCTAGAAAAGCGTTGGAAGCGTTCTGAATTACTGTAATGAATCCAGAAATAAGCAACAAAAATGAGTGTCTGTCAATAACAAGTGACTTTTTGCCGTTTGTATCGTTATGCGAGCTATATGCACTGTAGATAACATCAGTCACGGATAATGTGGCATTGCTCAATTGCCCGTAATGACAATCCCAACTGGTGCAGACTCTTCCGCAGTAACGGTGGATTCAGAGTGGGTTCATCTTTTGTCCTGGTTTTAGGATAAGAGACCTGCCAAACTACTTGGCATCCATGAAGCAACGACGGCAGAGAAAGTCGTATGCCAAAGTGACGACAGGTGAAGCACTAGACCAACCCTCTGGACCTCAATGAACGTCAGAAGAGTCCTCAGTCGACCTTACTGTTCCGACACATTTCAGGAGAGGGATGTATCAATCGCTTGGTCTCAGATCGGACCTGATCAGGATCATGCACCCAACCCGCGATGCGTCAAATACCCAATCTGCCAACACGTTCGGGAACAAGCGCACGATGTCCCGAGATCGAGTAAACCCACAATTAAGGCGTCGAAAATGTGCCATGTGTGCAGCTGTAGCCATACCAGCACAATCGGCGCCAAAAAGAATTCGATTTCATACAGATTTATGTTTCAATGATGTTGAACAGTCACGGTTTTCAAGCATGACTGAGAAAAAAGCGGACGTGAAGTATACGATAGGCAAAGCTCACTTTTTTCCCTCTGTGAGCCCTTCCATTTTCGTAGCATTCCTTTCTGTTTGTTAGATGGTTTTGTTTATTTAGTTTTCGTTTNCGCGGGTGCGGGCGCCCGCGCCAGACCAAGTAACATCCCGGACACTTGCCCATTACCCGATGTGCGTTTCATACATCCCTCCCCTGAACGTGAAAATTATCGTGGGTGCTGCCTTTAATGTCGTGGACAAAAATGAAGTCAACGAAAAAACACGCCATGTCTTTTGCACCAACGCACTACAGTGATGATACTGATGTCATAATATGCTGTGCACTTTGGAGCTGCAATATACACATAATGTACTTACACTGATGGGTTTTTCACTGTGTTGAAGAAGGTTAGCATCGCCTTCATATTCTGCTATGGATATCTGCCTCACATCTTCTCTTAGGAGAACTGCAACTGTTTAAAAATCAGCGTGCTGACATGTACTAAAGTCACAGGAAGTAGTCACATTCTCGAAAAATGTGCTGATAATCACACTGAATGTTAGATCTTTTAGAGAGATCTTGCGCAGTGCAAGTAACTTCATGAAACCGGTCAAGCTTTCGTAGGCATCCTTTTGACAGTCTACTAGAAGAACCTAATTAATTGGATGTTATAGTCTTCACGTTACAGTTGTACTCAGAAACTCAACTCAGGTTGGATTTCAAAGTTCAAGGCACTTATTTCAGTGGCTGGCAAAGGCTGGATACTGCAAAAAAAAAAGTGATATTGCTGTTGACCGTGAGCATAACCATCCATTGTCTTCAGGACTGCGAACATTCTCGGAAGTGCATGGAAATCCTGGCTCGTCGCCTTGACGAGCTGAACGACGTAAGCGTTTTTCTTTCTTGTGTGACTGTCTCAATTTTCGAAGATCGGAGTTCCGAGAAGAAGAATATAAAAATGTCAACCATTGGGCATTGATGGGATCCGAACCTTTGCTGTTTAGCTGTTCAGTCCGTTAACTACCCAGCCACTGTGTAAACTGAGGGTCCTACCATAAACGCCAGGGGTGGTAGTAATTTGGCCGAAATGGCCATCTAATGGTGAGGTGTAAGTCCGAGTTAAGTGCCACTTAACATCCAGTCCGATATCTTGAAAATGTATTGTTTGTGGTCCAATATACGCAGTAATAAGGTTTTGAGTGAAAATTGGCAGCTAACTTGGAGCTAAGTTCGAGCTTTCACCGAAATCTCCAGCTCGCGATAAGATGGCGTTGATCCCCAGCTAAGTGCGACCTGATCCGTTATCGGATAGCGTGCGTGAAAGAGCGCGCAATTGTGTGAGGCGCAGAGACACTGCGAAATCGGCAGCAAAATGTACCTCTCAGTACATTTTGCTGCCGATTCGCTGGCGATTTCGCTGGCACAACCGCGCTCCGGGCGCGCCCGTCCAAATTATGTTTTGTATTCACGAGGAGGTATAACAAATGGAGGGAAGAAAAGAAAATGCGTGGTTGTGTGGAAATGGCGCAATAGCGCAGTGGTTAGGAGGTTTGTTTCTTGTATGATCGGTCGATGGTTCAATTCCTTACCAATGTCGGAGCTTTGCAAACAGCTGTTCAAATGCTTTCTGCATAAATTATTCCTGCACAGATAGCAGCTTCATCCGCTCTGGCTGTTTTAAGCTGACGGGTGATGGGTAAAAGAGTCTCTTGGTTCGTGTGCATGCGGAGAAATAGGACAGCGTTGCTGGTGGTATAGTGGTTAGGAGGCTTGACCTGGAACAGTTCAATCAATGGATCAATTCCTCTCCAGGGCAAAGGTTTTGCAAATAGTTTTTCGGATTCTTTANTTCGCTGTTAAGCACCGAGGGCCACATCTTTTTTCTTTTTTCTTCAAGGAATACAAACAGTGAAGTCAAAGAAGAAGCCGTTCGCCGTCACACCATCTGCCCCTTGCGATTTTCGGAATCGTTCAGCATCAGTCTGAGCCAGAGGCGCAGCATGCGCCAGTACGATCCATGTTGGTGCATTTTCAGCGCGTCCGGGTTCGAACCCGAACAGCACGTGCGCCATCTGCATCGCGGGTGCAGGCGCCCGCGCCAGACCAAGTAACATCCCGGACACTTGCCCATTACCCGATGTGCGTTTCATACATCCCTCCCCAGAGGTCGTTCAAACGATGGGAGTGGCAAAATGGTAGAGAGGTGCCCATAACAGAAAAGCTTGAGACGAATGTGGTCCGCACTGAGAAGACCAGTCCAGAGAAAATTGTGAAGATGCGCCTAGATCCCCCGCCGCCGCCCAATATGTACACAAACTATTTGTAGTTCTTTTCCTGCCAAGAAAACGATGATTAAGATTTGATTCTGCTTCCAAGGGAAATTCCCCAGAATCGCTTGAAATTTCCGATAATTTCTCATTTCTCGAGCTGCCATTACGTTCCTCTTCTTCTCTCCCTCAAATTCCTGAGCTGTACGTCTTCGGAACATTGTGAACTCCAACCGACCGTAGGCGAGACGCGGGACCGCGGCACGGACACTCTGGTCGTCTGCTGCACTTCTGGAGGCAACGGGAAATCACGACGTATCGGTTTTCCTCTGTGTCTCTGCCCAGCAGGCCTGCTGCGTCGGTGCAGCAGACAGCCAGGGTGCCCTCGCCGCGGTCGCGCTCCTTGTCTACGGCCGTTTGGAGTTGACTGTATGTGGATTCTACCAGTTTTTCTTTCACCCCGATACGACATGTACATATACCACTCACTAACAAGTTCATGCCCCTAAACCGGCGTGTGAGAATTTCGTAGGTGTCCTAGCCTTCCTGGATCTATCTAAGGGCTCAATTATTACTTGACAATAGAGTCATACCTTTCATCTACTAGTAGAATATGCCTATTCAAAGTGGTTTGCCGGAAGAATGCTTAAATCTTAAGCCTTCCAGGATCCTGAAATCTTTCAAGCCCTTTCATCTACACCCGTTGATTTATTTTCTGAAGGCCACTTCCGTCTCTCTCGATGAGCACATGTTTGAAAACCAAAGATTAGAGGGACATCTTCCTTAGAAGTGCCGGCTGTAGGCGGTGCTACGTAAGCTGGCGTTAAAACTCTACCCCAGGGACCGTCTCAGTTGTCATAATGTGTCGCGCGCATCATAAAACTCCCCTGTTTTCTCAACACACTCGCCCATATAGGTCTCTGAAGGGCGTTGTGCAGCGTTTCGAGAGCATGTGATGGGCCGGTGACTTGCACTCTCTGTCGAGGGCTGTTCCAGAATCTGCTGAAAGCCACTAAAAGCTAATTCCTCTCAAATATCGTGTTTAGCCCATGGTTTTTCGCGGCGTTTTCCTGGGATTCCCCGGCGACGCTGTTGGTCTGGTCGTTGATTAGGATCTAAGTTGTTTCTGATGGAGTTTCTGCTGCGAAATTCTCGTGAGATGCTCACGCGAATTGTGTTTACCGCTGCGCAATTCACACACATCGTTGCCGATGTGTGTGAGAGAATGTGAATTGAAGCGCAGGCGGTCGGTTGGCCGCGGTCCAATTTCCTCGTCTTCAGCGGTTGTCTTCGCTTCTCACTTCTTCAGCTCGACGTCATCCTGTCGCTCCTGATATTCGATATGCTCAGGGAACAGCGGATGTGGCAAATATAGAGCTATTGTCCGTGTGACGATGATCTATGAGCTTTTAAACCTTCTGAACCCGAGCTCATTTGACTTGGCTCAAGAGGAACTAAAAATCCACGGTCTCGTCCTTTGTGACGCCGAAATCGTGGAATCTCCTGCCTTTATTTTTCTAAATTTTCGCCTTTATTTTTATATTAAAGGCCTTTATTTTTCTCAGCTCTTCCGGAAAACCCGGGAAAATCTCGTAATCTTATTTGCTTTAAATTCTATACGCTTGTTGGGCATTGTCTCCTTCATGAAAACTACCCAGGGTAAAGGTGCCATTGAAATTACTCAGGATCAACCAATTATCTTTACTCACCCTTGGCATGAGCGTCGGCATCTATACCCTGAGTAAAATCAATAACTTTTGTGGGGAACTGTGAATCGTTTCTAACGGAAAAATGTTGCAGAATTACATCTTGGGTCAAATTCTAACAACTATCCTGGTTAAGGTAACGAAGAAACTAAAAACTGGTTACCTCGTATTGTTATTGCACCATTGCTCCGTTCTTTCCATACCAGAAAAAGCATGCATTAGAATTACCCAGTGTTAAGGCCGTGGGAACTTACCCTCCCCCCTTGGCATGAATGGCAACGAGTTTACCCTGGGTAATTTCAATGGCTTTTACGAAGAATCTAGGATCGTTTTGAGTTTCACGGGAAAATGCTGCGGAAAGGCACCTTGGGCTAGTGCTGCGGAAAGGCATCTTGGGTTAAATTACAATAACCCAACTGGTTAAGCTATTGAAGAAACTTGAATCTTGGTTACTTCTCATTGCTATTGCACCTTTGCTCCGTTCTTTGGATACCAGAAGCGCGCATCACTCGAATTACCCAGGGCGAACGTGTTAACACCACAGGCTTTACCCACTACTAGCATAGGCATCGAAATATATACCCTGGGTAATATCAATGACTTTTGTGAAGAATCTTGAACAGCTTGAAGTTTCACGTGAAAGTGTTGCAGAAAGACATTGTGGGTTAAATCATAGTAATTCAACTGGTTACGGTATTGTAGAAAATTAATTCTGGTTACTTTTCAATATTATTTCACCACTGCTCCGTTCTATCCATACCAGTGGAAGCATGCATTAAAATTACCCAGGGTCAACGTGTTAACACCGTACAGATTTACTCCCTCCTAGCATGAGTGGCAACATGTTTACCCTAGGTAATATCAATGATGCATCCAGACCCGGCTGTTCTATGATCTCCACCAGACATCGCTCACCATGCTCATTGTGCATTTTTCTAATGGACAGAGTCGCTCATCGCTTGTTGATGTTTGGTAACCGGAAACCCCCGTATGTCCCAATCATCAAGCTCATTCTGCTTGGATGCCCATTTTCACTATGGAAATGAAGAGCATTTCCATAAAAGAATGGCAATTTGTTCTCTTTTGTGGAAATTTTTAGTTTTCATGGAAGTTTCCGACATCTTCATCGGCTTTCGCTCAGTTTTTGCATGTATAAGCCGTGCGAGCTCTTTTCCACTTTAGACACTTTGCGGAAAATTCAATTTGTCTGCGAGGAAATTGGGAAAAAATGAGATGCTCAGATGAATTTCTAACGGAGAGGTGTTCCACCTCGTTGTCAGACTAGCTCTCTTGGCAACTTGGATGTCCTGGCTTTCTTCTTCGTACTAGTATTTGCATTTGGATATCGCCCGGAATCTGGTACAGCACGCCAGAGCCTTTTTAATGGTTTTTTTTTTCGCGCTAACTGAACCCAGAATTTTTGTGACAGCGTGAACACATGACTTCCTCAAAATTTCCGTTTTTTCCGGAGGACTTTGAATCATTGGATTCATTCACTCACGTATTCATTCATTCATTCATTCATTCATTCATTCATTCATTCATTCATTCATTCATTCATTCATTCACTCAAGTAAGCTTTCAAATAACTAGTGTTACTAGTAAATTACTAGTTCAAACTACGAGTGGCTTCCTCTTGGAGAGTTCCTAAAATTATAATGCTTGAAAGTGAATGAATGAATGAATGGATGAATGAATGAATGAATGAATGAACGAATGAATGAATGAATGAATGAATATGGTGAATGAATGAATGGATGAATGAATGAATGAATGAATGAATGAATGAATGAATGAATGAACGAATGAATGGTTAATGAATGAATGAAAGAATGAATGAATGAATGAATGAATGAATGAATATGGTGAATGAATGAATGGATGAATGAATGAATGAATGAATGAATGAATGAATGAATGAATGAACGAATGAATGGTTGAATGAATGAATGTGAATGAATGAATGAAAATGAATGAATGAATGAATGAATGAATGAATGAATGAATGAAAGGAATGGATGAATGAATGAATGAATGAATGAATGAATGAATGAATGAATGAATGAATGAATGAATGAATGATATGAATGAATGAATGTGAATGAATGAATGAAAATGAATGAATGAATGAATGAATGAATGAATGAATGAATGAAAGGAATGGATGAATGAATGAATGAATGAATGAATGAATGAATGAATGAATGAATGAATGAATGAATGAATGATATGAATGAATGAATGAATGAATGAATGAATGAATGAATGAATGAATGAATGAATGAATGAATGAATGAATGAATACATAGTGAAAAACGGCCATCTCACAGAATCTCTGGATCAAAAATCAAATGTCTCTCCGCGGATTTATCGCGCGGAACCATGAGTTCATCCCGAATCAGGGGCGCCTACGTAATCGAGTCAACACCTCTTTAGCAGCTTCAGGTTCATTCAAGAGCACTAATGCACTAATGCGTAGACCGCTCATCCCTCACGTAGAGAAACCTTGACTGGTTTATTTTATAGTACATACTTAAGTAGCTAGCAGACTTCCCACCAACCTAGGTACTCTTGGCGGGGCGGTTTATTTACTTATTTACTTTATTTATATTTATTTACTTTTATTTATTTATTTACTTGCTTATTCGTTTCTTTGCACCAAAAGTGCTTGCTCGACAGCTTCAAGCGGCGCGAAAAAAAAACAAAATCAACAATACTCATTTTTTCGAAAATTTAAACGATTCCAAAACTCTCAACTATTCGAATGTTCGACTTCTCGAATATTCGCATGGGAAGCTTGAATTTCCTATAGATTCTCTGAATTCAGACGTGGATCCTAAAACGAAGATTTCTACTTTCATCAACCTAATCGATGCATTGTTGTTGGCCATGCCCACCTTTTATATCTTCATCAACAACGTTCTGTTAATGGATGTGCGTTTGCAGAGCAAAAATCTACAGCTATGCACATTCTTGCCACCGATCGATATATCGATTGATCGCAGGAAATGGCCTCTGCAAGAAGTAACTAACATTCAGATTATTTTTTGGGACATCGACTATTTGAGGAAATAAAAAGATCCAGTAGCAAAACCGATGATTCATTAATTAAAGGCCGAGTTGTCTGAAATTTATAGGGTTTGAAAAAAGTCTTGTTGAATTAACTGTCCACTGACCATTGGCCGGATGTCCCGCCTACCCTCCATGCAGCACGTGGAACTTCTGAAATGTGCTTGACATGCCACCAAGCGTTCTCTGCTGCAAGTGCCCTATTTTTTAACGAGTTTCGCTGTTTGAAAAGGCACATTTCTTCGCTAATTGCTTCTTTCCTGTAGGAGCTGTGCGGCTGGCGCGCTAACAAAGAAAAACAGCATGTATTCATGTGTCGGTGCAGAATTACTGCTGGAGTTTTCGGAGCGGCATTATCATTTGTTTTCATTCTTTGATTTATCTAACTGTTTATAAAATGCTGCCGTAGCATTAGTTTTGATTTACAGATTTGTAGTTTTCTACTAGATTAGCAGTCTAGACAGTTTGGAATAAGAGCTTGTTTTTTTTTTTTTGCCGTTATTTATCTTCTCTACAGCTATTGGGTGGAATTGCACGAGTTCCCGTGAAAAACAGGGACAGGTGAAAATCTTAGAGCACCTGCAAGTATGTAGGTAGGTAGCTGCTGAACTAGTGTGGAGCCTTTTCTTTACAGATTTTTGCAACGAGTGGGCGTGATTGAATAAGCTTTCGAATACATTTGAACCCCAAATCATCCTTTCTCACTACATCCGGGTCTAGACGCGCTATGGCAAGCACTTCGAGGTTCTAAATTAGAAAAAAATAAAAGTTAAAAATACAAATTAAAAAATAGCCCAATAACTCGCGTCTCTAATTGGTCAACACATCTGATAGTTCATGTCGAAGTCATGAGTGAAGATCAAAACGTTCCTGTACTCGTGAACCTACCCCGATGTTTACGATGTTTCACATCCGAGCAGGCTTTAAATTCGGATAGCATTTGTGTTTGAACTGTTGCTCGATCATCTTATTGAAGTACTGCACGCAAACGGCTGATTATTTTCTTGCGGGAACTTTCGCTAATGGCAACCCGTTTTTCATGTCGAAATATAAATATCTCTGAATTCTTATTCGAGAGTAAGCGTACTCCTTGACCATACAAAAAGCGAGAGCGAAGAAAATTCAAAATTATTGCTTCATCGGCCATTATAGTTCAACTTTATGATCAGATCATTTTCGTATTTTTGCGCCGGATTCTTCTACCAGTGGTGGCATTGCTTTCGTCTCCTAACTTTGTTGCCTTTTTATTCCTTGACCACGACCAATAAGACTGCTCATTTAATAAATTTCAATCGTTTTCAGAGCATTGTCGTGCCCCAGGGTCCGTCGGCAATTTAGTGGCTTGGGTCAGACCCCGAGCACGACTGGCCGCGTCCGTGGAGTGTGCGCTTCCTGCTTAGCTAATGGCGGCCTATCCCCACAGACGTACCCGGCCGGAAACCTAGGATCCCGCTTCCCGTCCTCCCGTCTCCCCCACAAGGTCCCTACGCTGCGCCTCCAACCCCGGCCCCGCCCACATGGTGATTGTGTACTGGTAAGGAGATGATGCAACATACTACATACACAATAGAACACAATACCTGGTATAGTTTAATGGTATAGAAGCACACGACATCAATCAATACGAGGCAATCAATAACTGGTACGGGGGTAGTGGTATTGGGCCAGCTTACATAATGGTAGAAGGTAACTGGTATTGCTCGCGGAGCGCGGCATGATAAGCCGGAAAAGGACCTGCGGCTCCTGGTACTGGTATCACGACGACGAACAACAAGAACAAGCACGACGCGAGAGCACTGATGGAACCGACGGTCCGGTGTCACAGCACAGCAACGACTGATTTCGAAAATCGGCCGCGCCGCACCGTCCGCACGCGAGCAGGCGTGGGAACCACAGTACTCCAATGCGCTTGGCGGGACCCGGCCGCGAGGGGCAGAGTAGCTCACGGCGCGACAAGCATGATGACCCTCACTCGTTTTGACAGTACACTGACTTAACCCATTGACGACCGCGCGGCTCACCGGTGAGCCGCACTTTTTTGGTCGCGTGGGACCGTGTGGCTCACCGGTGAGCCGCGCTCTTCTTTTCAATTCGTAGACCTCATTTTCGCATCATTTTGCTGTAACTTCGTACGAATTTGATGTAATACAGTTAGACACTATTCCACGAATCGTGATATGCGACATGCTCCTGTGCTTACTACAACAAACAGCATGTAAAGAGTGCAGTTTTCAGAAACGGCGTAGGGTGACTCACATTTCCTGGGTCCTGAAAAGAAGCAATCCTCACAAATGTCGAATTTTCGACACAGAATCACTAAACTACGACTTGAACTCCGTGCTATGTTGGAATGGAGGCATACCAACGCGTAATCGTTTCGCATATTCCCTTATAACATTGAAAACCCCTCAAAGAAACTTCTTGCAGTCTTAGAAAAAGGAAACTGAGGTCGGGTGCGCCAATTTTTCATCTAATGATAGCGAAAATCTTCCAAAACTATATTCTAGATTGATTTTTAAGAACTATCTATTTTCTTTCTAGTATTCCTATTGTTATTGCATGAAACCATGCATCCGCCGCGCTATCGAAAGGGGCGGTGGTCCCACGCGCCGGACACGCCAAAACGCTCGCGGTCGTCAATGGGTTAAGCACAGCTGACTACAGCTCATGTAACCCATACGAACCTGGTGAATCTGTGAAGCAAGAAGCGTCTACACCTCATTCATAGATCGTCAACTGAATTAATTTCACTAGAGGTTTCCACGAACAATGCACCATCCTTCATTTTCGCAGTCGTTGTACAAGTTATGTTGGATGGTTAGCAGGTCGAGCCATTTTTATAAATTCTCAGTAGAGGATTACCAGAACTCGTTTGATGCGAACGCGTCACCGAACTTTTCACCAGAACGTATTCATTCTTGGTAAGCTTCTCGGGCGTGGCTAAGTGCAGCTCCAGTCCATCAACTATGTATATCCTATTGTGAGGGCATACCTCAGTTCCGTCGTGGACCTTTTGAGCAAACGCTGTTCCGTGGGGCAGCAAAATTTGAATTTTGCCTGTAACAGTAAAAAATAGCAAATTCGGTACAAAAAGCAACTTAACCGGCTCAGACTTCTTCCTACTGACGGCTGGCATTTGGGCGCTATCCCATTTGTTGTTATTGAGAGGCAGGAGATAGATAATCTTCCAATCAGTAGTTAGTGGAGATGATCTCTCGTCTAGATATCAGCAATATAATTTTTTTCAAGAAGACACGAACCATTGCTATAAACATTCCCCACTGTCACTCTTATTCTACCTCTAAGAACTTTGTCCTAATTTTGATAAAATAATTCCTTTCAAGCTGTTTAGATTGTCTTCGGGAGAAATTTGGTATGGTTTCACGCGAATGTTTATTTACATTAGTTCAAGAAACAAAATACAGTTATTACCCGTTCTATAATAATAAACAATATTTCTGCAAAACCGTCCATAGTAATCAGTTCTCGCCCACATTTTCTTTTACTCCCACTTGTTCACTCATTCATTCATTCATTCAATCATTCATTCATTCATTCATTCATTCATTCATTCATTCTTCATTCATTCATTCATTCATTCATTCATTCATTCATTCTTTCATTCAACCCATTCATTCATTCATTCATTCATTCATTCATTCATTCATTCATTCATTCATTCATTCATTCATTCAACCCATTCATTCATTCATTCATTCATTCATTCATTCATTCATTCATTCATTCATTCATTCATTCATTCAAGTTCATTCATTCATTCATTCATTCATTCATTCATTCATTCATTCATTCATTCATTCACGCATTCATTCATTCACATTCATTCATTCATTCATTCATTCATTCATTCATTCATTCATTCATTCATTCATTCATTCATTCATTCATTCGTCTCATTCATTCATTCATTCATTCATTCATTCATTCATTCATTCATTCATTATTCATTCATTCATTCATTCATTCATTCATTCATTCATTCATTCATTCATTCATTCATTCATTCATTCATTCGTCATTCATTCATTCATTCATTCATTCATTCATTCATTCATTCATTCATTCATTCATTCATTCATTCGTTCATCCATTTTCGTACTCGCACATTGAGGAGCACCGAAAAGGAGGACCACCAGAACCGACCCTCGTTCTTTCTGGCTGGTGATTTGGTCTTTTTGCACATAAATTTAGTCTCCTGCTACGGTAGCTTATGGTTGTCTTATGCTCTCAATCATCTTTTTGTAGTTTGTCATTACCTTTCCTTTATTATGGCTCCGGTTTTTCGATATAATTGCTGCTGCAGCTGCTAAAGCATGCAGAGTCCAGAAATGCTACCTGGATATCCTATCCTTCATCCCTGGAGGCATGTAGTTATATCGTTACTAGGTACTCATATTTTCATCGTTCTCTGTGGCAGAAATTCAATAAAAATTAGAAAGAAATCGCGAGCTATATCATGGGTAACCCGGGCCACAGAACCACCACTGGTTGTCTCAATTATTGGCACTATAAGAAACCAAAGTAGACACTACTGCTGCTGGCAGTTCAGCGAGCCCCCGTCGAGCAGACAGACGTCCTTTGAACAGCGATGTTCATGTCCTAATCGTTTAATTAGGAAGCCTCCAGGAACCCTGTCCCGCCTTGCTTCCAGCGGTGTTTTGAAGCCACTCAAGCGGCTCTTATTACTGCTGAAAGGAGTTGGCTTCCGCTCTGCGCTAAGTCGTGTCTTATTTATCGAAGACATATTTGTGGTAATAATGGTTTCTTCTGATTGTTTTCCTTGCACATTTAGTCGCTAGGCATTTCTTTTGTTGGCTGGAAATCTTGTACATACATACATACATATAAGTAAGTTGTAGACAGCCTTCCTCACTGAGCACATTTTGAAAAATTCTAGTCACTTAAAGAAATAGCTGCTTAGCTCAACTTCTCACACAATGACAGCAGTTTCTTGTATTAAATATGTATTTTTATGGTATTTTGGATAGATAATGCAAAGTTTCTTTAATCCACGCACATGGACGATCCACGAATCAAGAAAACATTCGAAAGAAGTATGTGAAAACCCTTGTCTTTCATCATGGGTGACCTTTTCTATGTTGTACTTCACGCTCCGGTGAGCATCTGAGTTCTTCTAAGCATTTCAGTACATCCACCTTAACTGCATCCACCCAATATCTTTGTCAATTGCCATGTTACTGCCTTTAACTACCTTCATTTTATTGGCTCTAACTACCATATCTCCGACATGTTTCTTGGACAATAATTCTTCACCAGCTTATGTGTAACTTAACGATATAATTTTTTGCTACAGAATGGCCTTCCCATCACGTGTAAATCACACATTTTCCCACCGTTAGCTCTTACGTTCTGTGCATAGTCGGAAAAGCCAATGAAGTACGTTTTGCACCTGTTCGATGCTATCCAGAAAGTAGCAAAAGTTCCTAGCATCCTTCCATGCTGCTTGAGATGTTCCACCAATGTGGGAGATTACAGAGAATGGAGCACGGCGAAATGTGTGGAAATTTCCCATAGTCGGAGAAGTATGGAAGAAGATCACAGAGTAGCCAAAGATACTTACCTGTCGTCTGTTCTGGAAAAGAGTATGAAACTGCACACGAAAAGGATAATGGGCAGAAAATGCCGAGTGGGCGGTGCGTATCTGCAAGAGGCCTAGTCCTTTCCAGTGGACGAGTTACTCCAGCTATCCTCCATCCATTTCCACTGCCTCAAACTGGAATCGACCCCTTGCCCTTTCGTAAAACTTTGAAAACTGAGAAAAAAAAGGCATGAACTCACGTGACAACCTAAAAGTTTGAGGTTTAACTTTCTACAGAAACACCTTTAGAAATAACAAAACTTCAACGACTCCACAAGAATTCTAGAAAATTCTGGAAATCTTTGGTTCCTCTTTCTTCTCTAAGTACTCTTTCTTATTCTTTTTACCGTATATACATACGTTCCAATCGCAATCATATGCCAGAGTTTCTGAAAAATTGGACTTTACGAAGAAGGCGTGGGAAAGGAGCAGATTTCAAAAGCAGAACTATCATAAATAATCTCCATGTTCTTTGTTCTTTAAACCTGGGCATACTTGTAGTAATTGATTGAGTTCTTCTGCGCCAGCCAGGTTGGTAGGTGGAACTATTTATTGAAATGTGCCTGACGTTTCGACGGTAACGTCTTCTTCAGAGGCCTGAAAGTGGTCTAAAAGCTATTTGCGCTCTGAGCCGCCAAACGTCTCCTCTCTCTCGGTAAGTACTGACATAGTTCCAACCACATCTGGAAATCTCCGAGTAGAAGTACACAACGTACCACTATGTCCACCGATTTCGCGGATGTTGTCCGCAGCGAGCTGTGACTGTCACAGGACGAGTGGGCGTCACTAGTCACCCCAAGATGGTATAAGGGGGACAGATAGTGTAACGATCTACAGTTCACAGTGTGGTATGAAAGACAGGAAGTCATTCGTGATTGACAAACACTCGTTCCGGTTGTTCATCTTTGGATTCCGGACGGAGATCCAAAACGCCTCTAAGACCTTCCTTGCTGAGATGTCAGGTTCGTAGGCGAGAATTGTGCACATAACGTTAAAATCTTCGCCGTTGTGGTCATCATGCTTATGTTTCCCCAGAGCCGAAACCAAGCTCCCGCGTCGCTTACTAGCCAAGTGTTCTTTAATACGTACACTAAGTACGCGTCCGGTTTCCCCAATATACAAAGCATTGCATTTCAGACATTGGATTTGGTATATCACACCTGTTTGTGAACAATCTCCTTCTTTACCGTAAGGGCAAACCACACATTGGTTGGTTATGCACTGCCTGTGGTATAGTCTATTCCGCACTAGCTGCTTTTTGATGTTATCATTGGGGATGTTTACCAAGACCACATCATTTTGCAGCTGTGCTCGTACAATACATTTACGAAGTTCAGTGCTTGCCGCGTCAGAAACAAAAGGAAGACAGAGAGGGAGTTTGCTTGCAGGTGGAATGTCTGAAATGGCAACGGTTGATTTTCGCCGACGTAGAGGTGTCAAGTATCCGTTTCCAACTGCAATACTTGATGCTAACCGAAGAGATTCTTGGCGTTCAGCTTCTCCCGTACAAACTTGGCTCGCGCTTCTAAACATATTGCGAACAACGGCGCGCTTTACAGTTGTTGGATGTGCGGAACTTGCGTGTGTTATGATATTATAATGGGTCTTAGAGGCGTTTTGGATCTCCGTCCGGAATCCAAAGATGAACAACCGGAACGAGTGTTTGTCAATCACGAATGACTTCCTGTCTTTCATACCACACTGTGAACTGTAGATCGTTACACTATCTGTCCCCCTTATACCATCTTGGGGTGACTAGTGACGCTCACTCGTCCTGTGACAGTCACAGCTCGCTGCGGACAACATCCGCGAAATCGGTGGACATAGTGGTACGTTGTGTACTTCTACTCGGAGATTTCCAGATGTGGTTGGAACTATGTCAGTACTTACCGAGAGAGAGGAGACGTTTGGCGGCTCAGAGCGCAAATAGCTTTTAGACCACTTTCAGGCCTCTGAAGAAGACGTTACCGTCGAAACGTCAGGCACATTTCAATAAATAGTTCCACCTACCAACCTGGCTGGCGCAGAAGAACTCAATCAATTACTATCATAAATATTGATTTCAATATTATACGATTAAAAAAATAAAAGGAAAATAAGCAACTAATGAAAAATGGGATATGGGGCCTATCTGATTGTGTGCTGCTGTTTTTGTAGAGTAAAACCATTTCGAATATTCGGTTTTTGCAGGATCATCGAGTGCCTGTGAAAGCTTGCCCTGCTCCATCACCCTCCAGGCCTATCCTCCTATTGAAAAATAAGTGCAAGAAGCTGTTACTCAAGTACTCTACCCTTCTTTCCGTCACTGAAAGACTCCTGGGAACAGTTCTAATCTTCTACATACATAAAGTGACAAAGTATTTTAGCTGTGCCACTGCGAACCCTGGCTGGATCAACAAGCCAGCCAAGAACACCAAATCCAACCAATGTTTATTCATGTTATTGCAGTGTTGATTCTCTTCTCATCTTATACTCTATTTATTACTGTCTGATAAAGTATGAGAAGACAATAACCATACTCTGTGTGAAAACGTCTTCGCGAGAAAAGGATTATCATTGTTCTTGCACGTTCAAGAAGCCCTTCCACTTATAATCAACTTTCCTCGACAACTTTTGATATGACCCGCCCCTATTTGGTCTACCCGTGCCCATTTCTGCTCCAGCGGACTCCCACTCAAGAATAGTTTCTCTAACAGCCAGAGAATCCATTGTTTCGGATGCAATGGACTTTCCGCCGGAGATTCGACCACTATTGACCAACGAATTGCTCTTTGGGTTTCTAAGAAAACACGATGCATTAGCGAACTACTTAGCAGTTCTTCATGTGCAAAGGGCAGTTTTTCTTGAAGAACTGAACGTAGTACACATTCTTTGTGTGTGCTTCCGTTGATTCAGTTCATTGTGTTTACTCATGTGCAACAAGCAACCACTCACAGCTCTTTCATCCTGGGAATCCTGGACGCCCAAACAGATTTGCTGGTTCATACTGCGGCGTCGAAAGTGAAGGAATCTCTTTGATCAACAAGGACGGACACAGCCTATTATCCGACGGCTCATCGTTGTTCCCCATGGAAACCACTCAGATTATTATTTTTGCAC
Source organism: Ancylostoma ceylanicum (assembly GCA_000688135.1). Classification (NCBI taxonomy): domain Eukaryota; kingdom Metazoa; phylum Nematoda; class Chromadorea; order Rhabditida; family Ancylostomatidae; genus Ancylostoma; species Ancylostoma ceylanicum. Next base: position 2,505,511 of record JARK01001342.1, read on the forward strand.
AAGCGATTGACGTACGTAGATCTTGTTTGGCAACACCTTTTTATATTAAGTGTTATTATCCTAAGTGACTGGTCTGCTCTCATTCAAAAATATTTGCGTTGTCCGTAAATTTACTGTGAAATAGTTTTGAAAATTTTCGGTTCCTCTTCAAAATAGACGGCTTCTTCCTTCCTAAATCCAAAGCCCAAATGAGCAATTGTGCTTTTTTCCTGGGTCCCTCCTGTTTCGCTCTTTTTTCAATTCTTTGCTCTCCTCTCTTCATTCATCTCCATGCAAACTTCTTCACGTCGGCTATCATTACTCCTTTGTTTTGCTACCTCTCGGTTGTCATCGTTCACAACAGTCCATCATTCACTGTGTTTTCTCCTTCCTCCGTCTTCATCACTATCTATATTCTTACGTGTGTGTCTGGGTAGTTCATAGCATTCATTGTCTACCTCTGCCACTTTTTCATCTCTGTCTTAGCTCCCAAACCTCGCTTCGTCTTTCTTGCAGCGTGTTGGTCGTATAATTTATAAGATGTATTCAATATTGAAATATTCGATTCTGAATAAACTGAACATTCGAGTGTACAAGGAAAGGAGAGCCCTGCACTCTTGGGGAAATAGCAGGGACTATGAAGCCTTATGTATTCTTAGAGTATACATTTTTTTTGGTTAAACTGTTAGCCAAATTAATTAAATTTATACGATTTTTATTCAGTCAACACTCTATCTTTTTGGCTAAAGTGGTATTGTTTACTACTTATATTTAGCAGCCACATATTCACATAGAGTTTCAGTCTTTATTCGCACTTGTGGATGACTTCATGGGTGTTGGTCCAATACGAGGCAACATTGCGCCGTGAACTCCCTTTTTTCTTTTTCAACTCGTCCTCATTCACATATTCATCTGTTTTTTTTGAATAAGTAAGTATTGATCGTGATAGGCGGAGAGAGGGTTTGGTTGAACCAATCGCAGATACACTGTCCACCCACCTTTGCATCATTTTGGCCCACACCCCAATTTTATGCTTTAATCTTTGTCTAAATGTATGTTTGTTGATGGAGATAGTGGATGGGTGAGGAAGTGACTGGGATAACTTGTTCACTGCGCGTAAGCTTCATCCTTGGAGCTTAGCTCCTTTTTTCTCCGGACGACGGTCTGTCAGCTACGTAAAGCGTGCACTCCCTATTGGATACAAACGTTATGAACGTCACTCGTGAACGTCACACATCACTTTTTACTGCAGCAAAAAAGGATAGAACAAGTGTAGAGAAAGGGCTTTATTTCACTGACACTTTTATTTCCGGTTCCCTCGACCTCTATGATTTTTAAATGATGAAAATGCGGTTATAGGGTAAGAAAAATCCTGCAAAATGCTGATAAATGCTTTGCTAGTAACTCAAAAAAGGGAATGAGTGCAAGCAACAATTTAAATGAAGCAGGGACTTATTTGACTACTTAATAGTAAATGTATTCATTAACTAAAACTAGAAAGTTATAAATAAAAGGATTCCGATCATTTCTAGCAGGATTTGCATAGCGTTTTTATCCCATACCATTCTTTCATCCAGCTCTTGATTTTTTCTTTCTTCCCAGCTTACATAGTTCAGGGTCATATTCGCGGTCAAGCACGGTGCACTTCTTTTAAGCAAGACAGCAAGTTTGGGAATAGTAAAAAATTTCAGTTCTATTCGCGAAAAAATCCTGGAGATCTTGAAATTTTCCTACCTCCTCGGTCAAAAAAGCATGAAGAAAATTTCCGTTGAAACCTGGAAATGGGTAGTGGTAAATGTGGCATTCTCAGTGACCGCATGCCTCAGTGGGATAACCCAGGGTTAACGTGTCAGCATCGCACAGATTCACCCGCCATTAAGACAGGCATCATGGTTTTTACCCTGGGTAATCTCAGTGATGCTTCCAGTCCCAGGATAACCATCACATCCACTTTCTTCCATAGTTGCATCGTACGGTAACGGAACCGTGCTGCAAATGCAAGGGTGGTGTGAATAAGTAATAAATCTACAAGCCGCTTGCATCCTTGAGATTACCCAAAGTAAATTTGTTGACATTGCTTCACTTACCCATCGATAATATGTGCACCAACAAGATTACCCTGGGTAATCTCATTGGTGCATCCAGGAGCAGAATCATGTGGAATCTTGCACGCATTATCTACATTATTTTGTTTAGATATTATCTTGGCTCGAAGTGCCATTTTCTTCTAAACTCCTAAGATAGGTCTACGGTATCTAGAGGAAATGGGATATGGTACAATTGGATACGGTACAACGTCACATACCATAACTTTTTGCAAAATTCCAGAGGAGATTCCTCCTAAAGTTCGGTGTCCGTGAGGTGTAGTGGTGTCCAATCGTACGTGAACCTTTGTTATCCAGTTCTTTTTAGGATCATGATCCTATCCTGGATATTTGATCCATAAATGACTCTTCCATCAATCACTATGTACTGGGACTCACTCTCCTTTTTTCGCGACGTCTGTATTGTTTACCGCGCACATACTCGATTTCGTTGGACCTGACCGTCAACATTCCAAAAATCGATAATTTTTCAGCCCATGGGAGCTACACAGTCCACGAACAGAGCCGCAAAATTTAGTGGGACACGGAAATCCGTACGATCCTGTAATAGCGGTAAGGAATTTCTTCATAGTCCCAAATATCTCGTGTAAAATGTTGCTGTTCAGCCCCGCCTACAGCTCCCATGGTACGTCGTCAACTCTCACAACGAAACACCAACAGAAATGTGAAAGAGTTTTCGAAATTCTGGTCTGGAGGTGAGCGTCCATGGATTTCCTGGGACGACTCCGCCCACTTGTCCACTTTTAGGTGGTTCTTTTCGCCCAAAGGGAAGCTGTACTCGACGTAGTGACTCAGTGAGGAGAAGTAACAGTGTACGACGGACTAGAGCACAATGTGAGTACCGTGGGGGCGTGGCCTATTTGAAAATTTTACATTCTACTGAAAAAATATTTCCAGCAGCCGAACATTCTCGACGACCATCACGGGCCCTCACGCCGGTCCCAACGCCGTACGTCTCGCCCCGATCACCGCACAACTCGTACCCTCAGGACATGCTCACGCCTCGCACGCCGTCGCAACGCAGCGCTTACGCACCGTCGTCTCCGTCGCGTTACGACAACTACGTAGATGACGTTCTGTTTGACTCGAGTCGTACTCGAGTATACGAAAGCAATCCGGAGCAGTTACATGCGCTGCAGTTCCCTCACGAAACTGCTATTTATTGATCGTTATTGATTTTCGAGGGCTGTTATTGAATGGCTGTGCGCTGGCTGTACCATTGCTACATATTATCTAGGCAGAAGCTGTGTCAAGCGATCGATCGATAGGCATGTCGGCTCAGCATTTCTATATTATGAGGGGGCGGAGCTTACCCTTGGTGGCGGAACATCAATCCAATCACAGTTGTGCCTATTTCACACCCCTTCTTATTGGGTTAGAGGGGGTGCTATCGATTGTATCGCTCTTGTGAGTATATCGCTGCTGACAGTTGGATGTCTGGGTGGGCGTGGTCTGGACGAGCTTAGGTCTGTAGGGATAGGCCACGCCCCCTTCAGAGTGCTGCAGAGAACGTTGTACATATCATTGTTGTGTTTCTGTATTTTACGAATGGGGCAGGGCTCATAAGTGCATGTGCTGCACGCTTTTACGATATTTTGTATTTTCATGTAGACTTATGATTAATTTTACGATATTTCTCAATTTACGGAAACCATCACAAAATTACAATTACCGTAACCATGGCATCGTTATGATTGGATCTCTATTACTGTATGTATTTCGAACGTGGAAAAATCGCTTGCATGAAAATCTAAATAAAAGTTTTTACTCTACTGTGTTATGAGCGTTCCGCGCGGGACCTACACGTCAGGGGTACAGTACCCCGAAGCTGGTGTCAAACGCCTTCACTGAATAGACTTTATTTGCATAATATACAGTAAGAACTAGCGTATCACAGAATAATACCCGAAAAATCAATAAATCGATCTGATCGTGATGACCAACTTATAATGGGAGATTCTTGTAGTGGAGAAGGATTGTGCAAGGGTAGCTACTCGAAGTGGATTACAATAACTGGGCTACGGTAGGTCAGTCAAAAAAATCCATAATTGATTAACATTATTTTATCAGGGAGGTCAATACTATTTCAAAAATGCACTAAAAAGGTAGGTCTGAATTTTTTTGCAGTAGGCCAAAGTCTAAATATTTGCCTTTAGTAAATAATAGGTAATAGTAAACCGCCGTATAACAACTCAGCAGAAATTGTTGATTTTAGGGATACGGTAATTTAGAACATCTGCAGTTCCACACCGGGCAGTCAAATACACGTAACGAACCAGCAAACAAGGCAAACAAACGACTAGAATCATTCGAAGAGAGAGGTACGGTAGCTGTGTGCGGCGCTACCAGGCGAACGATCGATTGATCTGCTGGAAAAATTTTCGATTCTCCGGTTCAAAGAATCGATGAAGTCGTCGCAGGACCTCCGGTCGAACCGCCGGATGCTTTCGTCCTTTAGTTTTCCCCAGACAATGCAGGCTGCCATCGGAACGACGAACGCATGGGAATTTCTTCACGGGATCCACACCAAAATTTTCTGGCTTCACAACTGAAAATAACAATTTTCTGGGACGTTAACGCCAAAGGGTACTGTATGTCCCACCTGGTTCTAGTCCAAGAAAACGCTCCGTTTGGCTGACTTCCATAGCCGGTTGCGTGACCAGTCGTTCACCATCGACAATATGGATCTGTTCCATGGGAAAGTTGTCCAGCCACCGTTTCATATGCTTATGGTACACTCCTATACGTATCGCTCCCCATCCCACATTGACTCCGCCCACTTTTGAGGAACAGTTCGTCTTCAGCCACGGGGCACAATCGCCAACTGCCATGTCCTCGAACGTTGGCATCATTCCAAGCGCTTTCCTCTTGGATGACGCTTGAGTGTAATCTGGAAAAAAATGGTGCAATATTGCGTAATATGAACTGTCAGCTGACTGCACAGGAAGTGAACTCACCTGATATCGCTCTCATCACTGGATCTCGCACCACTATGATGATCTTCATCGCAGGGTTGAGGGCTCGAATTCGTTCGGCTGCGGTTTTGCTGTGGAAGTAGGCGGGGCTTTTCTCGATTGTCAGCTGATCCTTGGTGGTTAGTGGCATCTTCTCCCTGTAAAGGTCAATCAATATATCGATTATCTGCTGATAAAACACAACAACTTGGTTTGAGGTTCTATATTTCTACACTCTACATTACTACCACTACTCTATTCTACTACTAATACTAACTGCTGTATCCGCCAACCATCCACCACCAGAACCGGCCACCCTCGATAGGAGAGGAAGAAGAAAAGAAAGGTTAGTTTCTTTACTCACATTTTGATTCAATATGACCTTCCCTCACTACTGAAGAGTTCCGGGGAAGGTCATATTCATTGCCCTGTTTCCGTATAGTGAGAGGAACGAAACGGAAACAAGACAACTCATGTTTTGTTTTTATTATTGGTATCCACATGAGGATAATTACAAATGAGCCGCACTGATTACCCCAGGGTCACTAAAATCCCACCTAGCAGTAGGTCAGACTTTGTCAGTAGAGCACGACTACTGGTAGATTCATTAAATATAATGGCATCGGGGCCACATACACCTGTCACTTTTCAGCAAGTTATTGGAGCGCGTTTTCTCACTAGAGCGCAATTTCTTCCTGGGCTATGGAGGTCATTGAGAACTAGGGCCCAATCAGCAGATGGATGCTAAGGATGTGGAGATTTATTTATTTATTTATTTATTTATCTATCTATTTATTTATTTATTTATTTATTTATTTATTTATTTATTTATGGCTTCTTCAATAATGACATTAAGCCACATACAGTCAGTTGCTTTCCACCAGGTTATTAGAGCGCGTTTTCTCACTAGAGCGCGATTTCTTTCTGGGCTTTGAGGTCATTCAGAACTAGGGCCCAATCAGCCGATGGGTGCTAGGGATCTAGAGATTTATTTATTTATTTATTTGTTTATTTCTTCATTTATCTATTTAATTGTTCACTTATTTATTTATTTATTTATTTATTTATTTATTTATTTATTTATTTATTTATTTATTTATTTATTTATTTATTTATTTATGGCTTCTTCAATGATGATATTAAGCCACATACAGTCAGTTGCTTTCCACCAGGTTATTAGAGCGCGTTTTCTCACTAGAGCGCGATTTCTTTCTGGGCTTTGAGGTCATTCAGAACTAGGGCCCAATCAGCCGATGGGTGCTAGGGATCTAGAGATTTATTTATTTATTTATTTGTTTATTTCTTCATTTATCTATTTAATTGTTCATTTATTTATTTATTTATTTATTTATTTATTTATTTATTTATTTATTTATGGCTTCTTCAATAATGACATTAGGCCACATACACTCAATTGCTTTCCAGCAGCTTATTAGAGCGCGTTTTCTCACTAGAGCGCGATTTCTTTCTGGGCTAAGGAGGTCATTCAGAACTAGGGCCCAATCAGACGATGGGTGCTAGGGATCTAGAGATTTCTTTATTTATTTACTTACTTATTTATTTGTTTATCTATTTAACTGATTACCTACTTGTTTCTCATGTACAATGAGTAATTCCTATCCACATATACGGAATAAGGTTAGTTATGAAGCACTTTAGTATTTACCGTAGCCTATGGATACTGTAGCCTTACCGTAAATCCCCAGCTCCCTGGTACCCATTTACTTTCATAGGATGCTGTGCGAGTTAGCTCAATATTTCATTGTTTTAGGTGCCGTTCCACAGCAAAAGTCACGAATTACGGTAATTTACCCCCTTCATGATCCCGTACCCTCCCCATGTTATGCTACCACCCGCTTTTCCCTCACCTCACATGCTTTCCCGCAGCAAAACTGCCCCATATGGTCACCGCATCCCTTGTTCGCACCAAAGAAAGCGCCAGTCTCTACTGCGGACCATGTGCGTGTTGATACCAGCGCCATTCACCCGGGCGACGACGGCCTTTTACCCGTCCGTGTGCCGCTATCTGAAGGCGACGATGACGTAAACTTGTCACCAGGTCGCCAGACCAGACATCATCGCTCATTTTCTTGATGAACCGACACTCACGGATACAGTACACTAATCAGAGAGTAGTAAGAAAAGACTACGGTAAGTAGTTTAGGTATACGGTGTGTAAAAGGTATGTGGAAGTTTTTGTGTGCTTTTAGGATCCCCACAGTACAGCGAAAATTATTTAGGGGCCTATTTAGGTTTCAAATACCCTGTGAGATAGCCCTTTAGATAATGCTGCCTTATTTCTGTTTATTTATTGTATTTCAAATATGCTATACTTCTAGATTGCTCTATAACTGGGCAATATTTCCTGCTGCACTTGGTAAACAAATAAGTAAACAAATAAATGAATAAAATGCAAAATTATCTAAGTTTCGTAAATGTTATTTAATGAAAAGCAAGGTAACGGAGGCAATTTTCTGATGTTTAGTGTCAAAAAATAAGGCTATTCTCCCGAAGAAAACTGTCTCTTCCAGTTTTGTTCCCTCCCTTCACCGAAACTCTGCCTCCAAAATTAACTGCCATGAGTCTTTGTTCACCATGGAATCGATAAAGCACTAAATATCCTAAAAGACATTTGATAGGTGCAATATTCTTGCAAGGACCTTTAATAGCTAATAACTCAATCCTCTATGGAATTATCTAGGGGTCTCTGGACTCTGCAGCTGTTTTTCAAGCGGCAAAATTTTCATAGAGCCGTCTTAATAGCGGTTTAGTGAGTAGCTGGGGCGGGGTGAGGGTGGGGTAACCATGGAATAACCTGGGACTTTGGTAGAACCCTAATGTTACCCAGATGAAAAGGCAGAAGCAGTGCAAATGCAAGTAAAATTGGACCAATTTTCTCTTTGATTTTCCCCAAGACGAACAAAAAAACATGAGAAATCCTGAGAAAATGATGAAAATTTCCCAAAATTTCAGTGTAGCCCATTATTTTGAATACTCTAGGGGTTTGCGACTTCAATGAAAGCTTCCTACTCTATGAGAACAAGTTTCGAATGAAAGCACCACAAAATTCGCAGGAGGAGGAAGGGGCACTTTTGCTTTGTTGGAATTGCTAAAGAACTCTACAAGTCCATGAAAATTCTCTGGACGACTCCATGGAATTCCAAAAGTGATTCCAGGATTTCCTGATCCTTCGAGAAACTCAGAGTCCAAAAAATGGTGGGCAGATCCAGAGCTTCCCTGAAATCATTTTCTGGTCGCACCAGATCTTCAATGCTTTACTGCAGAGCCCTGCGTGAATTTTTTAACTCATGATTTCCCGCAATGGTTACGCTTATTTGCCGGGAAAAGCCTACATTTACTCGAGAATTCTTTTAAAAAACCTTTCATTTTACTTGGATCTTCCAACTAAAATTACTATACAAGGTCAGCTTCTGAGAACAACGAACCGCCACAAGCCACTCGTGGATTTCCATAAAATTTTCTGCATCAGCAGAAGAGTTCCAGATCCTTGCCTTGATATTCACCTCAAATTTGCCCAGATTGAACCCGTCTAAAACCCCTCACCCCGAGGCTGAGGCCGGTGTCATCGTAACCCCGCTATATGAGAGCTTTTGCAGTTTAGCTAGCACCTTGGCGCGTCATAAAAACGCGGCTATAAAGGTCCGCCGACAACGCGGGTCTGTTGTGTCGTGCGCAGGTGGTACACGAAACAATTTGTCGGCTACTCGACAACTGTTACGAATACAAGGGTATTTGAAGGGTGTCTGGATACGGTAGGAGGCACCATAATGCACTGATGACGTTGTATGGAAAGGGAGGACGAGTTTTCCGCCAAATAAGGTCCGCGGCCTTACCACTGCTGTGGAGTATCCATATTAACAAAATTTTACCCAGGATTTTGCCCTGTTTCTCTTGCTACTGGTCTCACAGCCCCAGCCAAGAACGCCCTCTTCCCCCAGCTGCCATGTTCCCTGCATCCTAATCGACTGGAATACGAATCCGTACTGATCTAATAAACACCACAGCCTGGTTGCATCGCTAGGAACAACACCAGCCAAACACAGCCGTAATTATACGGACTCAATCATATTATAGGAACTGCAACGAGCCCCGTCTGTGCCCGTTGCTGCTGCTGCTGCCCCGGCCCGAAAATAACCATTAGCATCATGTCACGAACATAAGGCGGCTTATACTAGTAGTTATTAGTGGCAAAACAAGCCTGACTCATGGAGAAGTTGTAAATTTTCCTGGTGAATATGGGCAATTTGCACAGTTGCCTAGAGAATGTACTGTCAGGAAAATTCTTGAAGGTCCGAGTGTTTCGAAGGATTTCCGTAGCCATTAATGGAAAATAACAGACTGTTGTTGAAAACAAACAAACAGTTGCGTGAAAGACAACAGGCTATTAAACTGTCTTTGTTTTACTGCTATATTACTGGTACTATGTATTATATTTACTACTGTACTACTATGCGTAGCGTAGCTTGGTCGCATAACTAGAGGCATTCAGATGCTTTACGATTGCAATATTACAGAAAATATTGTTTAAGTATTATGTGAATATTCCATTTCACACAATTTTCTCCGTAAATGTTGTACTTTTAATTTTATTCTTCACTCTCTACTTTGTTTACTCACTTATTTACTTATTCGCTTTTGCTTTTTGGCACAAATATTGTCTAAGATGTCCTTCGAAAAATGCACAGGTGTGGTGAAATATATTTAGGTAAAGAAATACCCAAAGGTATGTGATGGTCCCGCCAAATTCCTGCATAGAGTAACGCATGAAAAGGCGTATAAATTTGCTTTTATGACGTGGACTTGAAATTTTTTATAATGTTAGTTTCTTAGCAAATTAGCAAAAACACGTCATGAAACAGCAATGGAACAACACCTCACAGAAGAACCATGGTACAAAAGAGTTTCAACTATTATTAACCCGTATATGTACTTCTATACTACCCTTTGCATTATTCTGGGTAACCAAAACTAAACAACACGAGAAAATTCTGAGAAAAGGAGATTCTGTAGCCGTATCAGTGAGATTACCGATGGTAGGGGTGTTCACACCTCTCAAATTTACCCATAGTTAACACAGGCGTGATCACATTAACTCTGGGTAATCTCAGTTATGCATCCAGGCCCTGAATAGTCCCGCACTTAAGGCAAGCTCTTTTGAACTTTTTTACAGTCACGATTTTTTCGCTTAGATTGTTTCTTTTTGTAAGTCGCACACCTTTGTATGTCTTTCAAGGAGTGCGAGTTCTCAATGGGATGGGAATCTCATTTTTCAAAATTTCTTCATCCCCCACAACCCGTTTCCATTCCCCCCCCCCCCCCCCCCC
>JARK01001342.1:2515989-2526885 GCA_000688135.1 Ancylostoma ceylanicum
TTTCCCTTCCCCCCCCCCCCCCCTCCACGGCTGTGTCCACCGCTGATTTGCCTGAGATTTCGAGCACAATACGCAGCATTACTTTTGATAACATATAATGAATTAAAGGAACCGCGATTCCACTGTACTAGCTGTCCCTAAGGATTCGTGGATTGAGAAGTAAACGCCAATTCTCATGTACCATAAAATTTATCAGAGCGCAGCGATGCATTTCTGTGCACTGACAGGGCATTCGTTCTTGCGGAAGGCTCGGCGAGACGATAAGGACAATATTCTGACAAACTTGTGCTGCATTAAAAAGTGATTTGCTCCAAAAATTAATGTCTTTCTGTGCACCTCTCACTCAAGGATCTCCCTATTTAAGACTTTCCATAGGTTGGTTTCTTCGCCAGTCTTTGCAGTAGGAGTATATTTTCATAGAACGCGAGAAACTATTGAAATCCACTCTTCAAGGCTACCCACAAGACTAGACGGGAGACGTTACCGACCCGGGTCTCCGTCTCCTGCCCAGCAAATCCACGAAACTGCGGCGGCTCTGACCCCCAGTAGTGTTTGCCTAGATGTGCAGAAGTTACGCATGAATGTTTACCAACTACTGGTAATCTACCTCCCCTGCTGATATGTTTTCCTTTTACTCAAAGGCTCGAGCCGCTCGACCAATAATCTTCAAAGTAAATAGCACAGAAACACCAGTTACACAGATTCTCAATCAATCGATAATATGGGAGAGATTAGAAATTCATGCATAAGAAATTATTAAAATTAAAACTATTAAACTAAGATTAAAATCAATCAAAATTATTAAAAGGAATAGAAAATGGGGTCGTGAAATGAAGAGCAGTAAAAAAAGAATGTGATATGGTCATGTGGATATCACTCTTCACACCAATTACTCTTTTTTTCTCTCCTCTGTTCATTCATTCATTCATCGGTCCATTCGCTCGTTCATTCACTCATTCATTCATTCATTCATTCATCCAATCATTCATTCATTCGCTCATTCATTCATTCATTCATTCATTCATTCATTCATTCATTCATTCGCTCATTCATTTATTTATTCATTCATTCATTCATTCGTTTCATTCATTCTTTTCTTCCTTTCTTCCTCCATGTGGCCTTATTTTCCAATCTGTCTCAAGCCCACCAGAGTTTTGGCGAGATCAGAAAAGCAATTCGAGAGAATACTTAATTTTTTTTGATAATCTAAATAAATATTAAGACTCTTCAGTAATAATAGGTATAGTTCCGAGTTGTTACCTACCATAACATGTTAGCCATGTTGCCTACCCTACCATAATGCAGATTATTTTTTAACTTCTTAAAAACCCCAATGCTCTCAGTCCCTGATCTACATAATACTTCTTTTTACGAGAAACTTTTTGATGAACTTTTCAACCTTGAACCTTCTTTTCGATTTTTTCAGGGTTACAATAAAATCCTAAGGAAGGAAACTCCATCAGCGTGGTCCGCCCCTGTTCACATCTATAAAGCTTCTTAGCCTCGGGGTCAATCCTTTTACGGATTAATTTCCCCGGAAGCAATTATGCCAATCCCACTCGGAAAGTCATCTCACAGATTCCCAGCTCTAATCAGCAGATTGGTGCTGGGATATAATCCGTGAATGATTATCCTCCATGAGTCTCCAGATTCTTCACTCAAAAAAAAACTCCTGCGATCTGTGGCCTCATGGAAAAACTACTAATATCCAGGAACTGCTCATGAGCGGCGCCGAAGCCGCTTCTTCGCCAGCGCTAAGCTGCTAATCATCGCTGTTTACTCCGTGGTTGATTACCCAGAATGGAGAGGTTTTCGGCTATTTGGCCAAAAAACGTACCCCCCCCCCCCTCTTTCTTACGCCGATCAACAATGCACCCATACCTCTCGGCAATCAATATGACTCGTCATTTCTTCCAAGCACCATCTGTTAGTTCTTAAATGAGGGAAATCCGAGAGGAATACAGGCGGTGGTGACGCAATTATGTTGTCGGTCGAGCGTTTTTTCTCGGCTCAGCGGGGTTTCTTTGGCAATCACGCGCTAGGATCATCTGATTTCCGGATTACAATTAAGCTCGTGGCGGGCGTAATGAGAAAGCACACAGCAAAAGACGAGTACCTCCTACTGGTTAACCAAATCATAGAAAAAAAGATAAACCTTCTAAGGAGTGAAATAGAAGTAAAGGTTATTTTTACATGTCTTTGTAAGGAAATTTAAGACTAATAGGCCGTTTGTTTATCATAGAAAATCAGTTTGCTGAATAATTTCGGCAAGAAAATACTTATTTCCTTTTCGACTGTTATAACAATATATAATTGATTTTTATTTTCTTTCTTTCTTAGTATATTATTGATTCTTATGCTAATATCAAAAATAAAGAAGTCGATCCAAACCATCCTGGTTTCAAAGAAGATCCCTTACTGCGGTTTTGTCAATAGTTTGGATGGAAAACTCTGATCAATGACATGGAAGAAGCTGTGCCTGGATGCATTTTTGAGATTACCCCGGGTAAAGGGTTCGACGCCCGTGTTGACGGTGGGTAAAATTGCGTGTGCTACCACCTTCATCCTGGATAAGTTCAATATTACATGCGATCCCTTTAAACTCATTGGCTCGCTTTCTCTCTATATAACTCAGGCTAGGAGACCTTCTGGAAATCTCATTTTCTTTGACGCGGCTCCTCCTTGGCCCTCTGATTCCTGGGAATTTTAGACAAGTCTAGAAGATGAACCCATTCAATTTTCGCACAATTATGAGCAGTCAAGGTAAGTGTAAATGAAATGGCAGAAAAATAGCCATATTTGTACGGAATTTGCTTGGAATTTGAATGCATCGCATGAATTCCGACACCTCATAGGTGTGAGGCAAGGAAATTAGCCGATATTACCGGGAATTTGAGCGGAAATCACCCAATTCACCGAGAATTCAACCAGGTAAAATTAAACCCAAATGAACAAGTGGGAATGTGGCGAGAAAATAAACAGAATGAACCCGGAATTTCAACGCTAATCACTCAATTTACTCGAAATCTAAACGAAACAGTAGAGGATTAGAGGATCACTTCGAAAACGCATGATTTTTGCAAGTGGCAAATCGACTAGAGACCTAGCAAAACTTCAGGAGATGCCAGATTCACGTCGACAACCCCCAGAATTTATTCGGAAATTGCTGGTTTGGAAATTGCTGGTTTGGAATTACTGAAGCACGTATGTTTTTCAGGTCCTTTACACTCTTAATTCAGAGCAAATGAATTCCATTTTTTCTACATCTTTTCAACGATACGAATCCCTCCTAATTAAGAAATTTGTCTAGGAAATTTTCCAAGGAAGAGCTCAAGAACAACGTATTTAAGGAGATACGTCCGTATTTATGCGCTAAGCATTTCGTTTTCTATTCCACGGCTGAGAAGAGCAGCAGCAAGGAAAGAAAAGCAAATAATCTACTCGTTTTTTTACTCGTTTTTGAAACCTTTACCACTACACAACTTGCTCTTAGTGCTGTTTTGAAGAACTCAGCTGTGATACAATTTTGATCATGTGCTTACTAGAAAAATAAACTGTAGATTGTTAACTGTAAGGTCTCTGCCTCTTAAGCTATGTAGATCCACAAAAAAATTTATCCCTAGCAAGGAAGGTATCTCTGCTTTCAACCTTCCGGAGCAAAGAGCACATCCCACCCAAATCCCCGACTGTAAGTGCTGGTCTCACCTAATCGCTCATCTAAAATCATCATCAACGCCAAAGCCACAAATCCTCGAAGGCTCTAATGAGTTAGCGATTAGGATCTACCCGGGGCAGCTCCGGCGACGGACGATACCCGTCGGCCCTTCGGTGAGTCGATTTACGAGCGCTGAGGACATTACAGTGCGCGAGCGCACTAACGACCCGCTCGTAAAACCATCACTAACTCATCTACGGGGGCCTGACACTGTAGGGCGAGCCCAGTGTGGTAGAGCTGACCCGAATTTGGGCATCGTTCCGCATTAAGTAGGCAGCGATGCTGCCTTAATTTTGCTTGGACAACTCTTACAACCCATGGTTTTACGTGGTTTTCCGGGAAAAAATTAAATGCAAATAAAAAAACTCGTTCTTTGCTTCCAATTAATGACAGTTGTCCGGGTGGCCGCTACTCATTAAGCGTTTTTCCACTTTGTAAAGCTAATTACCTCATCACCATTGTGTACTAGCATTGTGGAAGATTAACGGCTGGTACAGTTGGCGCATATGTGCTGACAAATTGCTCCACTGAGCAAAAGGTCACCTCGCCGCACCGGCTGGTGTCGTGCCAACCCGTCTGGGACCAGACGGGTTCAAAATTTGGCCTCGGGCCAGCTTCACGGCCAAGCTGTTTGACTCTCTGTTTGCTTGTCACTTGGGTATAGCATGTGTACCTGTGTGTTTGATCAGTCCTGGGAGCATCACCTGCTCCGCCGGGTGAGCTGAGCTGGGGCACAGCACCTGCGGCTCACCCCGGAAACATGATCCTGGGATGTTGTGAGCGTTGCCCACATCGGCAATAAGTAAACAAGCAACGATATTCATGGCTCGTTGACCCATTTAGCTAGTTTAAGGTCACTGTGGATGAAAAAAAAACTGCGTGCAAGTAAATATACTTTTTGGGACACACTGAATATGAAGTGGGTAACCTTACAAGAGGTTTGCTCTTGGAAGGGCAGCGCGCCCTTAAAAAGCGCCGCGAGAGAGGTTACCTGTGGTTTCGAATTTTTTGGCCGGAAAGGTCTTCAGATCAGTAACAAATTGACAGGAATACGTAAGTTTTGGCAAGGTAAGGACATTAGTGAGTTTCACTATTCTCAAACTCTGGGAAAAGAAAAAGGCTAACACTGTCCCAAAATTCATGACGGTGAACCAAAGATTAGGTATACCAATCATCCCCAGAACTCTCAACGTTTCTTGCCGTTTCTGCCTCAGTTTTTTTTTCTCTCAGAAATTCTGGTTACTGGTGTTTCGGACCCTACCCATTCTACTCCATGTTTCTTCTCCGGGTGAGAACCTCTGAGGGGGAGGAGTAAACTATCAGGGTTCCTCTCTCATACCCACACAGTAGGATACCTGTGCAAAATATAGAAAGGTAATAAATATTATATGTGGGGATAATAGTTCAGAAAAATACTAACTTCATGAATACCCGTAGCAGCATGCATCATTTAGATTACCCAGGGTAAGAGTGTCAATAGCACGAAAGTTCACCCATCGTTAGCATGAGCCTAAACGTGTTCACCCTGGGTAATCTCAATGGTTCATTCTGGGTCAAGAGATGAGCGTTGAAATGAAAAAATTTCCGGTGGAATTGGTCTGCAACAGGATTCGTAAAGGACGTATGCATTAAGGATATTACCGGGGGTAACGTGTCACCAGCACACATATTTACCCATCGTTGGCACAGGTAACGCGTTTACCCTGGACAATCTCAATGGTGCACCCAGGGGCAAGAGTTCACTCTCAAGAGCGTGGGAATCGAAAAATCCCGGTGGAATTGGTTTACAACTGGACTTACAGAAATTTCACGGCAATTTTTCCCAGGAAAATTTTCCTTAGTTGTCCGAAAATTGTGCTTTCTCTGAATTCGGTCAAGGGCAGTTTACCCAGGATTTTTTTTGCCAGAGTCTACGGAAACAAACTGGTAGCGACTCTATTACGCACTCACAGGGTGACCACACCCTGTAAGGTGCCCCAAATCTAAGCCGGTTTCGTTCCAAATCCATTAAACTACCTCTCTATCCTTACACCAACAGGAATGGACAATGTGGACTAGATCCATAAACCCTGGTGGCTTGTGGATCTAAGGCACACACGTGAATCATGGGTTTAAAACCTTATTAATAGTCATACAAAGTCTTTATTAATAGTCATACATAGTCATTATGGACCAATCCTGAAGCGTTTCCTATCCCTCCCGCTTGCTCTGGGCCTCATAGGGCCTGCTCCGGCGTCGCTCAGTCTGGCCGGGCAGCGCACTTCCCCACCTGTCACGCTACAGAAGCCAATTAATCGCCAGAAAATTCACTTGACGTTCGTCGGCTGAAAAACTGCTGAACAATGTGGCGCTTGATGACAGATGTGGAGGTCATGGACCACATAATGCATGGAAAAATTTACGACAAAAAACTGAAAATTTCGTGAATTTCATTCATGTTTCCCGGGGAATTTCCTGCTGAATCTAACGCGATCCTACATGGAATTTTAGCCAGCTCATGCTACAATTTCCGTCCAACACGGTTCATTTCCTGAATTATTAATCACTATTTATCCCAGAGGACGGCACCTTCTCGGATGACTCTCGGCCTCGTCAAAGATGCATGTGCCAGCGGGACTCCAACGAGCGTGGGAAGTCAACACCCGGTCATTCGCTGAGCTTCTGGCAACTCGCCAAAAAAGCCCCTTTACGCAAATGCAGCAATTTCACCAGCTAAAATCATCGTTATCGACTAAAAACTCCCGCGGCTCAGCCCGGAAAACCCCAATCAATCTCAATCGGCATGTGAGCGTTGACTGTGTGATTCAAGGCCTTCGAGTAATCACAGACAGCCCTCGGTCGTCGTCGACGCGCAGCGTTTATTGTCGTGAATAAATCAGTCGAAGAAAACGAAATTTAATTGAGTCCGAAGAAATTAGTGGAAAATTGCTCTGTACTATGCTTTGGTCGAGAGGAAAGGAGCAGCTTGTCATGTAGATATTATATTATAGAAGTGCTGGAAGATTCAGAGATTTAAAGCAAATAATATGGACAAAGGATTAGGGCGCATATTCTGATTGGAGCGCGAAATGGTCTGTACATTGAAAACGAACCAAAACTGCGAAAAACAGGGTCATGACAGCAGAATACTAATGGTTGCCCCTCCTCCAACTCCAAAAAAAAGCTAGGACAATGACTGCACATTTCTCCAATACAGTACACGATAGCCGATCCGAAAAAGATTTTTCTTCAGGATGCAACACAGAATTCGTTGCTGAATATTTGGGGTAAAATACCAGTCTTAGTCTTAGGAATTTCAAAAACTGTTTACTATAAGCTCACTGGAAGTGGATGGCAGCCCCTTTTCGTGAAGCTTAGAAATGTATACACAGAATTTTTCACAAAATAAATCAATTTTCAATGTATACACTAATTTCTCACAAAATCGACTACAGAATACCTCCATCGAAAATTTTGAGAAAGAATACTTAGGCAGCAATATTGTTATTAGCAATTCTCAAATAATACATTACATACGATCACATGAGAATTATGGCTGATACTCAGAATTCAAGAAGGACTTAACAAGAAGGTAGCGACCATAAATTTTGCATTTTTCACTGCTACTAGAACGAAATCCAGAAAAAAGAGCAGGATTGAGGTAGCCTTTTTCCCTTCCATCAACCTATGCAAAAAAATCTTTTCGATAATTAGATGTACTCATACGTAGCTTTAAATCTTGAGCCATAGTACTTATATTACCAAGGACGAATGCGGATAAATTGGCAGTCTGAGCCCTTGTAGTCCATTAATTGCATTTAGGATATTGGAAGAGGATTTAGCAATTAATCTATCCACCTCCTTATTATTCCCAATGAAAAGGTCAGACATAGCAAAGAATTCTATGTGATCCGACGGGAGCAGGGTAAATTAAACGTATAACCTCACTGTTTATGCCATAAATGAAAAAAGAAGCTCCAAATTTTCAAGACCTGCCCACTTCCGGACAACTGCAGTTCTTTAAAATCTTTTTTGACGGCTTTCAAAAGACTTTTTGGAAGGTGTGTGAATATTCAAGGAAGCAGATCAAAAGCATAAGTAAAAGAGCATATGGATTGGCGTGAATCCAGGGAGCTTGGGAAAACTGGAAACTTCACCGAAATTTTTTTACTGAGCAGTTCTGCTACCAAAGAAAGATAAGTTTGCAGTTTTGCTCCAGGTACGTACTTATAAGGAAATGGTGACTCGTAAGGGCTAACTAAAGAAAAATGGTGGAAATAATAAGGTGTTTATACTGGAAACATGCTAGAATCGTTTGAGTGCATCCTTTCAGCGGAAAAATGAATGTTGAGATACGGTAAGACAGAAGTACAGTACTCTCCGACGCAATTTAATACATGAAATCTGTCAATACGGATCTTCTTCGGTATGGACTACTGTAATTCTTCGACGGTAGTAAATTAAAGTTGAGGAAAACCAATGGCAGATATATGATGTATGGTAGATATAATGGCATAACTTTCTCTCATATCCATTTATAATAGTGCTACTCTCACTTCTCGAAACCATTTTTTCCGAAGAAATTTTCCGAACGGGAAAATGGCCGCTTTTCCGGAGACATTTTACAAAAGGAAAGATGAATGCAATTTGGTACTTGGAGGACGTACTGAACAAGATCAGCAGCTTCCAGTACCGTAAAATATTCTGGAATACGGTATTCAAGAGCAGCGAATCCATGTCCAGGCACGATACACTAAGGATTAGCAGCAACCTAGCAACAATACCGTAATCAATAGCAGCAATTAACCAGGTACCACCGGTCACAGGGTCACTAATGCTATCATTTTGATAAGCATCTCATAACCAGCAGCTAAATATATGACTAATCCTCTCCGGACATGACAACTCGCCCAAAATTGTGACAGTTTGCACCAGCGGGGCTATGACCGCACAAGTCGTTGTAGCGATAAGCTATGACACCATGGGAAAACCACACAACCACGGAACATCGGACAACTAGCACAAATCTAAACAAATAGCAGCGTTAACTAACCGATACCAATCCAATCCCTTGTGATAGTTCTTGTCGAAAAAGTGCACTTCCGGCCCCGGGGCGCGAATGTTCGGATTCAGCCGCAGAAATTCGAGCAAAGCTCTTGTGCCGGCTTTTTTCACGCCCACAATTATAGCTGATGGGAATTTCTTCTGCGGTAGGTCAGACGGTGCCGTGGAGCAGAATGACGTCATAAGTAGTAATTGTAAAAGTAATCGTAACAACATCGCCTGAAATGAATGTTTCAGTCGTGGGAAAGTGCATATGTAACGAAGAAAATACGACTTGTATGAGAATGGGCGGAGTTCTGTAATGAGGCATGAAATACTAGTAGGTGTCGTTCTAACAAATATGAAAAAACCGACAACTCGTATAGCGCTGCGGTGGGCGGAGCTACTGAGAGTAGGCAAATTTGGGTGTAGGGCGTTATACATGAAATGGGCGGCGCGGATGGGCCCCATGATTGGTTAGTTGGGTGAAATAATCATTTTCAGAGCTCAGCCGCACCGCACTTGCCAAGTGTAACGCTCCGCACCCGTAATTTTTTGTAAAAAAAATATGGCAAATTTGGTAGAAAAAATTCCAAGAAATTTCAACAGAAGTTATTCTTAGATAGCACATGATGGGAAGAGAGTGCAGAGAAGTACGAAAAAGGTATGGCTTTCAACAAAATTCTACAAATAGACCGGGTTTTGTGTACCACCGAGATAGAATGCATTCAGAGGAGGCAGCAGAGATATATACAAAAACAGCTGATTGGCATTCCGGGGAAGTTGGGCGGCAAGTTAGTTAAGGCTGAAGAATTTGGAGCTGGTTTTTACTTTCTTCCAGAATCTATTCGAATATTCGAATATCCAGAAAATTTAGGAGAATTTCCATAGGGTCGAGATAGCACGGCAGCAATGGAGTAAGCAGAGAAATAAACAGATCATTTGGTAGGTAAAGGCTGCACAATTCATTAGCGATATACTTTGGATAGGAAGAAGGAATTAAGACGACTGATGGTGAGGGCAAAGTTACCAGCAAGTAACCAGCTACTTTTCAATGAGTATGAACAAGTTTTAACAAGTGCAGGAGCCTTAGTACAAGTGGTGCATGGTTACAAATGTGCCAGCGAAGTTGAAAATCCTTGTAGTCATTGAAATTTTTCGCAAGGGACAATTCATACATATTATGGTATACTAGTAATACTCTTAAATCTAACTTCAATAATTTGTAAGTAATGGGTTGGCAAAAGCTTTTACAATATTATAAACACGTTCTAACATGTATATGAGCCGCAACGCAAAGGGTGCACGGTTATAAATGTGTCAGCAATGTTGAAAATCCTGGTAAATATCAAAAGCTCGCGGTATGCATTAAATTGTAGTGTTATTGCATCATAAAACTTGTAAGTAATGTCCTAGGAGCAAGGGCTCGTCTAAAAAATCCAAATGCCCCAGCAAAATGAGCCCTCACGCACCGCAGGTACCACCCAGTAAACGATATCCGC
This sequence comes from Ancylostoma ceylanicum, assembly GCA_000688135.1. Taxonomy (NCBI): domain Eukaryota; kingdom Metazoa; phylum Nematoda; class Chromadorea; order Rhabditida; family Ancylostomatidae; genus Ancylostoma; species Ancylostoma ceylanicum. Next base: position 2,526,229 of record JARK01001342.1, read on the forward strand.
CCCAAAAGGGGCGTGGCCCCTTGCCAAAGTGGGCGGGGCCTCGGCTGCTGCTGCGGCGCTGCACCCCCGGCCGGCAACTCATTACCCAGGTCATTCGACACCTCATCAGCGAATAATATCCACAGAATTCCAGGATTAGGGAAAAAAGTGATGCTTGCTGGGTTAATATTGAATATTCAGCAGTTGCAGCAGCAGCGGTGCTTAGCAGCTCCGTTGCGAACATGTCAATTTCCCCCGGGGCGGCAACAATTTCCCTCGAGGATATGCGGCGGGAATTTGAAACCGCGCGGAAAAAACCCGTGCGACGATGTACTTTTGAAGCTGCTCGGCTTCTATGCGCGGAAAAACACTGTGTATCTCGTCACCGCCGCGCATGAATTGGTGCAATTTTACGTCGAACACGATTAGGGAGTCATTGAAGACGACGCCAGTGTTGCGAGGCGAAAGGGCAGTCGTCGTCGTGTGCTGCAAAGGGCAACGCTGGACTTGGTAATAGCGTTTTTTTGCCATATCGGCTTACATGACAAGTTCCTATGAATATTGTAGCCGAGATGAGGAGGTGGTGCAAAGTTGTGTGCAATTTTGCGTGACACGGGGACATGATCAGGGGAAGTCACGTATTTATCGATCCACCTCACCCCCCCCCCCCCGGGGGGC
>JARK01001342.1:2527019-2544336 GCA_000688135.1 Ancylostoma ceylanicum
CCCCCCCCCCCCCCCGGGGGGCTTCGGGTGGGTTTAACTGCGGCACAAGCAATTAGCCGAAGCGTTTAGCCCCGTGAAACTGCTTATTAGAGGTAAGAGAGCCGGCGGGTCATACGCTGGTGACAGCTCATCATAGCAACCAATGCTGGCCAGGGAGTGATTCGAGGGTAGCAATGAATTTTTGGTTACTGTAGTTGTGAGTGGACGCAAATACACAAGCGTCCGGAGACCGGGTTTAGGTAAGGAGGAAAAAATGGAGATAATTCTAGAACATGAAAATTGTTAAAGATGAAAGAGAGAAAGCAGAAACAGGTGAGTAAGTAGATGGACACTCTCTAGCATGGAGACGCAGACAAGCAGAGAGATTGCGGAGCAAGTAAAATCCGCTAACCGTCAACTTGGAAAGACACGAAAAGATCGCACGTTCATTGCTCCAGAAAAAAAATTAATGTACTATAGTCCTTGTGCGCAATAGCTGGAAAGTTTTCGACCGCGCACAGCCTGCGGCGCGTTCCGCTTGTAAAAGCAGTCCAGCGCTTTCGCTCAGCCGCAGAATCAGGCTCAGGTAAGCTATTTTAGCGGCTTCTCTACGGGGCACAAACGAAAAAAAAAGACACAAAAATATGAAAAGAGCGGAGCGCGCCGCGTACGCACCGCAGGCTCTGTGGGCTCGAAAACCTTCCACAGATTGCGCACAAGGACTATAGCATTGAATTCTTGCTGACCTTTAAGTGTTATTTTTATTTCAATTATCTTTATTTATACCTATTTTAGTAGTCATCTTTATGTCTACTTGTATTTTATATTCCATTAAATTTCCATATTTTCACATTTTCTCAACAGTGAGGATCGCATGACTTACAGGGTACTCCACTCGCGGGGGCTGACGCGCCGCACCATCTACGCGGCGCGGCCGAGCGCTGTGGATGTCGAGTGTTGGCTCGATTGCGCCGCGTAGATGGTGCGGCGCGCCAATCCACGGGACCAGTATGCGTCCATGTGATGACTGCTACTGTTTTCCCTTTAACTCCACTTCAAAGAGAAAGTATGAAAAAACGAGAGAGATGAAAGAAGCAGAAAACCCACGCAAAAGCTGCGTACATCTAATAATATCATTAGTGTTGAGTAGTGTCTGAATTTTACTTTTGGGGTAATAGTGTACATACACGAGAAATAGTGAGTATATCCGTGAGAGTGCTGAGAAACAAAGAAGTCAAGCCGTGCAGAAGCAAAATATTGTCAAGAACTACGATTTTTCCTAAGACAACTAGACCAAAAAGGAGCAGGACAGATGCCAGAGAAGCCGAGTCGACATAGATGCAGAGGAAATGTGCTAGTTTCTAGACGGATACTTCCAAAAAAAGTGCGCATTGTTTGCAGACATGGAGAACACATGTGCGGCGCGGTTTTTCCATCAGAATTGGCAGCGTCGATGAACTCAAGTGTAAATAATGTGAAAATGTTATAACTGCGTTCCGTGTTCGAAACTTTTGGGGAGAAGGGGGTAATTGAATGCAGAAGCTGCACGGTTTTTTTTTTTGGATGGACATGGATAATTTGTCCTGAAATGGGGTAGCTAATGGTTTTGAAATTAGTTTTCCTGGAAGTTTCAGTCCTCCTGCACTTCCTGGAATATCCATGGGACCTTGGGAATAAGTAAAACTATCATTCGAANCACGGTTTTTTTTTTTGGATGGACATGGATAATTTGTCCTGAAATGGGGTAGCTAATGGTTTTGAAATTAGTTTTCCTGGAAGTTTCAGTCCTCCTGCACTTCCTGGAATATCCATGGGACCTTGGGAATAAGTAAAACTATCATTCGAAAGACGGCCCCCCCCCCCCATTCCCCGGGTGGTCCCAAACCATCCCCGCCACCACTCGCACCACTGATCGATGCAATTTCCATTAAGTAATCGCCTGAAGACAGGAGTCCGCCGGAGCATCTCAATTACTCCATCCGAGAAGCAGCAACGAGCAGAGAAGAAGCGGCGGCCCGCGGTCCATTTCGCTGGAGACCGGAAAGAATGTCCGCGGCCCCTTACGGCCCAGCTCCGCGCTCGTCTTTCTTCTCCTCTTTCGGCACATATGTTCACGACCGTCCAATATGGCGCACTTTTTTCGCCTAATTGTCTCCAGCACCACTCGAGTACACATACACACTTGTGAAACGTGCGCGCAACTGGTGTACAGCTGGGATGTGCGTACGGGGGTGGAAAAACCTGGAGACAATCGCCGGAAATATCGTGAAGACAGTGGAAATGTGGGCGGAGCATCAGCTCCTGCTTGGAAATTGTTCAGGATAATATCGTTCTAACAGGAAAAACTCAAAGAATTGCGTTTTCTCCAGTTTCATGAGCTTTGAAAAAAGAATGACGATAATCCAATGCATTCCAGATGTAGGTAACATGCAAAACTGATGGATGACATGTTCCTTCATGTGAATTCAGGCCTATACCTGTTAAAATTGTCATTCGTTGCAGAATCAATGCAGAATTCATGCAAACGTTGTTCATGGGCAAAACCAAAGGTTTTACCCTTTGAACACAATTTATTTAGCTTTTACTGAAAACGGAAATGTGGGCGTGGCATAGACTGTTACCTGGAAATTGCTCATGATTTGGGCTACAAGAGTGTTTCCACTACCAAACATAGGGAAATGCAATTCCTCCCTTTTCACAAACTGTGATAAAAGAATGACGAGAATTCCATGCAATCTAGATGCAGGTTACATGCAAAACTGATGGATGACATGTTCTTTCGAACGTGGCCTTTTTGGCCTGTACCTTGCCGTTCATTGCAAAATCGATGCAGAATTCATGCAAATGCTATTCATGAATAAGACCCACGGTTAGGATGACTCTTCAAACAAAAATTAACTCTCACTGCTCCGAAGGCCCTATGCATCATAATGCTTACCCAGGGTAAACGTGCTCACATTAGCAAAATTACCCATCGAATGAACACGTTTACCCTGGGTAATCTCAATTATGCATCCAGGCCCGGCATAATTGTCAAAACCAATGAAATGCTAGCTTCTTGCACATTATTGTTTGACCCTGTCAACTCCTCGCATGTTTCATGCTAAAACTTTGCAAAATCCATGCAAATATCAAGCATGACTAGGTTGAAAAAAAGTCTCTCAACTTAAGAAGAAAACAAATTCATACGTGCAAAACTTAAGAAAGTTTTCTGAGATTCTAACTGGTCCACGGCAATCTTGTGGGACTTTATAATCATGCAAGAATCATGCGCTTTGCGCACATGTATTACGCAAGATACACACATAGAAGCCGCAAGAAGAGCTCACATGTTTCATGCTGATATGGTGTAAAATCCTTGCAGATATCAAGCATGTTCAGAATTCGGAAAAAAACGAAGTTCCTCAACTACAAATGGAACAAATTCCATACATGCAGTAGTTAAAGGAGATTCCTGAAATTCCAACTAATTTGCGGCACCTTGTAATAATCATGCGATTTGCACACGAGAATCATGCAAGATAGATACGAGGAAGCTGCAAGAACAGTAGCGTGGAACATTCCAAAACATTGAAACTTATTAGAATCACGGAAGCGAGGTAGGTTAACACTTTTCGAAGTGACATATGAAAGGGGAAATCTCGTAGGTTTGATTTCTGCATCATATTTGCATCAATCTCCTCTTAAATTTGTATTGAGTGCACATATGTACATGTGCTCCTGATATTAACTTTTTGTCAATTTTCCCCCTTTACCTGGTGCAAACCGCCGTTGTAAACAAGGAAATAAACAAATAAATAAATAAGCAAATAAATAAATAACTAGGTCAGCATTGCTTGGAGATTCGTTCAAGGTTACCAAAAAAAACGAAAGATTGGTCGCAGTTAAGTGACCTTTTCATAGGAAGCACATCTGCCTCACCCGAGGCAAAAAGCGGTGAAGAGAAGGTTGAGAGGAGATTATGCCCTTTAGGCGGGGCTTCACGTCCAATGCGACCAGTGGCGAGTTTTTTCCAAACCACGCCCACTTTCCAAAGCACCTAGCCGGTGCAAGAAAAGGTGATTAGCATTCATTTCACACTCAGCTGATTTGCATACGAATTGAATCGCTTACGGTAATTGACTGGCGCAGATCTGTGGGGGGATTATTTTTTCGTGGCCACGCGTCATCCACTGGAGAGGCGGGGGCAGGTGGCGCCCCGTGGAACTGACGGGGCAGGGGTTGATTAAACTCAAGCAGGCGTGAGATACGATTTGGTGGCCACTCAATTATGGTATAAGGGGTTCGACGAGGATTATTTAGGCAACAGATTTTAGGCGCAGCAGCAGCAAAACATATGTGCTGTTTGGGCCTAAAATGAGGGCGTTGGGGAGGAATTGAGGGATGAAGGGTTCTATGAACAAAATGGGCTCAACACTGAGTGAGTTGCAGACATTTCTGCTATAAAATTCCACTACAACATCGCACTAATCTTTAGGTCCGCCTGATCCAAGGCCACTGCAGTATGCAGGCCTGGCAAAGGCCCATCACTTCTTTGCAGGGCCTAAGAGAGCCTACACCATATTACTTTGAGAGTGCTTCAGAAGGAAATTTTCATTTTTCCTAGGGTAGGTTGGTTCTTGAGGATCTTCTTGCATCATATATCCAATCCATGGATGTGCGTTACTAACGTAATGATTAACGGTCATTTTTGGCCTAATGTAACGAATTAACGGATTAACGAATTCTGAAATTTTTCTAACGCACACACCTGATCCAACCCAAGCCATAAGTGGTTCTCATTGGCTGGTTCTTAGCACTCATCTGGACTCCTTCCCTGGATCGGTGACGTCAGTTCTCACAGCTGATGATAAAACTCACGGACTTTGCGCCTGATTTGATGCGAAATCGCACATAAGACACCCGAAAGGGACGGCCTAGTCCCCAATCTCCCCCCCCCCTCTCTACTAACATTTATGTGCGGGAACACCACCGTCAAGGTATCACGAGATCCTGATGGTGGAGTGCGAAAGTGGTCGTAAACTCACGCCAGCGCGCGAGAGAGCCGCCCCTGATGACCTCGCTGACGGCGGACTTATTTCGGGTTCTCACCGCGGACCTTTAATTAACTTTTATGGGATATATCGTCACCACTGTGACAGCCCACTCGGGTAATGGTCTCGTTATCAGGACGAGTTTCCCCTGCCAATCCATAAATCAGCACTCATTGACTCAATTAGGGTTACCCCATAGAAAAACCAGGTTAGGACCTCGAGATGGCGCAATTTCTAGACAGCGGCCCCGCTTTAAGATCACGCATCGGGGCTTATCCCGACCCCGGGTGATATCCCAGAGGAGCCGAACCGAGCAAGGATCAGCTCCACGTTGACATCATAATTATAGAGAGAGCCGATATGGGGCCATATGTCATTTGTGGAAGGGTGGTGTACGAGTAGAACGACATGATTGTAAATCATGCCGCGTCGTTATGAGATGAGTTAGAGTGCTCTCAGTTTCAAAAACGCAAAGCGGACGGGTTTATGCTATGCACGACTACAAATATAGCGCATATATGTATCTAAAGTTTATTGGCGAGTAAACCTCAAAGCAAACTAGAAAATTACTATGATTCATAGCAACAAAAACAAACACCATTCAGCCAACATTGGGCCGTTAAACTGGCAATGTCCTTAAAAAGTAGCCAACTCGTCGCTAGCCAACCAGCAGCTAACGATACTCCACGTGGCTCTTCCAGGAATTTTCGTGGATTGTTCCAAGGCAGTGGGACCAATTTGATACCCATCAACTGTTAAATAGGTGTCAAATCAAGGAAGGTAATAAAAATTCTGAAGCAAAGGGCAGGTGCACAAAGAAATCATTAAGAAAACCACAAAATATTGTTTCAAATGAAGGTTGCTCGCACGGTGTAGCCCATTTTTGTAGAGAAAATGCGTGGTTGACTTGCGATTTAAATGGTCAAAGGAAGCATCCACGGTAATTTTCCCAAGAAATTTATGGACACTCCCTCCATATACGTACTTTAGTATCATTTAACTGACTCATTAGAAGTGCCCGCTATTCCAACGATCGCCAGAATCAGCCGGATCTAGTAATGCCCTGATTGTACCAGTTAGTCTGTTTGCAGTAAAACTCAAAGAATATTTTGGATCAACTAGAAATGGCACAAACTCATAAGTACGTACATATTTCTCTGCCTTGGTTTCTGCCCTCAAAGTCGTGCAAATTTCATGCAATTGCCATGAACAAGTCGTGTTAGCACGGTTCGGATTGCATGATGTTTGCATGGGATCAGCACGAGGTATACTTGAAGAGAACTTTTCTTCCTTCCAAACATGTATTACCTTGAACAAACCAACAATTCTGAACAGGCATGACTTTACGCATGTGTTGTAAAAAACAATATATTATAATCACCAATTTAGCATTTTTTTCCAAGGCTGGACCTTGAAGTATCCCCAAATTTCGTCAGTCTAGCCGTGGACCGCTCGGATCGCTTCCATGTGGAGCTCATTGCTTCCCGGACGGTTCTTGTCACCCAGATTTCTCTCAAAAATGCTAGCAACTCGGTGCAAACTCAAAGTTAATGTCGTTCTGGTCCGTTTGCTGAATAAATGGGAGGAAGCCATAAATGCTATGGGATGTAATGTTTATGATTTAGGCTATCAGGATCTAGGCTAGAAAAACCACACGGAATTGGCAAATATAAGGAACAGTTCCGAGGTGATTCCAATCCAGCAATGGAGACGCACTCTGTGTATCCTTGGACCGCTCTGAAAATCGCGAATATCCGCCTATATTCCAGCAAAATGTCATTAACTTGGAGGTTTCGGCAAACTCTACGTAAATCATGAACGTCAGGGTCCTCAAATCCTTAGCTCTCGAAATCCTTTGATGTCCCTCTTTGTTTTTGCATTTTCTTCGAGTTTTTCAAATATCGCAATGTTCTTCCAGGAAAAAAGGAAAAAGTGAGAGAAATTAGCACCATTAAAAAAGTGAAAGCAGCTCTTAGGGAAATAAACGGGATTACTATTGTGAGCTATGGATGATGCGTTTATTCTCAGCAGATTTTTGTCATAGTATCGGGAATGTGGGAGAAATTGTAGCGATGCAAATGATGATGTAAGAGAAGAATCGTGATATTTCCATATTTCTAAGTGATTTATGGTGAAGTTCGGGAACATGGCTCTTGGGAGCATGGCAAGGAAGAAGAAAAGGAAGAAGAAATGATTTATGGTGATGTTTAGTGGAAATTCTAACAGAGTAGAAATGTATATATGGATTCCGAAAAAACCACCATACATAGCTGAAGTTTTTTTTCTACAAGAGATCAAGAAAATATGTGCCGATCTATAACTTTTGTGGTCCGATTTTTGATTTTTTGGCAACTTTTCGAGAGAGCAGACGGCTAAAGCTCACACGAATGAAAAAAATTAATGAAAAATTGCATGAAATAGATAATAATTACCAGGCCTTGACCACGCAATCATGGATTGACCTCGTACAACTCGTGCTAGTCAGCGAATTAACAGTAATAAGTAAAAAATGGATACTTAATCTACGCTCTCTTGCAAGAACTGTGAATATTCAAAAACTCTGCCCAAGGGCGAATCCGCAGCTTTTGCCGATATGTCAGCTGAAACCTCTGCGCTATTCCCATGGGGACGAGTTTCACTCAACACATAGTCGACAAGCATTAGGACACAACGGATGTGATTGATCGTGTAGTTGTGCCGGAGCCAAATTAAATGGGCACGCGGTTTTTGGGCACGGGTAGCCGGAAATGTCGGACAGGCTCATTCCGACGGGGTAGGGGCTAAGATGGATGGGGCTGGGCTGGTTACCTGTGGATTTAATATGGAAATTAGGAATTAGCTTACTAAGTGGGGTAGTTGAATGCAGGAACCAGCAAGGATTTTTGAGAAAAAGGAATAACAGTGGTGGAGAGGGTGTGTCTGTGAAATTATGCTAGTTGTCTAGGGCGGAGCTTAGCGCCCTTGTGCACCAAAAATGGCTCTCTCATGGTTTCTCCATGAATTTCACTATGATTCCTATACCATTCAACAAAAAGCGAAGATTTACCATATAATCATAGCTTCATTACTGCCTATGCAAACAATAGTAATCGATTTTTCTGACTTGGTGAACTTTAAAAAACTCTCTAAAGACCTCTTTATGGACACCAAAGAGATGCAAGAAGTGCACAAAGTTCTACAGACATTTGCCGGTCAATACTGCAAATGTGTAAGCTGGAGCAACGTTGACATAAAATTGACACAATCATCAAGGTCTCGGCTCGGAGTACCTTATATCAAAGTACAGTAACTGAATTTCTTAACATATTCACGACCTTACACTCTCGGCATGGTGCGCCGCGTGGACACGGGCGGTCCCTTAAGCACGCATTTGTGCTCAAGCGGTTGAGCACGCCGTCCCACGCGTCGCACCATGCGTGTCAACTGGTTGAGCACATTGTCGCGAATGTGTTAAAGAAACGCATTAGGAAGGGGAAACAGTCGACAACGGGCATTTTGCGCCGCGAGGAGAAATGGGGCGTGGCCATCCTTGCACGATTGGTTGATTAAACCACCTTTTACCGCTAGCCAGTGTCAAATAAATTTTTTTGTTCAGATTCAAATCCTTCAATGCATAGATGGCTAACATTTACGAGTAAACGCAAAGAGATGAGGAGTATAGAGTGGAGGTGGGGGTAGTGCCTGAATGGACCAATACCACAGCATTGGCTCCGCCCCTTTCTCATCGACGATGCTACAAACCTCGGGTGAAGATAACCTCGGAGTACCTTGGGTCAACAGCCCAGGAACTCTCCCCGCTTCCCAAGCTAAAAAAACCCTTGTAATATTTTCAAAGGAGGTGGGAAGCGTGAAAAATTTATTAACCCATTGACGACCGCGCCCGTTTTCGCGTGTCTGGCGCGTGGGACCAACGCCCCTTTCGACAGCGCCGCAGCCGCGTGGTTTCGCTCAATTACTATAACAATACTAAAGCAAAAACAGATAATTTCAGAAAGCCAACTAANGCGCCCGTTTTCGCGTGTCTGGCGCGTGGGACCAACGCCCCTTTCGACAGCGCCGCAGCCGCGTGGTTTCGCTCAATTACTATAACAATACTAAAGCAAAAACAGATAGTTTCAGAAAGCCAATTAGGAATCTAGTTTTCGAAGATTTCTAGTCCCACTGGACAGAAAATGAGAGCATTCAACCCTATCTTCCCTACTCTAAGTCTGCAAGAAGTTGGATTAAGACGTTTCTTGTCTTATTAGGAAAGATACCCAGAGAATATACTCCTCCAGGCTTTCACTTCAACGAAGAAATGAGCGTAAGGTGTAGTTAAGTGTTTTTGTGCAAAAAAATTGGACATGCGTTTGGATTTTATAGCTTCATTGCCCATCAAATGTAACCATTTAACCTCCTTTTCGAAAAATCCATCCTTTTCACTCTCTGTCTCGAGGCACAGCTTGGAGAACACTGTTCAGAAGTATTCCATCAACTTGGAGTGAAAATGCAGCGGAATAATGTGATAATGCGGTCCAGAAGTTTATTAGAAGAACGTAGCTCACCGGTGAGCCGCACGGTCCCACGCGACCGAAAAAGCGCGGCTCACCGGTGAGCCACACGGTCGTCAAAGGGTTAAAAAATGGGGGGTGTGGAGCCTTATTCCTGCAGGGCCGGCGCGAAGAAGCTCCCAGATTGGTCAAATTACGCATCCGGCCAATCGCACAGCTCTGTCGCGCCGCCCCTTCAGGTATAACGGTCCATACCCAAAATGGGAGATAAAGAAGAGATAAAATACAGAATGATCATAGGATGGCAGGGATCAAAAGGAGGGAAATACAGCAATATTGAACACTTTCTGGAAGAGAAGCTGAGGAAGCACATACAGAGTCTAGTGCTTTTACCTGCTAATTATATGGATTGGGATAGGTCCTGCGACGAAAAAAAAAACAGCAAAAAATTAACGTTTGTCTGATCTAATTCACATTCTATGAATGCCACGAGTTAATAGGTTTCATCAAGGCTGTTCCCATCAGAAGTACACGTTGGATCGGTGCCAAGCGCCTCGCTATCTCCGATACCATCTGCACTTGCTTGATAGAGACGTCAGCAAGCGGGTGCTAATTCAACACTTCACGAAACAATGACCCATTTAAACTGTCGGGCACAAATTGGTCCCATAACGAAACAATGAACACCTTCCACTCTTTTTAACGCTATAATTAAGCCTGAATGCGCTTTCCAGAAAAAAGGGCAGCGATTAGCGCTTGTCGCGCGACAGATTTCCAGCACAGTACCCTGTATTTAGGTGTTTTGTGGGCTTACTGCCCTCGTTTCCGTATTGTACAGAGGTGTTTGTGGACAGCACGCTGATGAGTTTGATTGAGGGGTTGAGCGCGGGGGCACACGGGCGGGCGGGGAAAGGTGTGAACAGGTGCTCGGGTCGTTTCCGGGGCACGGCTCGATGCCAGCTCCAGGTTTTTATGAGCCTTAGGGATCCAGAGTTTCAGGGAGAGGTCATCAGGATATCGAAAATTATTCAGAGGTTGAAGGATTCCTTGTTCTACAACCACAAAACGTGATCTACTCCTAAGTGCCTGGCTCCTGCACGGAAAGCGTGATTACGGTCAATTAGGAGAGTGGAGATAGCAAGACAACAATTTCAGAATTCCATGCAAGAATGAGCCAGAGACGAGCCACCAGTCGAGACAAGAACAACAGCAAATGAATAGCGATCACTCACGCCACAATGTCATTAGCCGGTTTTGAGTGACATGCCCGAGTTTTTACACACAACGCCGAACTGCAGAATTAGCATGGAGTTCTGTGAGCATTCGAGATCTGAAAAAAAAGCTTACATTCAAACTTAAGAGCTATCATAGCGGAATAAAGGCAAAATTGCACGAGAACACAAAAATGACGGCTTGTCCGTAGGCTCAGACCACGTCACGAAAAAATCAGGATGAATGACAAGTGCAAAAAAGAAGAAAGAATGTCGTGAAGTGAAACGTGTGGTCTGTGAGCTAGCCTTTTCTCTCTTTCTTCGTGAATCCACGCCCTGGTGTGGCCCTTTTTAGCCGACCAAACTCTGCGATTGGCCGCTTGCGTGAACTGGCCAATCACGGAGCAAGGCCACAGCGCCCTCTCCAAGGGCAGCATGCATCATTGAGATTACCCAGGGTAAACTTGTGAACACCCCAAATTCACCCATCATTAACATCACCTTCAAAGCGTTTACCTTGTGTAATCTAGCAAACGCATGCAGGCTTTAGATAATAGAGGGGTAGAGCGCTCGCTATAGCTGGACCGGCATACATTATTTCATTTACCCAGGGTAAACTTGTGAATACCCCAAACTTACCCATCAATAGCATCGATGTTAAAAAGGCCACCCTGGGTAAACTAGCAAATGCATGCCTGCTCTAGACAGTATAGGGGGTAGGGCGTGATATCCGAGCCGGCATATATTATTTTAGTTACCCAGGGTAGACCTGTGAACACCCCAAACCTACCTATCAATAACATTGGTGTTAAAGCGTCCACCCTGGGTAAACTAGCAAATGCATGCCGACTCTGGACAGTAGAGGGGTAGAGCGTTTTAGCTGGGCCGGCATGTAAGATTTAATTTACCCAGGGTAAACCTGTGAGAGACGTTGTCCGTGTCGCAAATGCATATCTATGAGAATTGTTTAGTTGCGATATAGAGGTGTAATAAATAAATAAATAAATAAATAAATAAATAAATAAATAAATAAATAAACAAATAAATAAATCTGTGAGCACCCAAAATTTACTCATCGTTACATCGGCGTTAAAGCGTCCACCCTGGGTAATCTACCAAATGCATGCCGGCTTTAGGCAGTTGAGGGGTACACCGTTATTTCTGAGCCGGCATGCATTTTTTAATTAACCTGTAAGCGATGTCTGTGTCGCAAATGCAGATCGATGAAAATCGTTCAATTGCGATGAAGACGCGTAATAAATGGATAAACAAATAAACAAATAAATAAATAAATCTGTGAACACCCTGAATTTACCCATCGTTGGCCTCGGCGTTAACGCGTCTACCCTGGGTAATCTAACAAATGCATGCCTGCTCTAGAAAGTGGAGAGGTAAATGTATCTGGGCCGGCATGCATTTTTTAATCTAGCCAGGGTAAACGCGCTAGCGCTGATGAATTTGGAAGTGGTAACACGTTTACCCCGGGTAAACTCGGTGATGCATGCCGGTCTAGGTCATTTATGTGATTTATGTGGGGTAATTGGGAACACAAATCGTTACATTACGGCCTTACCATTACATACAAGAGGAATGTACCACAGACTAGATATATATGTATCCTAAATATCCTAAAATATGGAATAGGCGTGAAATAAGCGATGTTGTCCGTACGCTTTTCCGAGCAAACCGTACTGTACTAGAACAGAATCGCGCTAAAAAGCCTTAATCACGATTATCTGGCTTGGTCTTGAACACAGAAATTTCTGGAAGACGTTTTCAGGACCAGAAAACGTCCGAACAGCCGAGAATGCAGCCATGGAAGAAGCTTAGGTGTTCTTCACAGATTAGTGGAACGACGGATTATCGATCGATGCTAGCGTCGTAAGGAGTTTTGTGTGTGGATTGACTGGTCACCTAAGCTGCCCTTTCGGCGCGATGACTCATCGCGGCGAATCGGCTTATCAGCTGATACCTGCTTGGCACTCAGCTGCGGCATTTTCTTTCTCCTAATCCTCCTTATTTCCCTTAATTTTTCGGAGTTTTCCTGTTTTAGATCATTAATGTGTCCGTAACGACAGGCTAGGGTTCTAAAAGGAAAGAAAAGTTGAAGAAAAAAGCCACAGTTGTTTGTTCATAATCTGTTCATAATCTATTTTTTGTGATCCTTAATTAACTAAACTTTAACTTCAACAAAATTAACTCTAACAATTAATTAACTCTAACGCTAAGTTCTATTTAGTTGCGGACTTCCAGAAGTAATAATCTATATCCTCAATTGAACTTTGGCTACTATGCCAATTTCCTTAGTTTGCGACCGACCTCAGAATAAAAGATGAACTTTTGTTGTTTCTACTAATACTTCAAGGAAATGTTTACTATGGTGCTTTTCCATACTCAAAGAAAATCCGAGCAGCTTTTTGAACGCCGCTTTCTCAACGCCAAAATTTTGCTACAACCTCTATGTTTCTTTCACACTCCGAGCATTTGTTGGTGTTTGAAACAAGGAAGAACGAATAATTTCTGGCATACAAACATAAAGCGTGGTCTTATAATCTTGCAGACCTATTTCGTAGCAATCGTATCTGAAAATGGGGTGTTACGTGAGTAAATTTCCTCAATAAAAGGAATTTTTGCTGGCCAGCTTCTCTCTACGGTATAGCATGTCTAGATGTTAGTGTCCCTCAATCAACAAAAAGCGTCCCACCATATCTGAGGATGCATTCACTCGCATGGCTCCTGTTTTCATTTTCGAAGGAAATGTACAGACAAGGGCCTGGACTGCGGCGCGGGTGCTCTGGTTGTCTGCTGCACCGAGGCAGCGGCAGGCCCGCTGGGCAGAGACGCGGAGGAGAACCGCGTCGCGGCCCCAACCCTTATCTACGACCGTTTGGAGTTCATTGTAATTTTGATGCAATTCCTGTGAAAATTCTCTGTTCAATACGATGTTCTGAGAGACTTTTTGCTCCGAGGCTTCAATTTTTGTGACAGGAAAATGTCGAGGGACTGTCATGCTTTTTTTTTCAGAATTTTTCTTGCGAGCATCTGTTCAATGTATTTCCTACTGTTTGGGCTGCCCACATAAGCATCGCAGTTCTTCTTCAGCTCCTTTCTTTCTCTTTTACCCCTTTTCTCGGGCATTTTTTTTTCTGAAAGTACAATAAAAATATCTGGAAAAACGGCCTGTTTTGTTAGTTCATAATAGAGTTGCTCAATAGCATAGGATAACTGTAATTAGTGTACATGGGACATTTTGTGAGCAAAGAACCGTAACAATACCTCTATGATTCCGCAAGTATTTTCCAATACCTTTAATTCTACATATGCAGGTTGTGAGCTTGATAATGTGTTGATGGAATAATGTATTAGATACAATCGATATTCGAATATTCGATCTCGAGTAGGTATCATCATATTGAATGGAAAATGGGAGATCACTACACCTTTGGATTAACTGAAATAAGAGCTGTTATGCTCAGCGTTTTTGAATTACTCGAATTTTTTTCGGTCAACACTGCATTGCTTGAGCAGCAGAAAAAAAACTGACAAAAAAGGAGAGTAAAGACTCTAAGGGTACCCTTCAATAGATGGTCCTCTATATAAAAAGTCTAACAATGATAGAATTGCTTAGAGCACGTAAATGTGTGGAAAAAATCATATTCGTGAAAATGCAGAAATTCTGCACTACCGTAACAGAAATTCCGAAGTGAAAAAATCCCATTTGCGGAATCACGTGACGGGTCTGCAGTAACGTTGGTGACAACTGATATGAATAAAACCGGAGCAAAGGGGGGGGGGGGGGGGCTGAAAATAAGGCTGAATTGAGTCATCAGGACGTGGACGTCGCGCGCAGCGATGATGACTACTGACGCGATGCTATCAGTGTGGCATTCGTCGCCTCGTATGGCACACGCAAGATCGTGTGAGAGATAGACATTTGTGGGAAGGAGTTCGACACGATAATCGCGTCAGCCGCACCAGAAGTGCGTCAATGAAGCAGTGATCCTCCGTTGAACTTTGTTTATGCATGCGGATTTGTTTCCTACTTCCTGGTAATCTCAGAGAAATTTTACCAAAATTTTTCGTAGTGGAGTGCTTGGTGCGCTGATCGGTGAAATCGTAAGGTACGGTAAAGTGATTTTTGTGCGCTTACGGTGGTCATGCAGTGGAATATGGAGGACATCCCTAGGATATATATTTAATATATATATATATATGTATATTTTACCTGTACTATTACTATCCTTGTTGCCATAGACAGATTACTGTAGCCGGAAAAGGTAAAATAGCTGGACAAATAAAACTTTAAAAAATCAGAGCTAATTTCTCATAGTCTAAACAAGCAGAAGTAAGATCAAGAAGGACTTCTGTTCAAGTGCTGCTATTATGCTGCTATTGCCCTGCAGAATCCCACTCCACAATCTTATTAGCAAAACCTGCCAATTTCCCGCCGAAAATTACAGTAGCTCAAATGACGCCACAACGCACAATGCGTCATATTGAAGTGAGCGGCGTATTTGTGGCCGCCGGCAAACGCTAATCCCCCCAGTGATGGTGTAACTAACGAGGTGCTTGACCGTTCGTTTGTTATGCCGACGGGCGTGAAGTGGATTATCCACGACACGTCGTCCACTGCCGCCTGCTGAGCGTGCGGCTCGCGCGGCGGGGTACCGTAATCCGTGGAGAGCGGTGGGGGTTGAGGTGATGTATTTCTAGGGGGTGACTTGACAGGGATCTTGAAGTTCTCGCCAGGATGACGTCATTTCATCCAATCCCCAATAACGATTCCTCAGAAATACCGTAATTCATTTCGTAGCTACAGTTCAGTAAAAATATGATTTGCTGGGATAGAATTTCTCAATTTTTGGACACTTTATAGTATTTACAATGCAGGGTAGAAAACTGTGGGTTACGGTAGCTACAGTTTTCTGCTGAACAGTACCGTAATTTTCATTTCGTTTGGACGCCTTTCGCCAAAAAAAACCACTGGTTGGCTGGAAGCGACATCTTTTCGCATTGCAAAGAAAAATTCCAGAGAAGTATCAGCAACGCTTTTATGGTGTATACCGTAATCCTGCCGTAGCTTCAAACTTTCATTGTAGCTACAGTAATCCTGCCCTAGCTGTAAAACTGTGCTAGAAAGCTAAACCCTCACCATACATACAATAGGTCAGGTAACAAGGTGCGCTTGAGGTTCTTGAGGACTTGAGGCAGGAGCGCTGAGGTTACCCAGGGTTAAGATCATAGTCAATCTTGTTAACGCTGCACAAATTTACCCATAACTAACACGGGCTCTAACACACTTACCCTGGGTAATCTCAATGATGCATTCAGGTCCAGTACCTCTGAGCTGAAACAGTTTCTATCCTGTAGTTATGAATGGAGTCATTTGTTAATGTGACATTCGAAGAATTCCAGCTTTTTACCGTAACCTACCGTAACCCATAAGATCGAATCGTTCGAGTGGTCAAAACGACTGACCAGGTCTTGTTTATCCTACAGCGGATATGTAAATTTCTAGGGATGTAGGTGAACAATTTCCACAGCTATTTACTGTAACCTCTTAAGGTAATCTTCGCCTATCGTACTATCTCCTACAGTACCCTTGATCAGGATTTGATGGGAACATGGGAGAGAAAATGGGCAATTAGTAGAATTTGGGCAACTGTACAGGTTTGAGCCAAGCTTCAAGCCACATTCTTAGCTGCCCGGTCTTCTCTAATCCTGTGGTGTATTTCCATTTACAACTATTGTATACGGAAGCATTTCTGTAATTTACAGTAACCTGTACTGACGGTTGATGTCGTACGGTAATTTCTAACCAGTTGTGGCTACCGTAGCCTCACTAGGAAGCACGAGGCTGAGCCCTCTCTCAAACAAGGCTGTTGGAGCCGAAATAAATCAGATTTGCTCTTTAATACAGCACCATATTTAGATACCGATTGGTTACAGTATCATACTTTAACGCTATGGTACAGGTCCTGCGAGCCCACGCAAATCCACAAGCCCCTTCCGGATGCCCTTTCAGGATAGCCCACTGGGGATTTCCGCTTCCCTCCCAGCGTATTTAACATGCGTAACTACTCCTGGCCCGCGCCCACACATCAATCACTTCCACAAATTGAATGCCCTAATGGCTACGGACGACGTGTCGACTGAAACTGAAGCCTCGGGGGAGTTCCCCGAACAAGAAGCAATGGCGGGGAATTCGTTAGGGTCGCTGGATGAAGGTATGTACATGTCCATAAGATGTGTACACACTATAATTATAATGTCAATAACGACGTTGGTTTGATGGAGAGCAGCTATTCGGGATTAGGTACGGAGATTTGTATCAGTTATCCGGCTAGACTACAATGTGAGCTTTTCGTAGTCAATTATTTATCTGTTTATCACTCCTAAATGGGAATGTTTATCCTTATGCATAAGGATATGTACTGCTCCTTAAATGGTAAATCCATGAGACTAGATGAACAATATTTTCAATTGTTTATTTTTACTATAATTTTAAAATAATAATTATTAATTTTTTTTATTTTTTCAACAAAAACAAATTACTTTTACTTTCTGTCTGGTTCCCCAGACCGACTGAGACCCCACCTTTCCC
>JARK01001342.1:2545244-2581571 GCA_000688135.1 Ancylostoma ceylanicum
CCCCCCCCATCCCTCACGGATTTTTGCAGCCAAACACACACCATAGTGTATTTATACTGCAAATGTACTTGTATCGAACAGATGAACAAGCATCGCTAGTACAAAGGCGAAGAGATAGTCTAATGTCGCTCATTCTTACAGTATGCTTGTCAGTCTACCCGCCCACCTAAAGTGGACGAGTTTTCCGGGCCAAAATGGACATATGTTGTCCGAACGAGTATGTTGATGTCAGCACTAACTAAGAATAGCAGAGACAACAGGATATATGTGATTTTGCTCGACAAACTCGTCCACACTAAGGTGGGGGGATGCACAGAAGCCCCTGGACTGCGGTGCTAAACCCCCTCACTTCTGCCCGGTTTCGGCTTATACCCCGTGCTACTCTGCAACTATGGAAGACCACCATCCAAATCCCAACCCATAAGTCTCTTTCGTAGAATCAGTGAAACGGTGTTTTCTTTTCAAAAGCTACGTACCAGAGAGGTGGGAATCATCAACTTGAGAATTATCTGGATTTCCTAATATTTTTTTTCCATCTCTACTATTTCAAGGTGCATGAATGGAGGAAAAAGAACGAAAAGATTTTCCTGAACAAGGAAGAAGTTTCCATTCATTTTGTTTTTTAATCAGCACTCGAAGGCGCGCTTAGACCACATATGAGTCAGTTCAATCAATCAAGTCAATTCAACACCATTCCGCAAAGAATACATATTATTTTTCTCGAAGGCACCATCCACTGTTCGAGACACAGCAAATGACCTGTGCTGTGTAAGGAGAGGCGATAAAGTATTGTATAATAGAATAGAAGATCATTTTTGGAACAGGAGATGATTTTTAGTCCTCTTCTAGCTTCTGTTTTTTGATTTGAAAAATGCTGTTTCACAGATTCTTTAAAGGAAGCTAGCGGGAACCACACTCGGTGGTCCGTTCCCAGAAACGTGGAAGGAGTAACAAATGATGGAGCAATGTATGGACTTCTGCCCCGACGCGTCGTTGGACGCTATGTCATTTCTTCCAGTAGAGGAAAGCTCATCGCTGAAGTGGGTTCAATAGAGAGCTTAAAACCGGACTGGATAGAAGCCAATGCGACTGAAAAGTTTTTTTTTTGTTCAAATCCTAACTTAGGGTTGTGAAACCACATGAATTTTGCAGGTCAAAATGGGAAGCTCGTATCTATCACGGATTTCGAAGGGTAATTCTTACCAAACACGAAAAATCCACAAAATTACAGCCGAAACCCAAAAAGATGAGTTAATTTTCTGTCACTAAAGTCCATTGTTAGATAAGAAATTTCTATTCGATTTAGTGTAGAACAAGAAAACATCATCGATTCTCCACTATTTTCCTTTCCTTTATATTGGGACTGCTGATATTGGAAGGTTCGCAGTACTAAATACTGAGACAAGGAATTTCTTGCCACTTTTTGTATGAAAAACATCTTGAGTACTGTTTTTGCGGATCAAAAAAGTGCTATTAAATTTACATCATATCGTACATACAGTAGCGAGCAAAAAGATTGCAACTTTTGGTTTTTAGTCTGTAACTTCGTTCAAAGCAAAGCCTGGAGGTTCAAATTTTTATGGAAGTTGTAGATACTCATGAAAATTACAAATAAGTTGGAAACTCCTCATGCCATCAACCTCATATTTTTTAAGAAAATTTTTTCCCGTAGAGGTCGAAATCTGTAATTTGGCAAAGTCAGCAATGTCTCAGAAAATGACGTCTATCGTTGAGATCTGGCCTGGAATCGCTTCCATATAACAGAATTGGCCTGTTTTAAATAGAAAATGTGCATGAACTGACCACTGGTACACATCTGCGAAGACTATGCGAGCTTAATTCAGCAGTGGTTCTCCATGGATATTCCTGTCACCTTGGCTTTCTCCGTTAGCTCTGTTCAGAAGAGAAAAATGGTGCTGACGTTTCTATAAGTATGGCTGCAGGTGTTCGGCTCTAATGCAGTTCATTGCTCCCTCATAATTTCAAAATATTCCTGGTGGTTGCAATGAAGCCAATTGTGCACATAATGGAAAATAAGTTTTGAAATTTTTTCTATCTCGCGGAGGAAGGTACCTCAACGATCCCATGAGTGGTAAGGATCCTCCATGATTACTAGAGTATTGCTGTGTACATCACACTTCATGCCGCCGTGAATTTGATGAGGTAGGTCTTACAAAGTTGCAATGAACTTCACGATGCACCACCGAATTGGGATACTGTAACCTGTCGCTACGAAAACCGGCTAATTCAGGTTGTATTGGATGGAGTAAACTAAACGAGACATTCCCATAGCAAATAAATCTAAGCGAAGTGCGAAAGCGTGTGCGTGGAGTAAGGAAGTACACGCACGCGTTCTAGTGAACAGCACTTCTCACTTCAAGTAGCCCAGTTTCGATAAATCCAACGCTGTACGAATTGTAATATACACGGCAATATTCTAGAAATCCTGAAGGATCTTTACCACTCATGGGATCATTGGTGTACCTTCCTCGGCGAAATAGAAAAAATTCCAAAACTTATTTTCCATGATGTGAACACATGACTCCATTGCAACCAGCCGGAATATTTCGGGATTATGAGGGAGCACTGAGTTGCGTTGGAACCGAACACCTCTAGTTAGACTTAAAGAAGCGTCCGCAGCATCTTCCTCTTCTGCACATGGCTGATAGGGGAGCCAAAGTGGCAGGAACATCCATGGAGAACCACTGCTGAATTAAGCTCACATAGTCTACGCAGATGTGCAACAGTGGTCTGCGCGTGCATATTTTCTAGTGTAAACATACATACTGACATATGGAAGCGATTCGAGGACAGATCTCAACGATAGACGTCATTTTGTGAGACATTGCTGACTTTGCCAAATTACAGATTTCGACCTCTACGGGAAAAATTTTTCTTAAAAAATAGGAACTCGATGAAATGAGGAGTTTCCAACTTATTTCCAACTCCCATGAGTATCTACAACATCCACAAAAATTTGAACCTCCAAGCTTTGCTTTGAACGAAGTTTCAGACTAAAAACCAAAAGTTGCAATCTTTTTGCTCGCTACTGTACATCGTACATCACTCTAGTAAATACACTGTCGTGTATGAAGGAACAAGAAGAACAAGAATTAATCCAGGAAAAAACAGTAGGCATGAATCCACAGAAAATGACCTCAGACATTTGATGTATATAAAGATTTTATGATAATGAGATCACCGCCGCTGTTTGGCGATAAGGACGGGGGAAGTGGCAAAATTACGGGGTGCTTAGACGAGGTCATCGGCATGTGCGCAAGTTACCCCCGCCTTTATGACCCTAAACATAGTCCGATGATTGCGATCGGGGCAGGGGTGGATACCAAGAAGGAAAATCACATATCAATGCACGTAAAGAAAATCGGATGCTCAGGAAGGACCAAAGAAAATTTCTGGATCCCTGTTCTGGGAGAGCCCTGAGGTGAACGCCATGATGTCGGAGTACTGTGGATGTGGAATGTATACAATAGCCGTGGAACCCTATGGAATGAGTCGTTCTCGCCACGTAAATCGCCGTAATCTGCTTGCGTGGAATGAGTAACCATGCGCTAATCAAACGTAGCGTGTGGCGGCGGATTGGTGCTGGATGAGTAGCAGCAGAAATCGGTCAATAAACAAACCAAAATTATACTTATATGGTATGGTAAACAAAAAACCAGTTTGCATAGTGTGGGTAAACTTTGAGAAATCCAAAAAAAAATCAGAAATTGTAGGGATAGAGTGGATCAAAAACATCTAGTGGTAAGTAAAACCCATTATTGGAAGTAATGCCATGTATGTGCATTGCTAAAAAAAAGGAAAAAATTTTCCAGGATAAGTTTTCTTTTTCCGCTTCATACATATCCTTAAAGTCTCTAGGTTGTACCAGGTAAAAATAAGCAAATTTACCCAGCTCCACCGCATCCATCTTAACCATGGAAGGAAAGATAGGTAGGAGGATTAATACCTTACAGATTATTACGTTGCGGAAACCAATATTCGATTATAGCCTTTATACAAAGGTAATAAACTTACCCGAAATTACATGGAGAAGCAAGCGGACCTATTTGTCCGCAACTGCGTACTTGTGACCTTACCATAGCAATTATCACTGAACATCAATCGAATCATACGCCTGTACAGGCATGACACCCGCAATTCCGTAAGGACCACCTGCACAAATTGCATGCTAAGAAATATTGTGCAAAACGAAGAGGGTGCAGAGAACCGGAACGTGAGGAGCCGGATACACTTCAGAAAACACAGCTGTCTCTCTTTAAAGGTACCACAACTGAATGGAGACTGTAGGGGATCCAAAGCGATGCCTGGGATAATCAGCTCTATACCGGGAAGTCATGAAAATGGAGCGAAATTTAAACATCGGTTTTTGCTTTTAAGTTAAAATTATGAACAAAAGTTGCCAAATATGGAGGTTCGAGCACTGAAAACTAACTAAGAAACAGTCGTTCTGCCACCTCAAACAGTTCCTTCCCGCCAACGTGCTCAATCTCAATCAATATCCATCAATTTTACGAGCGACTGTACCGGTTTCCAAGTGGCGGTATGAGTATCAGATTCATATTAATCACTCACTTAAATGGGGCCCACTCCGTATGGTTGAGGCAGTTTTTCGAGGTCATTCGAGCTTGACGTCGTCCAGCTCTTTAGGCTATGGGGTTTTTAAGGACTTATGACTACTAGAAGAGGTAAATTAACGAAAGGATGAGGTAAATAGAGCACCAAAGGTTAGTGGCAGGGAGAGTAACACTTACAGAAGGACAACTGCCACAGTCCACCCTACACGTGCGTGTAAAATTCCAGGGCTAGGGAATTTTGCTCTGAATTTGCCAAAGAGGGTTACTTGACGGGCTGACCAAACTCATTTCCACCATAATTCTGCTTCTGCGAGCTACTGTAAGCGTACAGTAGATATAGTAGTAGCTCACAGGATCTTCTGAGACATTCCACGAGGCGGGGTGGGGCGTGATATTGCTGATTTTATCCTGGTTAGGTTGACGAAGGGGGACAGTGAGCCTACGCCATAACATGAACTCGAAAAGGTGCGAAGAGTCTATTTCGGACTCGATTTTCTTTCTTTTTTTTGCAAATTTTTCATATTTAAGTAAAACCACATTGGAAGGTGTGCGGGTACAGCAAAAACCAGAATTTGGGCTAAACATAGTGGGGCTAAACATAGTGGGGAGAAAAAAAACATTAAAAGCCCATTCCCAGTGTACTGGATTGCATTTTCAGAGCTGCGTAGCAAGGCGTACGCTGCTGAGCTGTGATTGGTCGATTCATGTGCGCGTCGAGAAATAGACAAGTTTTCTGGGCTAAGGTACGATTGTCAGTGATGTATGCCCGGAACAGTGTGAGGAGGTGTCTACCGGTATCATTCAATGTGCCGACTTTGAAGGAGCAACCTGGATTTAGGAAGCGTGCGCGTGCAGCGCGGTCGCGTCGCGGCGTACTTCTTGACTGCCTCCCTATTTTCAGAGAAATCCAGGTTATTTATCGCTAGGTGTATCAGGATAACAACCAAGCAAGTAAAAAATATGTTAACGAGACGGACAATCGTCGCTTTGCTTTTTAAACATTTTTATTGATTGTTTTTTGTTGATTGATTGGAAAGGGACAGAAAACATCTCGATAGATTCTCCTAATTCTGTTGTCCTGGCAAATTCTGGCCATCCCTACATTGTGCTCCATTGACTCCGAGACCTCTCAATTACACGACATTATACGGGATGAACACTCGCAGCCAGCACATATGCTCCCACCCGGCAATATGTCGCATTTTTCGCGGCACCCAACAGCTGAGACACTCCCGAAAATGGTGTGAAGACAGTACAAATACTGTTGCAACATAGTGGCAATACCCTGGGTATCTACTGGGTTCCCATCACTCACAGTGCTTACAAAAACTCGAGTAGATTACGTGTGAAGCGGTGTTTCCCAAGGTGAATAGCGGCAATCACGCGGATCTAAGGCACCGACTATGAGCTGGCGATAACTGGGATGGGATCGAGATGGAGCCAGGAATTGGTCGGGGAAATTACTTGCGAGAAACAGGTGAGCTTTTTGGGAAAACTGTAGGGGGGAGGACTCCGAATTTATCCGAAAAGGAGTGGAAACTGCCCATTCCTGTGCAACCACTATGGGGCAAACGTTAAAATCATGCCGCTTGGAGCATCAAGTATCGTTGAAGAAATAGGGAACTGCTAGAAAATCTGAAGAACATTCCTCAACGATGCCAAATAAAATGACTACTATCTCCTGATTTCTTTCCTGTGCCTTTCCAAAATCTCTCTTTTGAATTTCCCGCGCTTGCGCACCCCAGGCAACTATGACTGATGAGGTAGCGTAGTGCAGTTACGCATGAGTTCAGCTTGTCGTGTCCAAGCGCATTTCAATATGTCAATCGGCTAATTACGCTAAATGCCGATGAAACGGAGCCTTCAACGACTCACCACATGGTCAGATGGGTTTGACGTTACGAATGTTTGAATAATGGGAAATGCTTATTACTGTGCTAATGTAACTTTTCAAGCATTATCTTCACTAGTGACTATGCGAGAAAAGCAAGCGCTTATCCCTTCAGTTTTTATTTTAGTCTAAGGTGAAGGCGGTCAAAGGAAAGATGAGAATGTTGTTAGAACGAAATGGAAAAGAATGTGGAGAAACGAGCAATCACGGTATCCCTTCCATACAGGGATATGGTGACGGACCTCTTTTCACGAATTGTAGTCCTTACTAAATGCTTGTAATCTCTGCATAAAAATGGTTGAAAGAGCCATAGTGATATTTTCCGCTAATTTTGGCATTTTCTGTTGATCTCATGAACAAGTGCAAGTTATGAAAATAAGCTTGTAGCTAGGTGGAGGGATAATTCTTTTTTCAAAATTCATTTTCGGACGACCCTATCAACAAACAAAACACGTTTGTAAGCTATTGGTTTGTTCTCAGATCCAGTGTCATTGCCTAGGTATGGTTGTTGCTTTAACTTTTATTACTATGAGTAAAGACGAGAAAATCCTTTTCTTTCGACTGATAGAGCAAAATAAATGCACAGCTGGGGCGGAAAATTTCCCTAAAAGTGGCCACATTATTCCCAACAATGCCCTGAAAAGCACCGCAGCACAACAGAATGTCTATGTGCGAGTGAGATTCTGAGTTCTTGCATCTTCTCGGAAGAAAATCTTGGAAAAATTCACTTATCCGGAAACTATTAATCCGATACATAGAATACATGACTTTTTCTGCAATTACTGAACTGTGTGATCAACAACCCCCCTCCCCCCTCCCTCCCTCTAACATGCCAAGGAGAGGAACTGTAGGCTATTTAAGTGGGTATTTTTGTCCAAAAATTCATGACAATGGCGTATTCTGCACTTCCTAAACTCATTTTTTCAGCCTTGAAAAACATCATGACGAAAACATCGTGGCAAAAGTAACAGCCCTCGGGGTGACAGTTCCAAGAATTTTCAACATTATTGATTTACACTGTTATTCTGGGGAAAATTTTTCAGAAAAAGTACGCAGCTAAGCTAGGCAGCAGCTCCGATGGCAAAACATGGCCAATTTTCCCACGGTGATCCAGTTTTCTGCGGAGATCATTGCGCAGATGTGAGCTGCTTAATGGAATAGCTTCGCCCTTTTTGGATCTCTTCTCGGGACCTACTTTTTGAGCCAATTTCGTCTAGGGCGTTAATTTC
The DNA here is from genome assembly GCA_000688135.1 of Ancylostoma ceylanicum. Taxonomy (NCBI): domain Eukaryota; kingdom Metazoa; phylum Nematoda; class Chromadorea; order Rhabditida; family Ancylostomatidae; genus Ancylostoma; species Ancylostoma ceylanicum. The sequence goes on from JARK01001342.1 coordinate 2,552,960, forward strand.
CAAGGCTAATTAACCCTAGTCACTACCAGTTAATTAGCTGCAGTGACTTCTTCTACAGTGATTTTTTGTTGTTTTTTCTGATGTTCTGTTTCCCAGCACTTGAGCCTGTAGATGCACCCACCTCACCAAAAGTCTCAACTTTTCCTTTCAGGACCCCAGCATCGGAGTCATGGGTGTAGCTATCTTTAATTACCGTTGCTAATCAATAATTGATGTTCATAGTTGCCTGCTTATCCAGTATGCAGCTAGGGCACTTAGCTAAGTAACTCTTTAGGAAACGCTGACCCTAATTAAAGCGCCACCCGCCGTTCAGCGCCCGTGGAACCCGCATTGGAAGCCACGCCCCTCGGGGTCGGCCGACGGACGGAAGCTCCTCACCGGGTGGTCTCCGCTCGTTTCACATTCCTTTCTTTGTGGAGTGTGTTTCAGAGATTTTTTGTACTTCCGGCGATTCGATCGACAATTCGTTCCCAGGTATTTTTGTCGTAGCTCCGCCCACTTTTTGGATTTTTTCATTAAGTGTTTTGTAAACGTGAACTTGGACTGTTTCAGAATGTTGTATGGATTGCTAGGGATCTCGATGCTGATCTCTACCGCTCGTCCAGACAATCCGCTGCAGAAGAAATTCCCCACTGCGATTATAGTCGGCGTCAAGAAAGCTGGCACCAGAGCGCTATTAGAGTTTCTACGACTGAATCCACGAATCCGAGCGCCTGGACCTGAAGTGCACTTTTTCGACAAAAACTACCATAGAGGGCTGGAGTGGTATAGGTAAGTGGGCGAACACTTAACACGTTTTAACTCGTACCCTATTGCGATTTTCTGGACCTCTGGACGAGTTTTCGCCTGCGTTCACTCACTGGGCGCATCTTGAGTCTATTAGCCTTTATGCTAATGACATTATGCGTTCGCCGTGTGAGTGCTATCATTATCCTCAGGAAGACGGAGCTCATTAGGCTCTTGGGCTACTCCTAGCTGCCACTTCTTGGATAACATGGAATAACATGACATGGCAGATGCGCAACGCGTAGACAAACACGGCGCGGCTGGATCGGTGTGAAGTACGTAATTGCGTAATATTTATGGAAGACTTGGTTGTCGATCTGGTAGCTGGAAATTCCAGGACTTATTGGTTGCATAGTATAGATGGATTTTCGACGATTTTTGAATCACTCGAACTTTCGAATATTTCAAAAGTTGTGAAATTTCAGGATCTGAATGGCAGAATTTGTAATAATCTTGAACTGATGGAACGTTTAAATAATCGGAATTAGCTTTCTAATGTATCCAGATGCACGAATTATTCGAACGTTTAATTCCTCCAACTCGAACGACCAACCGTTCGGGTTTCGCAGAGATCAAATGAATGAATAGTTCGAATAATCCGCTTCCCTTTCAGAACACATATAGCGTGAACCTTTAAAAAGCGCTCTTTTTTTGAAAAATTGAATGATTGAATAGTTCAAAGATTCGAAGATCCCATAGAATGCTCATATTCGATGGGCTTATATGGATAGTGTAAGTCGCTGCTCTAGGCGCTTCCTTTCAAATACCGTGATAGGTCTACTCCTCTACATCATTTCGCACTTGAGCAGGTCTTGTCGAATAGAGCGCGCTATTCCTTTGCATCTCCTTGTTCATCAATCTTCCAGTGACAGAGGAAGTCAATCAGGCTTAACCACTCCACATTTCTAGACAATGGTATATCCGTACTATCTGTGGAAAACGCTAACTTTGCTGTAAGAAGTATGCGATATATGCAAATCCATTAAATTCATTTTCTCCAAGATGTTTTACCTTTTAATAGTGGAGAAGTTCATCTACTGAGTGGCATCAAACATTCTCATATGAAGGGATTAAATTCTGTATATCTACAGAATTGAATCTAACCCTCGGTGCTATCTACTCCTCTATCCATCGATTTATCGATCTTCTCGTAGCGTCATGAGAAAATGTGTGATTGTGTGTTTAGACAAAAATCACAAAAAAAGCTCTTAAATGAGGTCAGAATCTTTGAGCATGCGCAACGTGTAAAACGTGCCAAAAAATTACATTGCATCCGAATGTATGATCAGTAGAGTCCCCAAGATTTTCGAATTTCCGGATTATTGGCCGTAATCACATGGTCCAAAGGATCTAATTCCTCCCTCCTCGCTAATTTTTCTTTGCTTCGTATTTTTTAAAGATGTCGCTTCAGTTATTACTGTTGTATGCTAACGCAGTAGAACATCAGCACGACGTCGCTGTCCATGTGGTTCGAAGGGAGGAAGGAGGGGTGGGTTCGACAAGCACATTTGATTGTTCATGGATGATGTCCCGCTTTCCATTAGCTTTTCTGAGAGTTTGCATCAGTTAAAAGTCTTTGTATGCTGCGCTTGCATTACTATCTTCAAAAAATGGCTCGAACATCGGTGTCACTCCTTGCTGAAATGCGATTTTCCAGGTGAATTTAAATATAATAAGTACTTAAATATCACTGCTGTTATTCGTTCTGCACTGTCACAACAGAATAAGCTCTCTAGCACACTGAAACTAGACGTCTAGAGTAAAACAAGTCTGAAAGTAGTAATTTAATGGAATTTCGGGGGTCTCCATGTTCGATCCTCTTTGAGTTTGGGCATTTCTGGATGGTTCCGAGTAAATTGTAAGACTATTCTGCCACACCATGAAAATTTGATTGGATTTGATTCCTTGCATATTTAAGAAATTCAATTTTTCCCCTGCGGTTGAAACAACTAAGGTTACCTTCTCACCCATGACGACGGTTACTTAAAAAGTTAGGGAAGGGTAAAGTGTGACAGAGGAAAATATTCCAGATGCTGTTCCTCGAATTTCCAAGAAAATTCGTACACCACGTTTTTCGTATATTCCACGTCGTATCCACATTCCGTGACCTCATGGTGTCATGCAAACGCGTAAAACGATCCTCCTCAGCTTGGTGATTCTTCGCACGCTTCATCACGAACACACAGCATGCATAGTTGAGTAGCATGCTCATCGTAAAAGGTTATAGCTACGGCTCATCGGAAATGCTCACTGCGATCGATATGCATCGTTTACGTGCGCTTGCCCTTTTGCTATTCATTGCTGAGTTTATGACTACTGCTGAATCGCGAAATTCACATCGCCTGTTCTGGATCCTCGTCCACTCCCCCTCTTTCTGTCCATTCTTCTCGGCGCCAATCCTATTTAGTCCGGATTTGAAACGTCTTTGTGGCGAATCGCGACGCGTTTATTTAATCTCATAAGAAAGAGGCTTGAACCTCACACAGAGCTGCAGTAGTAGTCTACCATAGTTGACACAATCTAACATGGCATTGTAGCTGACAAAAAATCCCAGAGAGGGCGGAAGTTCTGAGAAAAAACTAGTGTTTGACTGTGTCTTTGAAGTCGAACGACCCCACTTGTCGGAACGGATCGCAGTATACATGTCGATCGGCGTAGATTGCGGTTGACAACAGCCTTGATAGCATTACTAGCGAGTAATTACTAGCAAATTCTGTAAGATTCATGACCTAAGGTGAATTTTAAGCGGATTCCGATAAAGTTCTTTGGTCGGCTTTATTTGGAATCCACACTGGCGCTTCCTGTCTAACTCCCGGAGAAAAGGAGAATATCTAGTAAGTTGAAGTTATCCGAGCCTGAACGGAGTCCCTCGGATTCACTCAGGTTTTCCTGAAATTTTGGGCAAGATCGGTCTGTGCTTTACATATGCAATCCCAGCCTGAATTCACATGGACCCTAGTAGAATTCCACAAAATACGCTGTTTATTTTTACTTTACTTCTGGTTCTTGAATTTTTCATGGAGCACTCCTGCTGCACTTAATTAATAAAACAATTTACGTGGACAGGAAAACTCATAGAACGTGGGTTCTTGTAAGTTTTAGCTATATACGTTGGATGTTTAAAGAAACCCTAAGCCATTAATTCCGCTCCAGGGCTAAAATGTAGGAAAAATAATTTGGTAGACTGAGACAGTTGGAAACTTTTTCATAACCGTCCCCTTGCGGTTTGGCGAATTCCAGAAATCATGCCCATGCTTGCCGCTCCTCGCGGAAGACCACAGGGTTTTGTATGACATCCGGATGAACTTTGAGTAGAGCATGCATTATCAAGGCGATCTTTGCAACCCCTTGAATTCTGGATTAATTTTGGGTGAATCCAATGAGTTTCGCCTGAAATCCATTCAAATTCATCATATCTCCTGCACTTTCTGCAGGATTTTGAGAGAAAAATGTTGGTGTAGAGTCATCTCATTTCAGGAAACAAACTATTAGGTTGTCCCAAAAATAATAGCCGCAATCTGTGCAGCAGTGAGAATTTGAAACCTCATCACCCCACCAATTTAGGAGTTAGGTAGACAATTCCTGAACAATCAGAAAGCTCAAGGCTTGCGCCATTTACTTTCTAGGATCACCTTGTCATTCCTTCGTTTCCGTGATTTTTTTAGGTAGGCACCTTGAGAGGTCAACTTCAAAGCGGCCATTATTTATGGGACAACCTAGTAAATCTAAGCTGCCTCGATATAAAATGGCCAAATCTAGCTATTGAGATTCATTGAATCATCTAAATGAAAATACCTAAGCTTGCTTTCTGAGCATCTTTCCCCAGATTGATGATAGAAGGACAAATCTGACCAGGAGAATAAAGGAGCCAGAGTCCGGTCTTTGTGCATTCCTGGCGACAGTTTGACATGATCCAGTTGGGAAAGAATGTGCTAGATTAAATTAAGGAAGGAAATAGCTCTTGGGTCATTTTTTTACCCTCGCCGGAAATCGAAATGGATCAAAAATCAAAAATTTTACAGATATTTAGAAAGGATGTTACTATGAATTAGTTGCTCAAAAATAGAAAATGAGTAAAAACTGGTATTTCTTGAGAAATTCTTCTAAAGGTAGTTGAAAACAGCACCCGAGAAATTTCACTGAGATGAGATTGCCGTGCGAGATCGCTAATAGCGGCCATATATCCTTAAAGTTATCCAAACCACTAGATGATTGCCTAATCAACAGATTTCCACGGTTCTGTACGACGAACAACTGTCCAACTGTCCTCGGACAACTGTATGAGTGATGTTGTATACTATTACGGTAGCTCTACGTCTGTTGGTGCAGTGTAAATAATCCGAGCCACAGACCGTTTCCCTAAAAAAGTGGGAAAAGGGGGTTTATGAATAGTAACCACAGCCCATCCAGGATCCAGTGCCAGACGGGTGATTGTCATTTGTCACGTCATCTCGACGCGACGCGATCGAAAACAAGATCAAATGCAAATGCAGGCGGTCATTTGCCGGCTGCAGATTAGCACGTGCTGATGAGATGTGGCACGAGGCGGCGGCCGGCGGTGGCGACGCGGACGGCCTTGCTGGACTCGACCGTAATTAGCTGGATCACTTAGCACATATCCGATTAGGTGTGAGGTGATTGGAAATGACGGTTTCTTAAGAAGTAATAGCGTGCGGCTGCAACGCTGAGATGCTGGCACGTTGCCAAATAAAAATATGTAGAATTACTTCCACGTTCCTCGACGTATAGTCAGTTTCAAAAGACTTGCTCTCAGCGTTATTAGCGATCGTTCACGAAAGTCGGATGAATTTTTGACTAGATCAGAAAACTGAAAATTCGAGTAAAATTGCCGTGGGTGGTCTGTGTATGTGGTCCCCCTGACGGAGGTTCCTGATTCTCCTGGCGAAGCACCCCTTCTGGCACCAACTTCCCTCGAATGTTTCTATGATCCATGCTACGGTGGATTCAGAGCTAAAAAATGGTTGGTCATGGTTACTAGTTACAAACCAATGAACCTCAACCAGTTAGCACATTCTACTGTATCTAGTTTCATCATTGAGGTGGACGCTCGTGTCAGCTATGGATAAATTTGTAAGGTGTCACCACCTTCACTCTGGGTAATCTAAATCATGCATGCGGCCCCTGTGGTAACCGATTAACGGATAACGAGATCTGGAAGGTTCGTAAAGGGGCAGCATGAATCATTGAGGTTATCCAGAGCAAATGTGTCTACAGAAATTTATTCATGGTTACCATGAGAGTCAGCACGTTTACCTTGGGTAATGACGCGTTTCGGCCAAGAGCAACTTGGCGGACACGTTGAGCTTCCTTCATGAAATCGTAATAAAGTACAACATCAGAATCTTTTTTCCACTGTTCCTGTTTTATAATCGAATATCCCTACTCTGGTGATTCATCAGTCTCCCAACGAATTCTCCGAGAAAAGCGAGGATTGTGACAAGGAAATGAGCTGGCGTTAACTGCAGTTCGGGCAGAACTGGGAAATTCACCCAGAATTTGGTAACGGCGCAGGTCTGGGGAACCGAAGGTTATGCATCGACGCTGGCGCGCAGTCAGTGGAAGTCAAATTCATCTCGGGCTTTCCCCAAAGTTCCAAGAGAGAAACCGAGTCTTTGTGCGGTCAGTTGAAGGCCTTAGCCTCAAGATTCTAGAAAACCTTCCATTATTTTCCGAGATGAATGTAGGATCACGATGAGTTAATCTTCATCGGGACCTGTGCCGTAGAGAAGAGTGATCACTTCCAGCGGTAATTCCGTCACTCCGGAATTCTCAAATTGGCATGAAGTTAATTAGAAAGAGCAGGAGAATAATACACTAACAAAAAATAGGCATAAAGTTACGCTAAACTGACGAGGGAAAGATAATTGGTCAGTGTGGCCATTCATAGAGAGGTGTATATTGCCTTATGAAGCTTTCGACTCTGATTTCGAATCCGTTTTCAAAATCGGCCAAACTGCTCTCTCTGATGAGTTATGCCCATTTTTGCTACCCATCTGCATCTTGCAAGCCCTGAGATCAGTGTACAAAGAGGCCTCTTAGCGCAGAAATGAGCCTCTCCTCTTCCAGACAGGCACTCACAGATTCGAAATCTTTCGAATTATAATACGCACTGCCAAACGTTGGAGTTTGTCAGAATGAGATGATTAAATGGAAAAAAATCACTTTACAACCGCGATGTTCACAGTACCAAAAATGGGCATAACTCATCACAGAGAGCAGTTTGGCCGATTTTGAAAAGGGATTCGAAATGAGCGTCGAAAGCTGCATAAGGCAATGTACACCTCTCTGTGTTTGGCCACACTGACCAAGTATCCTTTCCCTGTGAGGGAAAACAATGAATATAGCGCAATTTTCGCGTCTGTGCCGACCATGGCGAACAATCACTTTGGTAATACTCGCCTCGTTTCTAAAATTTTTAAAGGTTTTTTCTTGGATTCTCTATGTAGCTGAGAGCTACTCCTACACTCTCCAGGAATTTTTAGCCTCACCGTAAATAGATAAAGGAGTGATGGGAGGGAATACCTGCGCGCTCGGGTTGATTTCACACCCAACAATTTCGCGGATCTCTGCCGCTAATAGAAGAAGAATTTTTAGGTTCAAGTACAATATTTATGTTGGCAATTAAACTGCGAACAATATCAACCACTACATAGTTTTTACAATTAATTCGTCTTCGTGTTTTTATTATAGCAGGCAAAAATGCTTGTACTAAGACTTTAGTACCCTGTATTCTTCTATCTCCAATTGTTTTCCCACAGAACAAGTACCGCTATTCCACAGTTTACGTTTTCTTCCATAATATTCTGAACAGAATTACAGCTATCTAAATTGCTCGTAGTAACACGCTAGCTATTCGTTGCGATGGTGATTCACATATGCGGCTTCATTCAATCATGTAATATGTCCACCTCAGCAAACGGAGCAAAGCTGGAGTCGTTGGTCGTGGGAATTCTACCTCTTACAAATCATAATACCGGAAACAAATACTTTGTGAAAGACTGTGAGCAATTGGCAAGGAAAATTCCTCCAGACAAATACGTACTGTGCTTCTAAACCAATGTTGCTTTCGTAGCAGTTGTTCACCTCTTGATAAATTGTTTCATTGTCAACAGTGTCGGCACCTCTTTAGCTCCATTTACCAACGTGTACGGAACATCTACTAATTTCAAGACCTTCAAATCCTTCGCAATCCCTTTGTAGGATTGAAGGGGGTTGAATCCACGAAATCGATATCCACGACCTATGGTTAAGGATGAACAAAGGCTTTTTGAAAGTGCCAACACCCAAATTCTAGTCCCCGTTCCATCACATGTTGTGGTTTATTCGAATTCCGCCCGTTTTGGAATGGCTCATTATCCTCCTGTTCCGCGTTTTTAACCTACCAACACATGTTACTTCAGTATATTCCGCTGTATACTAATCCATACATGCCCTTTTAGGGAAGCGATGCCACTCACAAATGACGACCAGTTGACGATCGAGAAAAGTCCCGCCTATTTCCATAGCAAATTCGCTGCCGAGCGAATTCGTGCACTGAATCCTGCGATGAAGATCATCATAGTGGTGCGAAACCCAGTGATGAGAGCGATATCAGGTGAACTGACGTCGTCTGCGGTTAGCTGTTAGTTCAACGCAATATTGGACTTTTTTTCCAGATTACACCCAAGCCTCTTCGAAGAGGAAAAACTTTGGCGGGATGCCAACATTTGAGGAGATGGCTGTTGGCGATTGTGCGCCATGGCTGAAGACGAACTGTTCCTCGAAAGTGGGCGGAGTCAATGTGGGATGGGGCGCGATACGAATAGGAGTCTACCATAAGCATATGAAAAGATGGCTGGACAACTTTCCCATGGAGCAAATTCATATTGTTGATGGTGAACGACTTGTTACCCAACCGGCTCTGGAAGTCAGCCAAACGGAGCGATTTCTTGGACTTGAACCAGGTGCGACATACAGTACCTTTGGGCGTCGACGTCCCAGAAAATTGTTATTTTTAGTTGTAAAGCCGGAAAATTTCGGTGTGGATCCCGTGAAGAAATTCCCGTGCGTTCGTCGTGCCGATGGCAGCTTGCATTGTCTGGGGAAAACTAAAGGACGAAAGCATCCGCTGATTCAAACAGAGGTACTACAACGACTGCGTCGATTCTATGAGCCAGAAAATCGGAAATTCTTCCGGATGGTCAATCGATCATTCATGTGGTAGTTTGCTCTTATTCTTAATGCTGCTCCATGATAACTACTTCTCTACATACTGGTGCTTTTCTTGCCTTGTTCCCGAAACATTACGTGTACTACGCTGTCCCGTTGATGTCCTCTACGACTGTTTATTATGATATACCTCTCAAATCTTCTCTTGTCGATGATCTCAGTGCTTCAGTGTGATTTTCCGTGAAACTCAAATATTTTATAGATCATGTATAAAGAGTTCTTATTTCCCGGCACTGCTGTGAATACGTATTTTATAAGTTGCTGATGCATTCCACGAAGTTTGATGCAAGAGCTACGGTGCCAGATAACAATCGGATAGTTTCATGCAACGCAATTTTCCATGGGTAAAGAGCAGAGGAATTGCCTTGTCACAGGCAGGGTTAATAGAGGAGGAAAAGAGCTATAAAACCCTGTCAGCGTGATTGATATTATTTCCGGAGGATAGCGTTTCCTACTCTCATGAAAAATCGTACAAACTTATTCTCCAACCCAATCACTTCTTGAAGATATTAGTAACAAAATATTACGGTGGCCGGAAGCAGAAAGAATATTCCATTGCTCTCTTTCTTCTGGAAAGTTTCTTCCTGGAGACGGCAGGTTGAGGTACGTACACTTTCAGATACAAAACGAAAGAGAGATGTGGTGATCGTTAGGCATACACTCCACTGTCGCTTATATTACCAATACTTTTAATTCATTTCGACTTAGTCGCTTATATTACCAATACTTTTAATTCATTTCGACTTAGTCAATTATGAAGACAAATTCAGTACAGAACATGAACTTCTAGTGCAGTTTATTTGGTCGACGCAGTACATATCATTAGATGGAGTTAATCCGCCTTCTGGATATCCTGTGGGAGCGCCTAATCTGAAGCATAATGTGAAAACAGCTAATTATTTCTATCTTACAGTGTTAAGGAAATACGCAAATGTTGGTGAAGGTTGGGTGCAAATTGGTGACAAGAGACCAAATTGTCCATGGGCCATCTCTCTAGTACTACGGACAGATTGCTGAGGTGAAAATGGAAACATACGTGCTGTTTTGCACTCCTCTACGGGAACACATGTTCCGTAAACCTCGTTGAGGATGTAGCCTGGTTTACACTCGCAGGCAAATCTCAGAAACTTTGGTTCCACGCACAATTCCTAAACAATTCTGTAAATCATAATTATTTCGTTCACAGAAATTTGTTGACAACTCGTACCGTAAAGTTTCTATTCTCGCACGTTGGGCGACAAAGTTCGTTCAATCCATGAAGTTTTCGAACCTCGTTGGGGTGATTGCAAGGTACTGAAGAGTTCTCATAAACATACCTCCGGTTAGTGTGTTGGGGACGTAATGTCCATGAAGTACAGCGCCAATTTGCAGTCGAAACTTCGAAAAATTGTTACACATTCACATTCCCGCACTCCACACTTTATCACTTTTCGAACGGTCAATCTCGTCTTTCAAACTTCGATCCGACCCCCTCATAGTGAAAACTATGGGTGAGTGGCACGAAATCCTCTGTTAAGCTGCCTTTTCGCTATGCTAAGTCTCACACAGTAGAGCTGGATTTGATCTACTTTCTGGCCAACAAATGACCTGCAAACTTGCGAGATAACAAAACTTCATTGGAAATACCAGCGGCTATATACACTGATTCAGCCCGCAATTTTCGAGCAAGACAGCTACAGAGACATTTTTGGCAACATTGAGATGAGATAGAAATTTTCAAACCCAAGTATTCCTGACGAAGGTTCCGAGATGTATGCTTAAAATCTACTCGAAATCGATGTTGATAAGAAACAGAATGAGGCTCTTCCAAAAGTTGCTCAGATGAGAAAACCAGGAGCCGTATCCAATATATTTGACCGTGGGAGGGAAAACACAGCAGGTATATATCCGTTCCCACTTGTTCTTATCCACTTTGCTATCCTATATAACTTATCCATCCTGTGTTCATTTCTTGACGCAAATGTGGTGTCTTAACGAGAAACAACACTGAGTGGAGATGGAGAAGATCACGAACTGTTATCAAGCGGAAACCGACCGGATAAAGATAACCTTTAGTGAAACGAGTGGATTTGCATATCCACGGATCGGCTTTTATTGGATAGCAGATTCTCGAATCCACTGTAACATATCCGCTAGAGCGTGTTTATCCGACTGGATAAAGCATATTGGATACGGGCCCAGAACTTAGCTTCGAGGAGCATAGTTGGCCCATGTCCGGGCTTATCGATGGCACCGCACAGTCCTGTTTTGCCCTAGCTCTCTGATCACATCAACTGCCTGCTGTCCCTCCCCCAGTGGGAAAAATTCTCGAAACCTAACTCGGTGAAATTTATCATTGGAGCATGGAATATTTTTTGCCTAATTTAATAGGAAACCCAGGAAATCTTCGAAAAGAGCTTTTTTGCGCTTCAAAAAGCATCGGAGCAATAGAATACTCATTGAAGACTTGATGGATTTTGTAGGGAAAATTGCCCAACAACCCGCTTTTCTTGAAAAAGCTGTTTCGAGACCAACTGCTCCGAAGCATATCCCTCTTGGGAAACGAGGTTTTCAAGAAAAGATACTCTGAACCCTTTTCTATTGAACAAGAAAAGACCGGAATAAAATATGAGACCCTGGCGGAGGAATGAATGAGCAAACGTTGCACCTATCACCCCTTCACCATTACCTGACAAGCATTCTTCTTCAGGGACGCATTTATCATCCTTATCACGAGCATAGCCTTCTTTGCATTCACAACGCGGGACGCAAGGTCCTGGGAACTCGCACTCGTCCTGAAGTATTCAGCATATCGCATTTTCAGCATCCGTGTATCCATAGATATGTACGGAAACATCGAGTTGATTCTTTTCGTAATGCATGGAACATGGCGGCTCGTGAACTTTCCTATCTAACTACACTACAAACTCACCCATGATGGAAGATGGCACTGTAGTCCACATTTCTTACTGCATTCGTTGAAAACTTCATTTTCGCCACACTTGGACTCCTCTGGCACGATCGGTTTCGAGGTTTCAGGCATTTTAGTCGTTTCCGACATTTTAGTTGTTTCAGTCATTTCAGTGGCTCCAGAAGTCTCACTCTTTTCAGAAACTTGAGTAGTAGCTTCGGTCGGGGTCTCTGGAATTATCAACTCGGATCTTCTATTAGGTTGTCCCAAAAATAATGGCCGCTATCAATGCAGTGGTGGAAATTTTAGATTCCCTAAGCCCACCAATTCAGTTCTTGAACAATCAGAAAGCTCAAGGCTCGCGCCATTTATTTCCTGGGACCACCTTGTCATTCCTTCGTTTCAGCTATTTTTACAGCTACATATGCACCTTGGGAAGGTCAACTTCAAAGTGGCCATTATTTATGGGACAACCTAATAATATGCAGGCTTCAATAACATCAGTGCACACCTTTTCCTCGCTTTTGTATGATACATTTTGTGGAATAAGCCCAAAGTGCTTAGAAGGAGTCAGTTTTAGAATATCAACTTTCTCGTCTCCAGTAATGCGACCAGATTTTTGAGATTGAAAGGGAACATACCCTCTCCTTTGCACTCCTCGATGGGAACACATTTTCCGAATACTTCGTCGAGTATGTAGCCCGGTTTACACTCGCAGGCGAAGCGCAGGTGCTTCGGTTCGTCGCATAATTCCTGAACAATTTTGTTAAAAGTAATCATTTTGATCACCGAAAATTCGTGGACGAAACGCACCGTGAAGTTTCTGGACTCACAAGTCGGACGACAAACATCTTTCAAGCCCTGGAGTTTTCGAACCTCGTTCGGATCATTACAAGGCACTGAACAATTAGCAGTTGTCATAACCTCAGCTACAACTTAAGCATATGTGAGGGAGTCAATGCACGGGAAGTATGATTCACCTTAGAAGTTGAAATGAAAAACTTCCCACTTTCTCACACAGGGACCAGGAGCACGTACGAGATTAACTCTGAAGCGAAAATCCTAGTCACTCTCAAGCGAAACTTGTCCTTATGGGCTATGTTCCAAATTTCGGCTTTTTTTTTTTGGCAGCACTGTCCAGTTTCCCCAGCTCTTTTATGCATTTAGGTGTAAATGAGCGCACTGTAGGCATTTTTCGAGGTTGTATTGGGTTTTCTGTCCTGTCAACAAGGCTTTAGCCACAAAATCGCATGATTGCGAGGGGACAGATGCCCAGTTACACAAGGCCAAAACAGCGCTCTAGGCATCTTTGCTTGGGAAGGGCATTTTTCGTCATACCAACGCCTAGAAATTTGGCGTATAAACAAATGCACTCACTACCAAAACGCAGCCGAATACCTAGAATTTGCGCTTCAGAGAAGTCACGACCGTTGCGAGTGGCCGCAACGCTGCAATAACATGCGCCACCCTTGCGTTTAGGCTCAGTGGTGCGTATGGGCTTGCTCCTTATCACATAACCTCATGCACGAAGAATATTCGTTCCCAGTTTAAATTTTCTATAGAAACGTTACAATTCATCTATAATAATTCGTGCGAAGGAAGGAAGGGAGACAGCAACTACAGCCACGGAATCAGTTCATGTTCTCTAATCTTTCCCTGTAGTGAGATTCATGGACATCCCAGGAAGGCTCTGATCTACACGCCCATCTAGAATGGAGGAGTTTTCCTGACTGAGACGGACATTCTATTTATTTATTTATTTATTTATTTATTTATTTATTTATTTATTTATTTATTTATTTATTTATTTATTTATTTATTTATTTATTTATTCAATGCACACAGGGTGCTCCACATCAAATCATGGAAACTTCTAGCGAAACAAGTGAAAACCTAAAAACGAACACAAGAAAAAAAAACAAAGTAAAGCAGTAAAATAGGAAGGAGTTAGAGGTCAGGTGGGCCCTCTGCAATAACGAATTCCTGTCGTACAAGAAGTTGGCCTGCGGCGAGGGACAGAATCTCAAAAAACAGTCAGAAAAAGGAGAAAAAACCAAGTATTACATGTCCACATCCCACAAGTCCCCTGTGAGGACGAAACTAGCAGGTGTTAGAACGCCTACGGAGAGAATGAGCGGAAAATGATAGCATTTATCGTCCATACCCACACCTGTCTACAGCAGCACCATTTTAGACCTATTATACTTTGTCCTAGCGACTCGTCGCAGTTAGCAACGTCATAAATAATAGGAAAAACAACAGAATATGTGAATTCCTGCTTAGCAAGCCTGTCCACTTTAAATGAGCGGGAAGCTTGGGAATTTAAAGGGAACGTTCATAAATTCTATATGGTTTCTCGCTCTGTGGGAGATGCGTGATTCATTGATGTGTACGCATGCCCTGTAATTTAGGGCGGTTTCATCTCGTGGTTACTTGGAGAAGAGCTTTCATCTGTCAATTAAGAAAATTAGAGTTAATATTAGAAAAGAATTAGACTGATGCACCCGGAGAAATTTTGCTGGTTCATGCTCTCAGACATTCGCCGAATTGGAGCCTCATGTCATTGAGGCTCGGCCTGCTAAAATGGGCGGGGTTGGGGTGTCTTTAAAGTTGCTGTTCGGCTGCTAATCGGTCACTGTTGGATTGCTGTTAGACCCTTATAGAAAAGGTGAATATCAATCCTTTAGCGACCGAATAGCAGCCTAAAAGTATAATAACCAAAATGACACCCCAATCCCGCCCCTTTTTGCAATCCAAGCCGGGATGACATGAGGCTCCAATTCGGCGAATCTCTGGGTAACTTCACTCGTCGAAATCGACCCAGCCTGTTCCAGGGTCACAGTGCGGTTGTCACGGTGGCGAAAGGTAAACCTGGTTAGCTAGGCAAGAAAATAGGGCGCTCCGTACTTGCTCGGAGCTTTAGCTGTTAGCCATAACCAACGAAAGTAAACTGAAATCTTCAAAGTGTGCTTTGCAAAATTATTCCGTACCCATAGCGACTTCGTTTTGCTTTTGACTCTAGGAAGAGCTGGTGTTGAAGCTTAGTTATTCCGTATCCAGAGATATACATTTACCTTACCTGACAAGCACTCTCCTTCAGGGACGCAATTATCTTCACGATCACGAGCATAGCCTTCTTTGCATTCACAACGAGGGACGCAAGGTCCTTGGAATTCGCATCCTTCCTGAAGTATCAAGGTTACGGCCATCCCGGCAGGTACGTGGATGGGTGAATTGACGGCTTTGTGCGGTAACAGATCGTGCTGGTTCTTTTCCAAGTGTACCGAACGTGAGGGCGTGGAACTTTGTGTCAAAAAGCGCTACAAACCCACCCATATTGGGAGATGGCAATGTTGTTCGCATTTCTTACTGCATTCGACAAATACTTCATTCTCTTGACATTTGGATTCCTCCGGAACAATCGGTTTTCCTGTTTCAGGAACTCCTGTCGTTGAGGAATTATCAGTCTTTTCAGATGATTCAGTCGTCACCTCGTCTGGCAAGTCTGGAACTATCAATTTGGTTTTCTTCAGAATGCGGGCTCCCATGAATACAGCGCACACTTTTTTCTAAGCTTACAAAAGTAGAGAGGAAGGTAGAAGCGTGACTTGTTGATGTAAACACATACCCATAAACTCCGGGTGCTACTTCATTTTCCATGCAATTTTTGGAAGAAAATGCATGATGAACAGTAGCTTCTCTAGCCCCACGACCACAATGAGGATGGGAACATACCCTCTCCTTCGCACTCCGATAAGGGGACACATTTTCCGAATAATTCGTCGAGGATATAGCCTGGCTTACACTCGCAGGCGAAACTCACGTGCGTCGGTTCATTGCATAATTCCTGAACAGTTCCGTTATTTGAAATTATTTTGGCGACAGAAAACTCGTTGGAGAATCCTACAGTAAAGTTCCGATGGTCACAAGTTGGGCGGCAAACATCTTTCAAGCCCTGACGTGTTCGAACCTCGTTGGGATCATCGCAAGGCACTGAAAAGTTGTCATAACCTCATCTTGAGTGTGAAGAAGTTGATGCGAGACGATGGTCCATGCAAACAACCAAAAGGTCGCACAAAATAGCGCTAGCTTGACATGCTACTCGCCGATCTCAGACTAATTAGATCTAAATAGATCCGGACCAAACGCACGACAGGGCTAAATGGCGTCAATGGGCCAGGAAAGCGGCCCCCTCTTCTAAACGGGACAAACCCTGAAGAAGAATCTACAACTCAAGTCTCGGAACTACGACTGACGGTTTGAGTTGCTGTTGTAATGGTTTCAGTGTCACTGAGGTCAAGAAATTATGTCGAATTCATATGTTGGGGCGGTGTTAAGTATTGCCTGTCAGATCCTGCCGGAGCCTGCCTTGTATAACCTCTGTTCCCTTTCTCCCGGCCAAATATATCGTATACTGGATCAAGCTGATGCTCTCCTGGATGCTTGCGAGCAAGTTTTAAAGGCACCTTCCCACATCAGGATCGTCCATGAGATTTACACATTAGAAGAATCTCCACTGGTTGCTGATCTACATGGTATACATGATTCTTTTCAAAACCGCCGAAAAACCCCCTTTCGATACTCGATTCTGGAGGAGCCAGTGGGCGGAGTCGAGAGGCGGAGCCAAAATTCCTTCTGATTAATCCATCCCGGGAGTGCACTTTTTGGGGATGATCTTACTCATTGAAGGAGTTCCTTATCCACTTCCTAATTCCAACCTACCTGTCATATATTGCCAGCAATGGAGTCTTATATGCGGAAACCCTGTAATCCCGTCTTGGTTCCTCCTACTTGCTCGGTATTGCAGCTCAGACAAAATGTCGGAAGGACCGCAGCAGAAAGAGATCTCGAACATGTGGTTAAGAAGCGAGAGACACAGAGATAAAAAGATTCGGAAGGACCGCAGCAGAATGCAGGAGAGAGAGTGAGCGTTATCAAACCCTGCTCAGATACGGAGCTCAGTTTTGTTGCCGTCAACAAAAAGTTAAGCTTTTCAAACTAGCGCAAGGAAATTGGCTTCATTGGTATCTCTAGTAATGAAAACGCCGACTTCGCCCAGGTCTTCATTTTTGTGTGTGGGTACCACTACATGATGACTCCACGAGGTAATATCGCCTCTGTAGCACGTTTTGAGGCACCCATAGAAGTTTCCGGAAGAACCGCAGCAGCTATTCGGAAGGACCGCAGCAGTTATTCGGAAGGACCGCAGCAGCTATTCGGAAGGACCGCAGCAGCTATTCGGAAGGACCGCAGCGGCTATTCGGAAGGACCGCAGCAGCTATTCGGAAGGACCGCAGCAGCTATTCGGAAGGACCGCAGGTCACCTGTCGGTTCTTCCGGTTTTCTGCTGCGGTCCTTCCGAAAAATTGTCTGAGAGGGTTTTCGCAGCATGCCCAGCGCATGAAACGTAGTTTCTTCTCTTTTGAGGAGTGGGTAAGGAACTCTTCCGATGAGTAAGATCATCCTAAGAAAGTGCGCTCCCAGGGGTGTATTGCTCGAAAGAAGCCTAGGCCCCGCCCCCGACTCCGCCCAATGGCTCCTCTAGAATTGGGTATCGAAAACAGGGGTTTTTTGTGGTTTTGAACGGAATCATTCATACCATTCCCATCAGCAGTCACTAGAGATTCATCTAATGCGGAAATCTCAAAGACGATTCCGAGGTGAGATTATGCCTTTGAGTCTTCACTCATTTTTTATTTTTTTTTTTGGGAGGGGGGGGACTAGGATCCATTTAACATTAAATGTGCAGTTTACGTGCAGAAAAGCCATTGCAGTTTGATCATTCTCAATATTGGTTCTTTACACCAACCCCCCTCCCCGCCCTTACCCTCCCCTGTTCCAAAAACAACTTTGTTTTGATTTTGACATGAGAGGGAGTTCTCATTGAAGCTCAGCTTATCTGTCGGCTAAATTCTAAGGTCGAAGATATATTCTTACCTAACAAGCACTCTCCTTCAGGGACGCAATTATCTTCGCGATCACGAGCATAGCCTTCTTTGCATTCACAGCGGGGGACGCAAGGTCCTTGGAGTTCACATCCTTCCTGAAGTATCAAGGTTACGACCATCCCGGCAGGTATGTAGATCGTCGTAATGACGGGTACACATGGAGAAATCTTGAACCCACCCATACTGGAAAATGGCAATGTTGTTCGCATTTCTTACTGCATTCGACAAACACTTCATTCTCTTGACATTTAGATTCCTCCGGCGTAGTCGTTTTTTCCGTTTCAGGCGTTTCTGTGGCCTCTGAAGTCTCGGTGCTTCCAGTTCGTTCAGTCGTAGCCTCGCTCGAGGAGTCTGGAAATGTCAACTCGTATTTCTCCAAAATGGGGGCTCCCATGGGTATAGCGAGCATCTTTTCTCGATTTCCTACACTCAGAGAGTGAGTAAAAAAGGCGATCTGTTTATGTGTACATATACCCAATCACTCGTGGTGCTCCTCCACCCCACAGTTTTCGGGGATAATTTGTCTTATTAAATTGCAAATGATGTTATAGAGTCCAATTAAGCAAGACTCATTTTTCAGTAGACCAAATTTTCCATTAGCGGTGTCTCTAGTGATGCGGTCAGAATGTTAAAATGTTTCAGAATGTTGAAAATGAGGACATACTCTCTGTTTTGCATTCCTCGATGGGGATACATTTTCCGAATGCTTCGTCGAGAATGTAGCCCGGCTTACACTCGCATACGAAACTCAGGTCCATCGGTTCATCGCATAATTCCTGAACAGTTCTGTTAACCATAATTATTTCGGTTACAGCAAGTTCGTTGAGGAGACATACCGTAAAGTTCCTATTGTCGCAGGTTGGGCGACAAGATTCTTTCAAGCCTCGACGTTTTCGAACCTCGTTTGGTTCACTGCAGGGCACTGAACAGTTCTCATGACGCGGATTTAAGCATAGCCGCAAGTAAATTTTTTTTTTTTGCTTTCTCCTTTCTTTTATTTGGCGGAAATGGCAGGCAATGGCAACGTTGAGGCGCAGAGGAAATAGGAATGGCAGAGTGATGAGCATAGTCGTCAACGATGAAATGAAGAGTTAGACAGTATTTTCACGGTTCCGCTGAAGGATGCGCCGCCTCCGCTAGCAGGCTCGCATCTTTCAGATGATTTCAACACAACAACGTTCACAGGATTTTCGGTTGGAGTGATCGCTGTGGAGCCACTGGTAGTCTTGAAGACAAGATGAGGTTCTGCTCCTGGAACGAAGAAGAACAGTACCGAGAAATTCATGGGACGGGTGCATAGGTGGGAGAAGCAGGTGCTCATGTGATCTGGCAGCAGCACTGGATCGCCGTCGAATTGCTTTCTGCACTGTGCATGAAGCGAGTTGGTCCAGTAACTTTCCAAAGTGCATTCCGATGACCGGCTCATGATGGTGGTCATGACCGTCATAAAGCACCGCGTTCAGTTCTTCCCGACTCATGCACCCCAGACTGGATAGGACCAGATATAAAAGGTGTCTTCTGAATATTCTTGGACAAGGAGACCGAGAGACTATCCCCATAAGGTATAGCTGTTGAAGCAGGGGATCTACGCCTACAAAGGAAAGATAGAGGATGGATTAAGATGCCATGGAGGCTCTGGATACGAGACACGGAGCGGCTACTGCGAGGGTACTCAAATATGAGCACTTTCACAACCTCGTCATCATGAGTACGAAGTTCCGAAGGGGCCCGTCCTACCTCGATTGTTAGATGAGCACCACGATCCCGATCTGCGAAGCGAGAGCGAGATAAGCCGTTAGGACAACTCCACCACACCCCACTTTCGGTTTGCCCGAAGCGTGCACTTACACGGCTAATTAGAGGATCACATAGTGACGCTAACAGAGGAGGATTACACACAATTAAGAAGCTTACAGCGCAGAATTTGAAGTGTTTGAATAAAACGCGTGAACTTTGCCAGTAACAATCGTGAAGATTGCTGGAGAAGTATAGGACGATAGTGTCATTTTCTCATGTTGAATAAGATGCTTTATCCAGTTTATTTCGCAGGAGCGCTCTCTAGCGGATATGTGGGTGGTTCCAGAAATCTGCTATTCGACAAAAACATATCCGCTGATGTGGAATTCCACTCGTTCCACTGCGGATTATCCCAATCCGACTGATTTGATGACGATCCACGATCACCTCCATATCTACCTCATGATTTCTCTCGCCATGACACCGAGCTTACGCCAAAGATTGAAAACGTGGGTGAATGAGCTGTATTGGATAGCAGAGTGAATAGAGCAAATAAAAACCAGTGAGACTGGTCATGGACCCCTCCCCTCTCCCCGTTTTTCTCTCCCACGGCCAAATACCGCTTGGAGGCCCCCAAGTAATTCTGAGGGAAAGCTCTCGTAGTTTTTGAAACATTTTATTGACTTTTTAAGGAAAGGAAAACACATTAAGAAATGAATAAATCATCATCACATACTGTTACTCTTTGTCAATTTTTGGGAAGCGTTTCGATGCATTCCGCTTAGAACTGCACCGGTATTGACTCAAAAAAGTTGCTTTACCAGCGATCTAAGTCATCTCATCGCACGTTTTCCTTTGCAAGGCGTTAGAGAGTCAGGGGAAGTCAGTCTCTTGACACAAGATCAGGCCTGTACAGTGCTGAAGTCAGCACTTCCCATCCAAAGACGAGTAGCTTCTGGTGGGCCACTCTTTTAAGGAGTGGACGACCAAGGTCGTGCAGGAATTGGATGGTGCCGTAATTCGGACCCTTTCCTAGGACTTTTGCGGCCATTCTATGCAGCGCTGACAGTACAGCTCCACCGTGAGTGCGAGGTAGCGTTGTAATACCTAGCTGTGTATGATGCCTTTACAATCGCACCAATTACTGACCATAACCTTCAGAGGGTGAAGACCTGCTTTTGGCTGCGGGTCATGCTGCTCGTCCTTGTCAACTCAAGGTGGACTGCGCATATTGCTGACGTACAGACACCACTTCTCATCTGCTGTGAAGACGGGCTTCATCCAGTTTTTTAATGCGTCTGTACGGGGGCAATTCAGTAGCCACTTCGGCACGTCGCGGGAGATCGCGTTCCGTCAAACCACCATCACAACTGTGATAACTTTTATACCTTTCCCAAGTGACGCAGGTGATCGGCGATGGTGCTAAAGTGAACATCCAAGAGTTGTGTCCTTCCACACATACATAGTTTGCCTTGGATCTGGATCTACCAGCTGCCCCAATCGCCTGCTGCCGACTCCGGATGCGCGTCTCAACCATGAGGAAACATTGAGGTTGAAGTCGCCAGCACGAAAGCGTCTGGATTAGTCCTGCGCAGAGCGTTCGGTCACTGCACCGTCCCCAAATACAGCGTTAATACGGCAACTGGATACGATTGCTGATTCACCAAATTTGAAGCCGTATATTAGAAGGCAGCAAATGTACTGTTTTGAAAAATCCATCGACCTGGTAGAGGTTGCGCAGGAGTTCACAGTGAATGATACTAATAAACTTGCACATACGTGATCTCCTTATATATGCAAAAGATAGGTCGCTGCAAGGCAGCGTGGGGTTAAAAAAAGCAAAATTTTAAAAACCGCGGGAACTTTCCCTAAAACCGGATATATCAAATGTAGAATTAGTGATTGGGAAGGACATTGTTATCTGATTATTATTTTATCAATGGAAGTTTTTTTTTTGTGATGCACAATTCTTCGGAGCCTTCTGAGCTAACGTGCAGAGTGGAACACGAGAGAAAATACGCGTGCACTGAGATTTAGACGGCTGCGTGAGAAGAGGTTCGCTGCTGGGCTGTGATTGGTCGATCCACGTGCTCGCTGCGGCTGTAGCTTTCAATGTGGAGAAATAGCCAAGCTTTCCGAGCTCGTGGCAGTAGATGTCGTTCAATGCCATGAATTTGATGGAGCAACATGATGTAGGACAGGTCGCGTCTCGGTGCAGGTCTTGACCGCCCCCGACTTAGGCAAACGGATGAGGCCTTTTACTAACGAAAGAAAAAAAGATTTCTGACTGTTCAGATCAGATTGTCAAAGCCTAACAGAATAGGAGGAAAATTTGCAAGAGAACCAAATTATTCCCCCAACTTCTGTTGACACACAAAACTTCAAATTTTTGGATAAATTTTGCAGAAATACTACAGTTCAAATAACGATTTTTATCATTCATTTTTGGACTACTGCCTCATTATTAGCTGAAATATACAAGAGCCAATGAAAGTTTCTGGAGCTCGATAGCTGCGCCGACCGAATTTTGACTTAGGAGAAGGTCGTGCAGAAGCCTCTCTATTCCAGCAGGAAAGCCTCTCTATTCCAGCAATATTTCAAGAAACAAGGTAAGTATTCACCTGACAAGCATTCTTCTTCAGGGACGCAATTATCCTCATGATCGCGAGCATATCCTTCTTTGCATTCACAACGGGGATAGCAAGGTCCTTCGAACTCGCATTTATCCTAAAGTATCCATATCACCGCATTTACGGCATTTACGGGATGGGTGCATTGACAAGCATATGCAAAAAACACGTTGGGTTGGCTCATTCAACAGTGCATTGAACGCGAAGGCTCGCGAATGTTTGTACCTGTTTGAACTACAAACGCACCCATGTCGGAATGTGGCAATGTAGACCGCATTTCCTACTGCACTCGACGAATACTTCATTTTCTCGACATTCCTGTCCGGATTCCCCTGGCGCAGGCGGTTCTTCTGTTTCAGACATTTCAGTCGTTTCAGACATTTCAGTCGTAGCCTCTTCCGAGAAGTCCGGGACCGTCAAATCATGCTTCTTCAGCATGCGAGCCCCAATGGTCTCGGGACATACCTTAATACGGTGTTTGATTCAGTGACGTTGTTGTTAGAATGTCGTGGATAAGTATCGGGGAAGAAGGATGAGAGAAACGGAGCAGCGCAGAGGGGGGATACCTGGCAAATTTCCATTCTATTGGAAACTTACGAGAAAAATGGCGACGACCAGCGGTAGAAACATTGCAAATGAATGCGACAATTTTCAGCGTTGTTGTTATAAGCTTTCACTTTGTTCTGGATTCCACAGGTTTAACACGCTATTTAGGGCATTAGGTGATGTAAATGGCGTGCCCAAACTTCAATCGGTTGAGGTCTAATCCTTGTGTAATTGTACTGTTGTTGCTATTAGGGTAGGTCCATCGCTTATTCGGATGCGAATTGATGGGTTACTCCGGACAACCATGTAGACATGCACTCTAACATTTGAACGTTTGCGCCCTTTTTGTGCATGTCAAGTGCATCAAATCTCTCAACCAGATTTAACCGGTAGTGAATCCATGTTCTCCCTACGAAGTGCGACAACTATGTAAAATTTGAATTCAATAAAATTATTAATACAAGGGGGAGTGTTACAATGAATAGAACAAAATGAAAATCATTGAAAAAATGAAGCCCATTTTCCAGTTTCGCTCCCTATCCATACATGGGTAAATAAGCTGAGAAATATTAGGTAATAGAATTCAAATTGATTTCGGAATTACTTCAAAGTACAATAAAATTCTCGTATTAGTTTATTCTTATTTGTTTATTTTTATCAAACTACTAGAACATTCCGTCACAAGTGCTGCGACTCGCTTTCGGCGAGTCTCGCACTTGCCCGCTTCACGGGATTTTTGGGCTGAACTGCTGTTTTTTTAATGAAATGTTATGTATTAGTTTTCTCTCAAGAAAGAATTTTGCTCAAAACAGCCTGAACTTCCGGCTAACGTAGAACACATGTTGTCCGATGTTGGGTTGACTTCTTCAACACACCACAGCCCAACAATCCTATGCTCATAGGTAATTTGGCCTCACAGACACGGTGTGTGGTCTCCTTCATACTGCCCGGCGCCACGGCTACCCTGGGCTAAGATTCATGAACGCACAACTAAGCGAAACCAGGTTAGCAAACCAACTTTTGCATTCTGCGTCTCTCAATGCTACGTAGTCTATGGGATAACCAATCACGCTAGCCATAGTTGGTTTGCATGGTAAGCGTTTCATGAATCCCGGCCCTGACCTCCGAAGGGCGCTGGGTCTTTAGGCAGCAGTTAGCTGCCACCTGCCTGTAATGCAGCCTAAAAGAGGGTGATATTGACCAGCACTGCAACCTCGTGCGAACGTTTCTGAATATCTTGGAAACTGAAAATTTCTATCTTGGGATAACGTGACGTGCTGATCACGAATTCCACATCCATTTAGGTCTATGACATGATATTGTGCGCTTACAGCAGGTGGACTGCTGCACCGCCTATCTGCTGAGCTGCGCTTCGCCACCTATGCATTATCAAACACTAGACGGCATACCCGGCTCCGCTCGCGAGTTTTACTACCCCGGGCTTTTCAAGCTGATAATTAAGATACGAATACAACCATTTGAAGTTCTCATCATTTTTGTGGTCACAGTGTTAGATAATCTCGGTAGCCCTTTTCCACCTGCTAGAAAGTGAAAAAGTCGTTAGAACCAATCAATCAATAATTTCGTGCAAGCTAGTCCTCACATTCGTGTTAGACATGTTGGAGAACATTCCTGGCATGTTCTTACCCGCCCCCAAGCAAAAGGAGAACAAAATCGATAAAATCAATAAATCGATACTGCCGCCCAAAATAGTTAACAAATTCATGCTCAGCACATCGAGAAACCCCATTAGGCACATCATTGCCCGACCTCGAGCGAAAGTGGAAGAAAATCGATAAAATCAATAAATCGATATTGTCGCCTGAAATAGTCGTCATATTCGTGTTTAGCGTGTTGAATAACCCCAGTAGACATGTCCGCACCGATGCCTGAGCAAAATCAGCGAAAAATCAATAAGATCGATATAATCGATAAACCAATCAATATTTCCCAGTGGAAAGTAGCCTATAACCTCCGCCGGCCTATGATGGACATGTGTGCAAAATTTGGTCCGGATAGGTTCATTCTCCACGATTTCTATTCATTACATACATACATACATACATACACAAACTTTCACTTTTATATATACAGATTAGAACTAATACGAGATTTTTATTTGTATTGTGGTAAGGGAACTGAGAGTGGATACTCTCCTCTTTGTCAGATAATGGTAGAAATCACTCGAAGCAAGACTCAAACCGAATCTCCAAATCCATTCATCTCAAAGAGAAGGATACTCGGTGGTCGTGGTGGGATGAGTACTAACATATGCAGGTATATTACATCTGAGCGAAGAGAAATAGGTGTAACTCGCTAGACAGAAGCCCGCAGGAAATTTGGGCTAGGGATTCGGAATCAGCGTCAAAAACTGCATGTGGTAGCGCGCATTCCATCACGAATAACCACGGCCACCAATTATCCTTTCCTTGTCACTATTTTCCGTGAACACCTGCGGTACTGTGCTGTTGATAGGGGGAAGGGGCGGCGCTACCACGTGAAACACGTGAAAGACACGTGAACACGTGAAAGAGCGCATAGTCGTCATGGGTGAAAAAAACAGTTACCCATCAGTGACAACCTCATCAACGCTCAAATCCTCTGCGTGCATGATCTACAATTTTGTTGGAATTCCTAGCAGATTAGTTTCGTTAAGCAGAACAACGGTTTAGAGGTGTGGCTCTTGTTTGACTCCTTATTGCAAGATTCTTAGGATCTAGAAATTGGCTGGCTTGTTAAAATGGATTGCTCCGTTATACGTCCATGACTCTGAGCCCAAAACTTGTTTGATTAGCGCAGAAGTCCAGATTCCATGAACTGCCTTGAAAATCGCAATTTTGAAGAGATCTGACGGAGTACTAGAGGTGTTTGAAAACCCAGCCATAATTTATGTCTCGCGCAAAGCATATATGCGGGAAGACCTGAGCTAGCCCCGAAGGTCTCCCCACTCGGAAAGTACCACTTAATGAGCACGCACTTCTTCAATCAGCATAATTTAGCGCTGATTTTTCAAGCAGTGCGGTCAGCGTCATTTAAGAATGACCCGCCTCACGCAAGTGAGGGCGGGAATACGGAGTTCCACCCTACGTCAACAGTCGAAGATCAGGGACGCTGCCGTGTACGCCAAGTCGAGTAAGATCAGGTGGGCCGGACACGTGATGCGCCTAAACGACCACCGTTGGACGAGAGCCGTCAGCGACTGGACTCCGCGGAACGTAAAGCGCACGATAGGAAGACCACCGACTCGATGGTCAGACTTCTTCACGAAGTCCTTCAAAGAACGATATGATGCTCTTCGTGTCTCTCGAACGGACAGAACGCATTGGACCACCCTGGCACGTGAGAGGGACAAATGGAAGGATTGCTGGCGCCCGCTCGGTTTACCCGACGATCAACGTGAGTCAAGGTGATCAAGGTGATTTTTCAAGCAATTCGTACGCATGGTTGGCCTCATCATGCGCGACTTCGGACATGATTCATGGAGTGTGCACTTCACAGGGGTTCTTCCGAAATTGTTGAAAAGAGTATAATATACCTCGGTTTTTGTGTATATCTTCTGTGCAGCGCATAATTTTGGCCTGATTGCTTGAACATTACTAGTACCTATTACTTGCATCTCTGAAGATATAAACTCATTTGGTTGCGATTGGACAGCTCACGAATCCTTCAGATCCTTTGAATGTTCAAGCCTGTGCAATATGCGCTCCAATAAACGATGCCGCGGACAAGATTGACGCTTTTGTCGTTCATCATTATATCTTTAATTCACCGTTATGTAGAACAATCTTTTTTGACGGGCTACGTCAGCGATGCGACTCGCCCTGCTTCCACCATGCGTCTGCGTGGTGGCAGCAGGGCGAGTCGCATCGCTGACGCAGCCCATACGCACGCGTTCACAGCTTCGCTGCAACCGCACGTTCTCCTCATTGGTGATGGACATGCCGCTCTAACCTGTCTCCATAGAAAATTCTCCGCAAATCCATGTGTGCGTCTGACGCACGCATTATGGTATAAATAGCCCTTTATTCTGCTTAAGTTCCTCGCTAACTCCTCCTCAGACCTTTTTTTTTTGGATTTCTGTTTAATTTTTCGTTTGCTTCATTATGTGGTGCTTTCTATGTACAGGATGCGGCAAAAGTCTTTGGATAAGCATAAACGCCCGCTAAAAACCCACGGAAGAGGCAACTGGAAAAACCTATAGTTATTTTATATTTATGAGCTAATTGTGAACATAAAAATTATTTTTGTTCCCGAGGTTTCCTCCTCTCGTATGTTTGCAGCCTTCGGAAAGTCCAGGTGAGACTTGAGCTCTGGTGCGCACATAGTGGAGGTACTTTCCCCTCACCACTTCTCCACCTATTTGTGAGTAGATTCTAAACTCCCGTGGGGGATAGCAGAAGCCTTCTATTATGGAACCCACAAAAATCTCTGGGAAATTTGGAAAATGGGTAGGGAACTTTTAAGTTCACCGCTAGCTTCGCTTTCAGCAGTGGTCAAAATTTTTGTCAAAAAAAATCAGAGACACGGAAATCGCGTTACAGCAGCTTTTTTCGTTTGTTTAAGAGCAATTTCACTACTGGTTTCTGTAACATATTTGTTGATTAGCTCTTTCTTAATAGACAGATGATAGTTTCGGATATATAGAATGACGAAATAGCCTGTAACAGTGAGTATGCTTCTCTATTGCCATGGTGGAGACAAATATTCGCTTGTCGAGGTCCTACATCTATTCTGGGAGTTTCTAGATTCTGCAGGCTATGGCCTTCCTGAAGCCCTACAGGAATTTGGACTTACTTCAAGAACTTTGGAGAGGGCCCGAGATGAATTTGGTTTCATCAAGGTGCGCGCCGGGCCAGTGTCTTATCTAATTTTTGACAAGCCTGTGTCGCCACCAGTGGAGGAAATTTTGGAATCAAAAATGTTTTGTTAACAAGTGGACTGCCAATACACAACAACCATCGACTCTTCCAATTTTTTCTTAATCCTGTTTTGAAGTTCGAACATGCTTGTCCAAGGACTTTTGCCGCACCCTGTATAATCCCTAAATTATGTTTTGAGCAATTAACTCGTCTCCTAGCACGAGGTGTTCCCTGAGAATCTGAAGGGTTTCTCTCGTCCTCATATTGAAAGAAGGCTCCGTGAAATGTCGATTTTTCAACGGGACTGCGTTTTGATTTTGGCCCGCGAATTTCTCGTACGGATGCCTGCTCGTGACCATGAGTGGGGTGAATCATATGGAATCCCATTGAAAAGCCGGTTATTTGCTCGCACCGTTCGCCTGGAATTTTCTCGATGCTTTTGAGGATTAGTCGAGTGGAAAGGCTGGTCGTGGGTGGCGTTGTTCTGGTTGTGTTACATTCCATGATATGAAGATTGCAGCCTTTGTCGCTTCCGCAGATATTCAAAAGATCCTCGTTATATTAGTCAACATTTCTAACACACCAGAATTTGTGATTTCAAGTCAACACCAATCAATAAATGGCTTTTTAGGGAAGCGATGCGCAGGCACAACTAACAAATGCCTGACAATCGGGAAATGTACTGCCTACTTCTCTCCTGCCTACTTTTTCATAAATCCGTTGCTAAGCGGATTCGTAAACTAGAAACCTGCGATTAGGATAGTCACATGGGGTGCGGCAAATAGATGCACCAAAGTTGTCCATGCTACGCTATCACTTTACCCTGACGTAATATTCCAGAATCTTTTTTTTTCTCAAATAACAGACGTAACACCCGGAACGCATTGCGATGATACCAACGTCGGCACTATTGCTATTCAGGGACGCCAAAATTTTCAAGTTTTCTTACCGCCGAGACCTTCTTTGGAAGGGGGTGAAGGAGAGGGG
>JARK01001342.1:2581942-2598744 GCA_000688135.1 Ancylostoma ceylanicum
GGGGGGAAGATGGGGGTTATTTGAGGTGCTGAACATGAATATGGTATCCATTTTGTACCGTAACTCCATTTTTGTGAGGGTTACAATAAGTATGCTGCAGATACTGTACCTCAAAGAATCGTCTCAAATTTTGCCTAGGAGGGTTATTTGCGGCGCTGATCACAAATGTCGCATCATTTTATACCGTGACTCCATTTATGTGGGGATACATTAGGAATACAGTCGGAAATTCGAAGAAAATGCCAACTTCAACTGGAACGCGAAGATAGCGTACAAATTAGTGTTAATAACCGTAATCATCTCATAACCCTTAAAGGCAGAGGGCCACCTCATATCGTTTTCGAGTTATTAACATATTCCGAACCTCCTCGATGCGCTGATTCCGGCAATGTACTTGAAATGTCCCAGTATGGTCTTTAAACCCCGTTTTCCGTGACGGGGTTTGTACCTGTTTGCTGGAACAAATATACGTGTAAAGACGTGTATCATCGTTGATCTTATCAATCGGACAAGACAAGATGTGTTCACCCGACGTTGCTGCCGTGGCGGGCAGCCAGCACCAAGTATCCGCTTTTTGGAGCGGATCCGCCCCTGCTCCAAAAAGCGGGCACTTTGACCCTTCCAAAAACAGGGTTTTTGTCACTTCTGTGACTTAAGCTGTACGTTGTTGGAATCAGCTTGGCGAGGAGGTCAAGGATATGCTGATATCGTCTAAGTGAGAAACGAGGTGGTCCTCTGCCTTTGAGCGCAAAATTCCAAAGAATTCTACGAATCACCGTATCTACAGTACACTCAGCGTACTTTACTTGGCCATAAATAACAATGTTTTAAGGCGTTAACAAACCCTCGGTACTACTTTTGTTTACCGCTCTAGTATAGTTCCTTTGCTCAGCGAATAGAAAAGTTGTAGATCAAATGACAATGGAAAATTGTCCGCGAGTAAGAGTGTTAATCGCGCTTGAGATATCAGGATTGCGTCGAGATCGTGCGGATTGAATTTTTATAAGTGTTGCATGATTTGGTAGTGTAGGTAGCGCAATTGTAATGAAACTGAGCAAGTTTGTGACAAAATGTTTTTTTCATAGCTCGTATGTCTTCGTATATCGTGAATTGTAACTGAAGTATCGATTATCACGGTGAGATATAAAGACTTCGGAGTTATCCGTTGCGAATTTACTTATCATTCAACATTTTCTTTCACGCAGCAGTGAATTTAGTTCGAGAGCCAGAAAATATTTCGTTTATAATAAGTGACAGTAACGTGTGGCATTTTAATGCCGGTATCGTCATGGAAATTGGATGCGAGCAGAGGACGTGGAATGGCTGTACTGGATAGATCACATGGAACATCCACACTCAAGATGTCCCTAAATCGTGAAGTGTTCCAAGATGCTCGCGGACTGTATTGTGCAATGATCCGGAAGTATCTTGATTCCTGTTTATGTTTATTATCAGTTGCACTAGAACAAAGTTCTTTGAGCAACACTCCACGACGCATTTTGATTCGAGAGAATTAGATCAGATGTATCATCGATGAAGACCTATTTTACAGCTCATCTTCCTATTAAAACGGGAACTCTGACAATATCGTGATGTACAGTGGCGGCCACATATTTAGCACGCTGCCAATTTTGGGCGATGAAATGATGAAAATATAAAATCTGTAGCTCAGGATTGGAATGAGCTATTAGGACAATACTCGAGAATGTGATAAGGCATCGTATTCTCCTTCCTGCCTCAACTTTGTTGCTCCGGGAAATGCTTCTGGATGGGATTGCACGCATTCAGAGCTGAAAATGCAGTGCTTTTGGAAATGTTCCAGTTTCTTTCCTAGATGACTTTATTGGATCTGGGTAAAATGTGATTCCATACTCGATATAATTACGTGTTTCGCTATAGCAGTTTCAATGAGCAGTTTCTCACCTAAGGGGAGATCGAAATTAATCAACATGAGTGAAAAAATGGTGAAAAAAGGATTGACCGTGAATCCAAGGATAAACCGTGCATTTTCAGCCGCGAGTTTTTTTCCCGATTTGTGTTGCTAACAGACAATCAGATACCAGAAGGGAGATTCCGGGGCTTGCTTCATTAGCAAGATTCATAAAAATGAAATTTTTGACGAAATTGACGGTTTGTTTCTGTCTCTGGCTCCAGCCGGTCTGTAGAGTCCAGTAAAAGCGTTTATGGGGAAATGTTGAAGAGAAGCATGCTCAATCTGAATCACCACTTTCTTTCCTTCCACAGCGAGATACACGAATTCTACACAGAATTCAGCAAATCCGACGAAATTGAACTTTTATTTTTTTAGTTCAGTTTGAACGGACTCTGTGCCCGTGGTAAGCAACAGGAAGGAAGCCCCCATAGTGCCTCAACACATACTCGAAGTTGGTTTTGATTGCTCATCATAAGGCTGAGAAATGCAAAAAAATTCTGTCGGCCAAAATCGTGGGCGTGCTAAATATGTGGCCGCCACTGTATATCGAATTGAGTGGCGTTTCATCCAAGCCCCAATCCCTGTAGTTCCAATAGAATCGTCGATTGGTGGTGAGGGCGAATACATTGCGAGAGCTCCGTATTGAAGATCCTCCTACATAGATCCTGGTATTGCAGCAAATTTTGCTAGAGCGCAGACGTGAGGGGCCGGCACGTGATCGCACTCTTTCATCACGGGCCCAGCCCATAGAGAGTGTTAGCGGCTGAGGCCAAACTGACGAGACGATCGGTCGACGTTTTATCATAAGTGCATAGAGGTAGTGGAAGTCGCAGTGGAACCAACCTTTCGCTGGTTCCGTGGGCCACGATAATGATGACATACAGTCGTCAAAGATAAACGCGAGATACTTAGACAGTGCTTTCAAGATTTCGTGGCGGGACCAACCTCGTGCGCTGGCAGTTCCGCGGTCGTTGAGTGAGACAGTGTTTACGACTTTTCAGGCTGCATAATGTACGGAGCAGGATTATCACGGTGCTGTGCGGCTCACTCATGCAGAGTTGCCACGATGTTGTGCGGCCCACAGCAGCCCGACCGCGGCGCTGCTGTGCGGCCCGCAAAGGCCCAATCGCGGCGGTGGCCCGCGGATCTGCAGCACCGAGGCCGCTGAGCAGCGGCATCACTATTTCTGAACACTTTCTCGTATTGCCGTTGAGATTCACAAAGAGTGCTAGTGCATTCATGGTGTGTAGAGTCTCATTATTGTTGAAAACGCCAGGATATCGGTCCCTGGGTGAGAAGGATGTGCCAGCACCTAGTACTGCGGCAAACGTCGAGATACGAGATCATCAATAGAGGAGGGATGTGCTGCTCTCTGGCAGTACTGTGGAGAACGCCGAGGACATGGGCCCAACGAAAGAGAAAGGTGAATCAGCGCTCAGCATTGTAGGAAATCCTTGGGTGAGGGGGGGGGGGGGTGGTTCGGAGCTCAATAGCCTAGAAAAGACTAGGCCGTGGGTTTGCCAAAGGAGTACGAGTGCGTTTCAGCTCAATAGTGTGGGAATCGTCCAGATAGGTAAAGAAATGCTGCGATAAAGAACGGAATAATATAACATTACACCGGAGAGTGAATTCTTAGGACAACATGTGTGTAAGAATTCCCGATCATGGCTACCATTAAGAGTGGAGGTCCAACAGTAGCTGGGCTGCAAGAATGGCAGGATATGCGCACTTCGTAGAGACCATTTTGTATTTGGGCACAGTTGATGATTTTCGCTTGCTTCCTAATTTTCTGAGGACTTCGAAAGTGTGAATACTTTGCACATACGTCATGTGGCTGCCCGACCCCACTTTCTAGCGTCCCGTAGGGGCACTAGTTATTATAAACAAAACCATACGAGTTTCTGCTTGGTGTTGCTAAAAAGTTCGGACGCGGTTAAATCGTGCAAATTCGCCTAATCACAAGCACTGTTGTGAGATTTCTTAACCTTCACCGGTTTTTCACAAATATTAGGCCGTTTTCAAACTGTAAATTCTAACGAAAATCCTTGAAAAAGCTACGAGGGATACTTGACCCAGCAATAATTGGTAGAATCGTAAGTGCACACATTGTACTATTTCGGGCCACTCTAGTCTCATAGATTTATTCCAGTAAAAAAGGGAAATATCTCAAACATGAGAAAATGTGTTCCTGGCCATATGCATAGTGGTCTCCTCGGCTCCATTGTTAACAACAATGTCAATATAAGCGACTAGCATTTATATTGGTGTGAGAAAGACTCTAGAACATCAACTGCCTGCCATTGAAGATCATCATGAATCCCTCGATGTTACACCGTTGAGAAATGTAGCGTAAAGGTGTGGCTTTCAGTATGTGCTGCATGTCCAAAGTCCCTTTGATAGGGCCCACATTCCCGAGAGGGTGCGAGAGATTAAATCATGGAAGAACCTATAGTAGTTGACTTACATGGTAATCTACTTTCTGTACAGAATGAAAAGATCTCTCTCATTAAGAAAACACTCCGGGAAATCGTTTTCGTTACCCTGACTCCATTTTCCGTGCCAAAGAGTTACTATTTTCAGCGTACAGCCAGCTATACACCAGCTGTTAATTTTTATTATTATTTCGTTTCATAATTCTTATTAGTTCTCTAATATTATAACTACGATCTCATTTTGCTCCAACATTCGCACTGAAACATTGCCATGATCACTTTTTTACATTATTACTTCTCTAATATTATAACTACAATCTCATTTTTGCTCCAACATTCGCACTGAAACATTGCTATGATCACTTTTTTACAATCTTATTCTCTACAGAATTTAGGTGTACAGTGTTACGACTGATGGACACCTTTGTAATTTGTTTACTAGTCAATGGAAGTTGTCCAAATGTCGTGAAAATTTGGAGATGAGACACTGCATGAAGACCCCACCAATGTTTGTAGTGAAGGAGTGCTCATGAGGTTCAACGAACTCCTTGGGCAGAAAACTTTTCACAAAGTTTGCCTCTTCCGGATTCCGCACAAATTGGCGTGAAATTCCAAAATGCGAGATACTGGAATGATCGGACCATCACCTTTTCATTTACAGGGTGACAACAAAGTCTTTGGCCAAAACTTTCACAGAAATTTTCTCTGGCAACTTCGGCAAACAGTTAGTGGCAATGGTGTTGGTTGTGTTGCATATGTCGCTACCAACATATCTTTAGTATATGACACGGTGTCAAAGCCTTTGAGTAGAACGGCAGTATCATAAAGTAAAGCTGTGCCAAGATGCGGTTGCTCATTTCCTACAGAACTAAGTAAAAAATTCTATTTCTCCCATCCTCTGCTCATTTTTCGCAGAAAAACTATTAAAGCGCATCAGAATCATTAAAACTGTGCATCTTTTACATCTTCTGAGCTACAATATTGGGTAAGATAATTTTTGAAAGGAATTATCCAAAATGACAGCATTTCACCGCATTAGTTGGTGTAACCCTCTGCTACAAGAGAGAACCGACATGAAAAATATTGTGAATAATGCCCAAAGTGTCCTTTATATTGCCCCAAAAGCAAAGGTTTCTGCGACAAAGATCTTGGCAGCTGGGGTGTATTTAGTTCTGAAAGTGGTGCGCGCGCCATCAGCTTGGCCGCCGGATAAGGTCTGCCATGATTTCTTGCCAGAAAATTCTGGTAGAGAACAAATTGAAAGGCATTAATTTTCCGAAAATGACCAAAAGTGAATGCAATTTCATTGCTAGCAATATTTCCTATTGTTGTCCTTCTTTGGAGTAGAAACCACCAAGTGTTCATATGTTGCAGTTTTCGCGAAAACACAGAGGTGAAGTCAGTGCTCAAAGTATTGATGGAGGGATACGTGATTGTGTTTTATTGCTATATCCCAACCGCACAATATATGCATGGGTGGGATCTTTTAAAGCAATTTTGTAACTACTTTTGAAGAAAAATTCATAAAACATTGGTTGTGAGGTCACTTCGGTGACTATGACACTTTCACGAAATATTCCTCATACTCCTTGATACCAACATATCTGGATATAACCGTATATTTGCTTTGTAGCACACTTCTTTACCTTGTTTCCATAAAACTATGGGACCTATCGCTGAAATCCTGTGGAAGTTGTAAGGTTGAGTTGACCCTGAGGAGATGCGGGCTCTAGGTTATGCGCCTCGTGAGAGTTTTGAGGCCTACATCAGAAAGACTGGAGATTTGCTCGAAATCTTAATAGTGGTTTTTGAAGCTCATGCATTGTGTAAACTCATATTAAATTTTGGTACCCTTGCCTAGTCTACAGGAATTTTTATGAGTTGCAAAGCGTGGCCAAAGACTTTGTTGTCACCCTGTAGTAATTTGTTGAGGCTCATTATAAGAAAGAAGTATTAGGTTGTGTACAAATAAATTGCGTTTTTTGTGCGTCAATCGTTAATCTGCTCTGTTTTCTACGTATTACTCATACAATGCTCATACTGTCGTATATCATTCTAATGGCCTTCCGTTCTTTAATTACCGTTTGCTTCAAATCTCATTTCGGCTAATTTCAGACCGAAAGTTCATGATGCCCTCTTTTTAGTGCAGTTTCGGATTTGGAAAAAGTTTCGGGGGCTAATCTTCGTTCAACTACTACGAAAAAGGTGTGCAGTTATTGCGAAGGACCCATTTCTTATCGACGTCACGAACCGAACAAGGAAAGGCTCATCCCTGTGCCGCGAAAGCAGCTCCGATGAGATATAAGTGCGCTTGAGCTTCTGTTCAGCTTTGAATTCATAGGACACACAATGATTCATCTTCTTCAACTTTTCAAGTTTTTCCCACCGCTCGGCGACGCTCGACCATGACACTTAAAGTTCTCCCCTAGCTCATGAGCACTTTTTGTGAATCCCGCCCCACCAGTAATTTCAGGCCGTCGTCGTTAATTTCATGGATCCAACCTTGACTCTGTCCATCTTGAATGCCCATGCCTCGTTAATGAAATTTGTGGAACCGGAACTGATTAGTGTGAATTGAAGTGGCATCTTGTCCCCAAACTTTCGCAATATTTTCATGTGCCACCGCAGCTTTCTGTTTAAGTTAGAACTCAGGAAGCAAAATGATACGAATTTGTTTTGTGTGATCATCTTGGTCATTCGTCCTATAATTAGCTAAGAATAAGATTTGGAACAAATGAAGATTAAAGAAAGAACGCCCATCAGACAAGCTTCAATGTGATATACAACAGTGTAAACATTAAATGAAAAATACACAAAAACAGTGGGTTAAAAATTGATGTGCGGAAAATGCAATCTACTTGTACACAACCTAATAAATCAAAGAACCAATTCTTGACCATGAATAATCATCATTGATCGTCATCCAGCTTAGATAACGGAGGTGCAACGATTTGATATTGTTGAGGAATTATGAACGTGTATACATAACAAAATCCCATAGCACTTTTGACTGGCAGAGTTCGCTTGCAAAAGTATTTGGATACTACAAGTACACGCTTCGATTACCAGAATTTCTCCCGCACTAATTTTGTGAGAAAAATTGCTAGTCTCATCGATTCTTGAGGCTCTTTAGAAGTCACTGCCTCCCAAAATGATCTTAGTTACCCCGATCACCGCGGATTCTCGAAAAAGCGCAACCTGAGGAAATACTCCGAATTATGCAAGCAGCAATAATCCTATGATGTTAGGTGATAATCTATAAGCATCGTCTCCATCATAATTACTCCTTACATTGCTATTCTGCTTTTATTCGTTTCGAACAGAAGATCATACGGATGCTCTCAGCACAGAATATCGAAAATTGTTCATATCTGGTGGTATTTACTACATACACGCCAATGTGTATGATCATTTGATGGGATCATCCCTCACTCTTCATCTTCCTCTGAGGTCCCAATTGATTGTGACTCTGGATTTCTAAAAGTGAAAAATTCTTTCAAAACCATAGCAGCATCGCGCCCGTCGCCCCCTCCCACTCTAGTGAAAGGGGTCTGGCGGGCGGCATTAAAAATAACTAGATGGAGAACATTGGCCCAACTGTACCTTGGCTCGTTTGACGACTCATCCCCGGTAGTCACTGAGACTCTTGAAGGATCTGTATTGGTGGCGATCCTGCCTCCACTCACACCATCTGAAGTATATGGAAGCATAGTCAATTATCTGAGATCTACATTCTTTGAAGAAATTATAATAGAAAATTTGCTTATACTTGACATAAGCGCCTTTGCTCGGGTGTTTTAATTAATTCAGCTACTTCATACTGGTAAGGGCAATCGCTTCCGCCGATAAGCTGACTCAAAATTGTGGCGATTTACTTGGTCAACATGTTCACAAACCTGGGCGACCCTTCTTTACCAACTCATCTACGAAAAACTGCTTTTGATTATTTATGAAAGGTTTTTTTTTGCAAATTTAATTGTATGATTGTATAATAAAAACAGAGGTCGCAAGAATCTGCGGTACTTTTTTGACATTAACTCGAAAATATATTCGTAGTGCTCTGTTCATGCCTGACTACATACGTATGTCGGAGAATGCTGCAGAGGATCACTCCATCACACGCACCCACAAACCCCCAACACAACCTTCCCAGCGTCACGAACTGGCTGAAACGTCTCTACATACCCTAAC
The DNA here is from genome assembly GCA_000688135.1 of Ancylostoma ceylanicum. Lineage (NCBI taxonomy): Eukaryota > Metazoa > Nematoda > Chromadorea > Rhabditida > Ancylostomatidae > Ancylostoma > Ancylostoma ceylanicum. The sequence goes on from JARK01001342.1 coordinate 2,590,499, forward strand.
ATATTTGCTCCTCTTACTATCGTACATGAACCATGTCCATCAGCAGTGTAATTACACTGTCTAGAACCGATTTGGATTTCTTTTTGGGCCTCAAGTTAGAGGAGATGTCATGGGGAGGGTGAGAAGCCGGTCAGATCATGGAATGTTCGATTCTGCATCTTTCTTCCCATGTCGACTGGAGACAAATATAATATTTTAAAAATGTAGCACAGTGAGCAACCATCCCTCCTTTGAGTGCAATACTGGTAAGATCCGACTTAGGTTCCACGACTGTCGTCAATGCTTGATCATCACCTCCACATCATAACCATGTTTGTATTCGAGTTTAACCACCGGTAGAAAACCTCTCGAACCAGTGACCTATTCGTCTTTATTAAGCTGATCGCAACCCAAAACAAGCACATTTTTGCTGTATACCCTAGACGAAGAGTTCAAAGTCATTGAGCATAATGTCCTGAGTCAGTGGTCCATTGTGTTGCAAATCTTTATGTCATAAAAGAATAAAGGATAAAGTGGTCGGCGTTGATCAATCCCGTCACGAGGGATGCGCCACGCATTCGACTTCATCTGAGCATCGTAGAGGCGTTGAATGCGTATGTGCCTTGTGCAGTGACTTGCGGGGGGCATCCGATGAACCAAGTCAGTGCTTCATCCTCCCAGACTCCTCTGGTACCAATTTACCGACCCCGGAGGGATGGACGGCTTGGTTGGCCGTGGGCGCGCGATCGAACCATCGACCGTGTGCCTGCGCAGCGAGCCTCTTACCACTGCGCCACACGCGCCCTCAAAAAATTTTGGAACGCTTCACGAATTTGCGTGTCATCCTTGAGCAGGGGCCATGCTAATCTTCTCTGTATTGTTCCAATTTTAGTATATGTTCAGGAATGAACGGGCAAGGATCTGATCTTATGTCATAAGGTAGAAACTTTTGAGCGACACGATTTTATGTGAGCACTCTCTGTTCAAATGAAGTCAGCTCAGGTTCTACAAGGGAAGATGAGAACAAACCTGTCATCTCGCACTGTTCGATAGGGATGCAGTGTGAGTTGTAGTCTTTGAGGATGTAGCCTTGTTCACACTCGCAGGCGAATGTCACGTTAAAGTAATCCGATTTCTCACCGCACAGTCTCTGAACAGTTATGGTGACCATAAATATTCTGGCAACAGGAAATTAGTTGACGGGTCGTACCGAGCGGCGTTTGCAAGTTGGACGACAAAGATCGCCGAACCCATAATGTTTTCGAAGCTCGTGTGGACCAGGGCAAGGATCTGAACAACTTTTATGATTTTAGCTCTAACTTGTATATTGAAAAGTTAAGGCACATAAATTGCAAGGCAAATTTAACGTATAAATGAAAAAAATCACACTTGTGCATGCGTCAGATGCGCAGAACACCTTTGCTGTTCCAAGTGCTCTTGCACCTTGGCAAAATTAGCCGCAGAAAAGCGCCGTCAACAAGTTTTTCATTTTATTCGCAGGGAAATGCCAAAGTAACTACTTACTACTGATGAGATCAGAAATTAGTTCTCCGAAAGCTGGCTAAATGCTTGTTGGGGAGGTTCTGAGTAGATTTGCACAAAGATTTTGACCCTCTTCTCGGCTACACCGTTCAATGGTAGGAGTATGGACCAGTCCTTGCGAACCGGTACAAGGCAGGTGAATGCATTAGGAGCAGCTAGAAAATACGAAGAGTGACCGCTGTTGTTACTAAATATGCAGACTTCAAAGGCTCGGCTTGGCGACCGCGTTTACCCACACCGCAAAATGACATGAACGTACTTTTGACGCTCTCGCGAAAGACGTACTTCTTGTCCATTCCCCAAAAGTTATAACGAAAGTTCAGAAGTGAACATCAGACGAATTCTTATGCATATTCTCTTATGCTAGAGGTGCGTAGTTCTGCGCAATTTTGTAAACAAATATTCAAGCGCCATCCTCGCAAGCCTTCAGAGATACACTAACCTTTCAAGCATTCCTCCTCAGGCACGCATTCCCTTGTAGGAGTACGGCGGGCGTATCCTGGCTTGCACGCACAGTAGGATAATTCTCGGGTTGTTTCGCACTCAGCCTGAAATATCCGTTCTAAATGCATCTACGTCATGTAGATGCATTGCTGGATCAACAAATGAAAAATGTCTACAGGGTCGAATCGATTCGGTTGTTCCTCCCTAGGTGCCTTAAACGATGTCTTGTGACGGTTCGTATTTCACAACACTACATACCCACCGGAGTATCACCCGAGCAAGATCGTTCACATCGGTGTGTTTCGTTTGCTTTCACAAATTCTTCAAGTTCTGTGCAATTTTCCGGGTAAATAACTGGAAACAAAGTGCGCATAAATATAGGGCAAATTCAAAATTGAAATGGAAAAGAAATGTATGTGATTGTATGTTGTGCATAACGTTTCCACCTTTACAAGGGAACTGCAGGAGGGTAACTCCGGCAATCGGTACGAAACATCCATTTCCGGAAGCGTCGTCTAAGATGATTCTGAACCATGCATATGATTTTTGCCCAATGGTTTTGATGCGCTCAGGACAGTGGATCAAAGATCCCTATCGCACTGCTCTAGGAATTCATCTAGGGCTGAGCTTTATGAATCTTTGACTAAACCAACCGTATTTACCGTATCGGTTAGCTGTCCTATACACTATGGAGAGTTTAGAGATGAAGGGTGCAAAATTTGGTGTGGTAACTTGCTTTCGCCGGGTTATGTGTTTTCGAGTCGTAGCTTCAAGCACAGCAGTGGCCAAGCGGGTAACGCATCCTACAGCGTTTGGATTCCGGCTTAATATTCAAAAGTGAACGAGTCTAACCGGTTGAATCTGAAATCTTGCCTCTCTGCCTAATAGGCCTAATAGTTCGATGCTTTACCTACTCGGCCACCTCACCACTGTACTTGCAGCTACGACTCAAGAACATATAACGGGCGAAATAAGGTTACCACACCAAATTCTGCGTCTTGCGTCTCCAAACACCCCATAGTGGACAAGACTGCTAACTACGGTATACGCGGCTGGGTTGGTCGAAATGTCATGAACCACAGCCCTAAATGGACTCCTGAGTGGTACAATAGGGGTTTTCGCTCGCTATGCTGAGTGGCCATAAGCGTCAACTGGATATGGGCAAAATCTGGAAATATTTCGGGGAAAAATAAGCGAAATATGTTCGAAGGCACACGGACATTGCTAGGAGTTTCTCACCTGACAAGGGAAGTGCACAAAATTAAGCCGTCAATTCAGAATGAGATACATATAGTTGTTGGGAGGCCTGTCCCACACGATGCAATAGGCTATAGTTGAATTCTACCAAACGGTCGACACAAGCTCATAATTTCAAGTCGTCGATGAACCCCCACCATGCTGATATAAAATATCTCCTTTCACAGCGTGGAAGCTGGACAGCCGAGTGGATGGTGGTGCAGACCCGCAGGATGAGGTTCAAAGGTTTGCATCCCGTTCACGAATCTGGTTTTGCAAGCTTTTATCTCTAACTTTTAGCATTCGGAGCCACATAGGAAGTGAATAATTATTGCTTCTACACTTTGTAAGCTCTGGGAAGACCTTCTCTGTATAACGCCTCTTGTCTTCAGTCGTCAGGTTACAGTGAGCGGCATCACGTAGGACTCCAAATGTCTCCGCCATCCTGCGCTCTTGGCGAGTGGCATTAGGCAAAAGCGCAACCACGCAGGGGTAGTCCAACATTTTAAGAAATTGAAAAAGTGATCAAATGGATTATGTTCCACGTCAAAATATTTGGCTTGTGCAGCGACATCGCCTTAATACCCGCCATAGCAAGACTTCATCTATTATTTGATTCCTGAGTGGCGCTCGTAGTTGTTGTTTATTTGTCTCCTGAACACCTCCGAATTGTGTTAGAGGAAAGCAAGAGTAGTTTGCAAAACAAAATCCGTGGACAGAATGCAAACTCTACAGCCTCATCCTATGGGTCTGCACCATTATCCACTTGGCTTTCCAGCTGCCATGTCATGAATGGAGCATACAAATTGTTAATAGGACTGGTCAGACTTGATCCCAATGAATTTTTCACTACTATTGATTCAAGAACAAGAGTAGCTCCGCTCAAGCTCTCCACCACCACGGCTAAAACTCAGATCAGATCGAAATTTTTTACGAATAGAGTTTGTTCCGATTTCAACAAACTATTACGTACTAATGTGTTCCCTAAGAAATACACTTTTTTAGGAGAAGACCGAATACGCTTATCTAATTACCTGCAATTTGATTGTATACGACTGACCTTGCATGTACTTGTACATGTCCAATAAATAAATTAATTAATTAAAGGCAGCACCCACGGAAATTTTATTCATGAACGTTCCAGCATAATTTTGAGATATCGGGGCTGTTCAACGCTCCCATAGGCCTATAAAGTTCCAAGACGTTAAACAAATCTCTAAACGAGCTCATTATTGGGTTGTCTGCGAATGGGGTGGTCGAGTTGCTCAGGCCGTGGGATGAGGACCGATATGAAGTAATCGATAACGCTGTCTTTTTTACCCACTGGATCTTCGCACATTCAGTAATTTGGTCTAATCCACAGCCTTTCTGCAACCTACAAGAAGAAATAACCACTAAAAAACATGTAGCAATTAACAAAGCTAATATTTCAGAATCAAAACAGCATGAAATTCTGTAATGGATGAGAAATAACTGAAAAACTGATTTTTGACAAAATACCCTAAAATAATCAAGGAGCTATAAATACCATTGAATGCCCATAAAAAAAGTCAGGAGTACGTAAACGCAACAAGAATTACACAAAAAAACGGCAAAAAGAAGTTGCAGAGAAAGAAAAAAATTCTGAATTTAGCATTTGGAATCGCAGCGAAACAGCTGATTCTATTTACTTTGTACCACGCAACACAAGAAACGCCCGCCGTTTAGCGAGCGGGGAACTCGTCGAAAGTTGCCGCTGGCACGCAGCTGTACTTGTTACTAAGCTGAACACAGGGCATTTCCTGCGCTCTTGTTGTACGTGAACTCTTCAGACTATGCTAAAGTTTCCGAAAGCGTGAAAATCTGAAAGTTGAAGGTTTTCGTGGGTGCTGCCTTTAGTGTTTCCTATCAGAATGGTAGGAAATCATCGACATGGAATTTTGAGCTTGTGCAGACCATTTAGAAAAACTCAAGTACAGCCTCTAACATCATCAGGGACAAACCTCCCAAGATATATGTCTCGTTTCGAATTGGCGGCTTAACTTCGTGAAATTCCGTTTTGAGTAGATGCCAACAAGTTCCTCATTCCGCAAGCTATCGAAAATTCACTCTTTGAAAGCGAACGAGAAGTTGTTGGCGAGATCATGAGTAGATTTGCGCAAAGATTTTGTTGCTGTGCTCAGCTGCACCGTTCAAGTATGCAGACACTGCTGTAGGATTATGGACGAGCCCTTTCAAACCGGTGTAAGCTAGGTTAATGCAACACGAGCGCCAGAAAAGGAAGAGTTGGCCGCTGTCGTCACTAAATACGTCGCTTTCAAGTACTTGGTCAAACAAACGCTCAACCGCCATCCTTGCAAGCCTTCAGAGATAACTTACTTGTCGAGCATTCCTCCTTTAGCACGCATTTCCTATCTAAATCGCGAGCGTATCCTTGTTGGCATACACAATAGCGTTTGTCGGGGGAAACAATATGGCAATTACCCTAAAGCATCCATTTTAAACGGAATCACGTCATGTAGATAAATAATTGTATTAACGAGTTTCTACAAAGTCTCATCAAATTGGTTGCTTTTTCTTAAGTGCATTAACCGATGACTCGGGACGGTTCCTAAACACTGCACACCCACCGGATATGGGGAACCGCAATGTAGTTCACATTTTGAATTGGAAAATTCTTCATTCTCTTGGCAATTCTCCGGGATAGGCATCTCAGTTGTTTCGTACATTTCAGTCGTAGCGTCGGCTAGAAAATCCGGAACCTCCAACTCGCGCTTATTTAGCATGCGGGCCCCTATGATTTCAGGGCACACCTTAACACATTCTATGAACTAGGAGCTGTAATCATTTGCTTTTTTTGTAAACAGCAGCAGTGCATAGAGATCTACCCAATGAATTCCAGTTCTATTGAAAACTTACGATAACCATGACGATGACTATTGATTGAAATGATGAAACCATTCCTAATAAGTGTGTTGCACTTCTCATCTCTGTCCTTATATCCTGTCACGGATTCTCTATATTGAGTTCACCAATTAGAGGACCGGATGATGAAATCGGTACGCCTCCAGCTACTCAATTGGTTTCAGAACTTCAAAATTCTAAACCAATTGAAACCTTTGATACAGAATGATGATGTGGAGCCGGCCTATTGAATTTCAGCCCCACCGAAAGACTACGAGAAAGATAACAACGATCGTGGAGGGGAGTGATGAAACGATGCTGAACAAACGATGTTCTTTTCAGCGCTGTTGTGATATTTTGTCACGTAGTCCTAGTTTCTGCAAACTAAGCGCACCTTTTTTGGAACTTCAGGTGATGTCACACCTCCACTTACTGGATTGATTGGATTCTAATCCTTCTATAATTGTGCGTTGACGCTATTTGTGTGGGCTGTTCATTATTTCAAATCAGAACGGTTACTTTGCACACTATCTAAGTAGGTGTATGCACTGAAGTTGAGTACAACGAATGTCTCTCCAAAATTCAACAGGTAATTTCACCACCTTCGTGTAAACGATAATAATATCACATTGTTCTAGATCAACTTCTAGATCATTCTATAAATAAATATCTATAAAGCTAAACAATATAATACTAAATAACAAATAATATCATGACTAATAATAACGGGCTTATTCTGTGTGTAAGTGTGTAAGTGTGTGAGTGTGCGTGTCTGTGTGTCACGAAATTCATCCATCCTAGATTGAAGGATCAGTAGGGCGGCTGTCGTACACCAATCATATCCCCAAGTGGTTTTCCGTTCCTTAGCGGGTCCGGCGACATCATAAGGGTGCGTCGGCGTCCAAAGTGGGGGGAGTCGGGTCCGGCGATATGATAAGGGTGCGCCGGTGTCCAAAGTGGGGTGAGTCAGGTCCGGCGGTATGATAAGTGTGCGTCGGCGTCCAAAGTGGGGTGAGTCGGGTCCGGCGATATGATAAGAGTGCGCCGGTGTCCAAAGTGGGGTGAATCGGGTCCGGCGATATGATAAGAGTGCGCCGACGTCCAAAGTGGAGGGAGTCGGGTCCGGCGATATGATAAGGGTGCGTCGGCGTCCAAAGTGGGGGAGACGGGTCCGGCGATATGATAAGGGTGCGCCGGTGTCCAAAGTGGGGAAACACTTGGAGACAGTCTCAACGGTGATGGAGATGGAGAAGAGGTGCGTCGGTGCAGAGCAGCGCAAAAACGCTCTTAATCAGGTCTATGTTTGTTTAATTGTCCTCTGGCACCTAATTTCAAAGAGAAAGTACAGAATGCCCGGCCTCAGCAGTGACTATTATATCACCCATCTCATTCTGCCTGCGTCACGTCCCCTTCTACGTGTTCTATCCTCATTTGTGTCTGAACACACCGCTCCGTCCTCTTTTATATCTTCATGCTGATTGATATCAATGGATCACACATAATAAACAAAGAATGATAAACCATTCCCCGTGTTCATTCTAGGTGGAATCGGTTACATAGAGCTACAATTAGCTATTTCACTCGAGAAAATGATAAAATTGCTCTGAGGGGCGCAAGCAGTTCTCTTTGATCAGTCCATTTTCTATGGGGAGGGCATTTAGGGGAAACCGAGCAAAATATGCATGACCATAATTCTCCTAGGATGAATGTGAGGTGAAGTCATGCGAGCGAAGCGAGCATGAAGAAAAGTCCGAAAGTACGGCGTCAGCCGGAAGGCCAGACTGGTAATAAAATAAAATATGTAATAAATATCTATAAAGTTCTAGATCATTTTATAAAAACACTAAGGGACGGTTTCTAGCACTCTCACTGGCAAATTTCATGGAACTTCACCAGCGAGACGATTCACTCAAGCCGTGAAGCCTACTTGTGCAGCGAGATGACTGCAAGAAGTGCGGTGGAGCAAACTGCACAGTGGTCGTCGATGGCGACATTCACAGCCTCGAAAAGATCGCGGCGCGACCGCGCCGCCCTCGATGGAATCGTCGTTGCAGTGGCGAACCTGTGTTCTCTCGGTATTTGTTCATCAAGTTTGATGTTACCTAATAAAATAACCAACTGCCAAGAACATCCACAGTTTGTCGTCCTGGAAGCAGTGGCGG
>JARK01001342.1:2598963-2611404 GCA_000688135.1 Ancylostoma ceylanicum
GGGGGGGGGGGGGACGTGGGAAAAAATTGGGGTCTCCGAAGTTTGGGGACACAGACGGAAATAAAATCAATAAAAATACAGTGCGTTTCATAATTATAGGGACACCCCAATTTTTGATCGTAGCGAGCTTCATCGCAAACCAATCGATCTGATTCATCCTCCATTCAACTCAGGACTTGAAATAACCTCTAGTGACTGACCCTCTCTTATGATCGTCAATGTACAAAAGTTTTACAGGGAAGGATAGAAACCGATGGTATTCTACAAGCTATGGCAACAATATGGAGTCCTAAGCCTGAAATCGATTATACAACAACACCAAAGGAGAATTCCTACCCAGAACAAATGAAATGGTACTTCATCGTACGTCTGCCCACATATTCAATTTCTGATACTCAAATCTACATTGCTGTCAGAATTTTTGTTGAAAATTTGCTATACAACACATCCTTTAGTGGGTTCTATCTTGTTGGTATGGCTTTCAGAATTTGGATGGGTTAACCATTTGTTAGATATTGGAGGGAGATTTGTTGCACGTCTCATGCACAAAAAAAGACCGTTAACATGAATTAAATATTAATGTAACTATGTGGATGAGCAAATTGTTATTTCACGTCATTTTCAATATCATCTACTGATCAAAACACAGTAATTGCAATAACAGGGCAAGTACAGAAGGATTAGAACTCAAAATGCCAGAAACGTGCAGATTCCATCAAATCAAATATAGTGCAGTATCTGAGAAACTTCACAATCACGATTCCATCACTTCCTCTAACCGTCGTCGTTGTTTTCTTATGTTGTCGGTAGATTTTAAATCCAGTAGAAAGTTGTAAAGTTCGGTGGTGACGTCCGTGCCTCCACGAGGTGCCACTGGAAACTCCTTGTCAACATGACGAGGTGAGCTGAACGCGGACGATCCGATTCCGACGCCAGGCTGTCACGACAAGCCGGTCGATGAAAACACCCCCCGTCGTACTGATATGTACTGTGATGACATCTACTTGTTCGACGGAAGCTAGGGCGTTCCCCGGAAGCGACGCACGCTGCCCCCGCCCGAGCAGCGGTGAAAGTATGCGAGGGCTACCGGCTAAAGGACGAAGCCGGCCAAAGACGTTAGTCCGCCAGCACGAGCAACAACGGCCACGATTACCAATGCGGCTTGCCACGCTGAATGTCGGAACACTCACGGCTAGGAGTCGTGAGCTTGCAAGTAATTTGAGAAGCCGGCATGTGGACGTCTGTTGTATACAAGAAACACGCTGGAAAGGTTCCAAATGTGTGGAGATCGGTGACGGATACAAACTCATGTATCATGGAACGACGGACCGGAACGGAGTTGGCATAGTGATCAGCGAGGCTCTCCGGAACCATGTCACCTCTATAGACTGTATCTCGGATCGCTTGATGGCCTTGAAAGTGGACACCGGCAAAACCGTGATGCGAATAATCTCTGCATATGCGCCACAAGTGGGTTGCACATCCGAGGAGAAGAGTTCGTTTTATGAGGATCTCGAGCAGTATGTCCATACGATCGGAGATGAAGAAGTCCTACTGCTAGGTGGTGATCTCAATGGTCACGTAGGAGAAGAGCGAGAAGGCTTCAACCGCTGGCACGGAGGATATGGCTATGGCATGCGCAATGAGGAAGGACAACGGATTCTCGAATTTGCGGCGGTGTCGGACCTCATCATCGCTAACACACAGTTTCGAAAGCGGAAATCACACCTGGTCACCTTCGCAAGTGGCGGACGGGAAGCACAAATTGACTTCTGGATGCTGCGTCGACGAGATCGTAACATCTTAGTGGATGCAAAGGTTATCCCCTCTGACCACGTAGCTGCACAACACCACCTGCTCGTTATGGACCTGAAAATCTCCCGTCCGAGAAAGGCCAGGCCAAGAACAGACACGCTGCGTATCCAATGGTGGAAGCTGAGGGAGCAGAAAGACAACGTCCTTCCTACTCTGCTATCTTGTCCTACTCCTTTAGATGAGCGCACTATCGAGGAGCAATGGAATATCATTACGAAAACTATGAAGGATTCAGTCGTTGGCATCCTGGGAAAAACATCTCCAGGCAAGACGAAGATCGAGAAAGCGACCTGGTGGTGGAACGAGGAGGTGCAGAGCATAATCGCGCAAAAGAAGTCCATGTACAAACGTTGGATGCACACTCATTACGCCGAGGACCGAGATGCCTACCTTGCCGCAAAGCGGGAAGCAAAGAAAGCTGTGGCCTCGCCAAGTCGAAACGCTACAGAGAATTATACGATACACTGAACACCTCAGAGGGAGAGAAACTGCTGTATCGACTGGCGAAAACTCGTCATCGTTCCACAACCATGACTACAGGGCATATAGGCACTATCAAGGCGTCCAATGGAAACATCCTACGCAATCCAGACGATGTCTTAGAGAGATGGAGACAATATTTCGATCAGATGTTCAACGAGGAGTTTCCACATCCATCAATCCCGCCAACCGAATGTATTCAAGGCCCTGTTCTCCCGATAGCTCCTGCCGAAGTAAGCGAGGCAATTAAGAAAATGAAACGAAACAAGGCAACCGGACCGGATGATGTCCCCGTTGACGTATGGAAACTGATGGGCGAGAGCGGTGCTGCATGGCTTTCGAAAATCTTCAATAGGATCTTAATGGAAGGAAAAACGCCTGAAGTCTGGCAGATGAGCACTACCTTGCCTATCTGGAAAGAAAGAGGAGACAGCGCAGACTGCTCTTCATACAGACCGATACGCCTTCTTTGCCACACCATGAAAATCTTTGAACGCATCTTGGACTCACGACTAAGAGCAATTGTTTCCACAACGCCAAATCAGTGCGGATTCGTGAAAGGCTGCGGCACCACTGATGCCATTCATGCCGCCTGACTACTTGTTGAGAGACATAGGGAGAAAAACCGTTCCGTCCACCTTGCATTCCTTGATCTCGAGAAAGCATTCGACCGAGTCCCACGTGATCTCATATGGATGGCTCTGCGAATACATGGAATACCCGAGGAATACGTGCGTTGGATCAAGATGTTGTACTCGAGGCCGACTAGCGTAGTGAGATGCGCGGCAGGGACCAGCAAGCCTTTTCCCGTCCAAGTTGGAGTACATCAAGGGTCGGCACTGTCTCCGCTGCTGTTCATACTCTGCGTAGACGCTATCACCAGGGATATTCAGAAGCCGCATCCATGGTGCCTGCTATATGCCGACGATGTGATGCTAGCCGCAGAGACGAGGGAAGAACTACAAGAAGAAGTACAGCTGTGGAAAGAACGCCTGCAACGGTATGGACTGCGGCTGAACATTGCAAAAACCGAATATATGGAGTGTGGAGCAAAGATAGAAGATGGTACCATCTGTGTTGACGGCAACAATCTGAAGAAGGTTGAGTGCTTCAAATATCTCGGATCAAGAATTACTTCCACAGGCGATGTCCTCCCCGACGCTTACGGACGTGCCAACTCTGCGTGGATGAAATGGAGAACGACTACGGGCATACTGTGTGACAAGAAAATGCCAATCCGACTCAAGTTCAAAGTCTATCGGACAGTGGTAAGGCCAGTCGCCCTTTGTGGAACGGAGTGCTGGGCAACCACGAAGGTCACAAGGCAAGTCTTACACACGATGGAGATGCGAATGCTAAGGTGGTCAATGGGTGTAACTTTGAAAGACAAAGTCTCGAATGAGATGGTTCGCTCCACTTTTGGAGTCGCACCGATAATCGACAAGATGAGAGAAGCCCGATTGCGTTGGTTCGGACACGTGCTGCGAAGAGAAGGTGGGTCTGTTGCCAAAACTGCACTCACCTTAGAAGTTAAGGGCGTGAGACCACGCGGAAGGCCCAAGACTCGCTGGCTAGATTGTGTGAAGACCGATATGGCTGAAGTGCAACTAACTACAAGGGACGCAAATAATCGGAACAAGTGGAAGAAGAGATGCAGTACAGCGGACCCTGCGACTACGTGGGACAAACGCTAGGAAGAAGAAGAAGAAGAAGAAGAAGAAAGTTGTAAAGTTAGTGGCTAATTTTTCAAAAATTGTGCTATCTGTATATATAAAAGTGAAGGTTTGTATGTATGTATGCATGTTTGTATGTATGTTCCGAATAGAAATCGCGGAGAGTTAACCGATCGGGACCAAACTTTGCACACTTATACATCTCGGGCCGTCGGAGGTTTTAGGCTTCTTTAGGTTATCGATTGATTCATCGATTTATCGATTTTATTGATTTTTCGCTATTTTTGGCCCAGGGTTACTAAGGACATATCTACTGGGATTATGCGATACGCTGAACACGAATATGACAACCGTTTTGCACCAAGTATTGATTTATCGATTTTCTGCCGTTTTCGTCCGCGGGTCGGTGAAGACATGTCTACTGGGGTTCCTAAATACGCTGAACACGAATATGGCAGCCGTTTTGCACCAAGTATTGACTTATCGATTTTATCGATTTTCTGCTGTTATTTCCCACGGGTCGGTGGAGGCATGTTCACTGGGGTACTCCAATATTATTAGAGTGATCATGAATATAATGAGCTCTATGGAAGGATTCGAGGATTCGTTGGATTTTGCAGTTGTCGTGGTCAGCGTTCAGATTCGTTGGATTTTGCAGTTGTCGTGGTCAGCGTTCAACTGCCGGAAGGAATAAAACACCCGAGCGACGCCGGGCACACCGTCTAGTGGTAAAATAAAAAATGATCAGAACCTGCAGGCCGTAGGAGAGCTGAAGAAGGCGGTTCTAGACTTCCTAACCAACGCCACGATTGAGATGAGAATTATGATGCTAACTGGTTGTGAAAGAAAGGTGTGTTTTAGAAACATGTCCCTCTTTCAGAATTCCTACGCAAATATGCACAGAACGAGAACGACCGCATGAAGAAATGGTTGTACCTATAAATTTGCCACATTACGAATTAGCATGCCTTCTTAGGCTTTGCTGCCCGCCCGTACAGGAAAAATGAAAATTTTTCACATTCTGCCAGGACCGCATCATCATCATCGCTTATAGGTCAATTTATACTGGATGCGTGCGACTGACGCGCGTGCGACTATATGATGAAAAATAGGGGCTAGTCGCATCGCAGTCGCATAGCAGTCGCACGCGCCTGCGGCCTCGCGACGGCCGCGCTTTTCATTGAGAATTTCATGCCGCGTTGACCGGTCTTCATAGAAAATCTTTCGCAAATGAATGCGTGCGCCTGATAGTCGCACGCAAGTCGCATCTAATATAAATTGCCCTTATGACAACAACAACATCTCCCTTATTTCTTTGTGGTGCTCTGGAATATCGACGAGTCGAATGAGGAAGAAGAATTACCGCATGGCGAGCTGGATATCAGTGTGTGTATGGAGCAATCGAAGAAATTTCTTTGAAATTAGTCAATGTATGAACCTCTCTGCACACTATGATACATTACCACAGAACCGACATACTTCATCTCACTGAAAACATTTCATCATAGTGCAACAAAAGCATTTCATTAATTCATTCTCTGACACTCAGGAAACCTCTTTGCGGAATATTTCACGCCACAGTCGAAATCGTTAGAACTGGACAAGAGGTTTTATCCAATGAGAATTGTTGCGCAGCTCATGCTCCTCTCAAAAAAAAAAACATTGGGAAGGTGGAGGTGGTTGTTGGCGACAAATTGTTCAGAATGTAGGATAATTCATACTAGATGCGTGCGTTTGACGTGCGTACGTCTGCATGATGAAGGATAGGAGGAGTCGCATCGCTGGCGCAGCTAGGTTGGCCAGTCCCCGTGGAAAGTCCTTCGTAAATGGATGCGTGCGTTTGACGCACGCACCCTAGTACAAATTGGTTTTTTCACTCATGCTGTTCATAATTACGCGAGGCACGCGGCGACGACCGCCACAACATGCGCGACGCGGCTGCATCGCGTCGTGTGCTAAATTTCACAATAAAATCAGATAACGGATAACGACACTAATTAGACCATTCGCATCGTTTTTCTCGGAGCCATTCATTTTCGGACACAATGCTCGTGTGCGAGGATTGCTTCGCGAAGAAATATAATATACAGTGGGTGTCGATCGCGTTGGCCCATTCACGGCTTGGAAAAGCACGCGGCGCGACCGCGCCGCTCACGATGAAATCGTCGCTGCGGTCAGTGGCGAATCTGAGTTTTCTCGGTAGTTGTTCATCACATTTGATGTTAACTAATAGGAAAACTAACTAGCTATCAAGAACACCGCATAGTCTGTTGTCCAGAAGGGACTCCCTGCTCGAGCGGCGCGGTCACGTCGCGTGTTTTTTGAGGCCGTCGGGTGGCCAGTGCCATCGACGCCCACTATAAACGCTTTTCCGAACCTTCATTCACAACAGTTCCAACAAGCTTATCTTCGGAAAGGTCTTCAAGTCGAGAACTATGAATCCTTTACAAGGTTTTAGTCATTGCGAACCAGTCACAAATGGGCATTCAGCAAATTCCATTGCTTCTTGTACGAAGGTGTTCACTTTGCAAGGTATTTGAATAGTAGTGTGTTTCGATTTGCAAAATTTGTTCAAATTATTTTGGCAAGAGGGAGGGCTACTGTCAGTATCAGGAGAGATTAAGAGTTCGCCAGATTTTCAGATTTTGCAGTTTTCACAATGAATCCTGTGATCGTCACGATCGCCGCGGATAATGGAAAAAGCAAATTCAGGTTATGCGTGAGATATCCAAGTGACAGGAACCGACCGATCCATCGAATGGCATAGTTCCCACTACGTTCATCGCTTACGTTATCAGTTTGTTTTGATCTATTTTGAAACGACAAAATACACGGGTACTTTCAGGGTGGAACATGGAAACTTATTCAATTAATCCTGCTTTTCTTCATTTCATCTATATTTAGGGTGTAGGATCACTTGATGGAGTCACTTCGCATCCTTCATATCCTGTAACATTCCACTTGTGTTTGACTGCATTGCTGGATTTCTGAAAGTGAAAACGTCTTTCGAACCAACAGCAGCATCACTTTCTGTCGCTGCCCTATTTAGCCTAGGGTTCTGTCGTGGCGGAGGCAAATGTGAAGAAATAGAGGGCACTGGCCTCAAAAATCCCACCTCGTCTCATTTGACAATTCAAGCCCGGTAATCGCAGAGACCGTAGAAGATTCCATGTTGGTGGCTATCTTGTTTCGACTCATATCGGCTAAAAAGAGTTAGTTATCTAGAGTCCCCATTCATTGCGGGAAATTTCATCTTCGTATTAAGTAAAGATCGGCGAGTTTTGGTCCTCGCTGAGGTACTGATCATGTCTCAAGCCCGCCCTGTTCATATGTATAGCCACAATTTCCGTGGGCACTGCTCTCACGATTGCTTTATTAATGATAAGAACGAACGTGTCGTACTGCACTCCTCGATAGGAATACATTCTCCGTATCTGCTATTGAGGATGTAGCCTGGTTTACACTCGCAGGGAAACGTCTGAATCTTGTAGGGATATTCCATGCATAGTTCCTGAACAATTATGTATCAAATTGAATAGTTATATATTTTATTCCAGCAAAAGGCAATTTATATTACGTACGTTTGGCGCGCATGGATCTATATGATATAGTTGGTCATATCGCTGACGCAGCTCAGACGCACGCGTTTACGGCCGCGCTGCAGCTGCACGCTTTTTACATTAAAGGCACAGTCCTACCTCAGAACCGTTTTAGAGGTTCCCGCATTAGATGAGTTATCGAAGGTGCTTAACACTTTCTTAAACACAAAAGTTCACGTTAGCACTGGAAAAACTGTTTCTGAAGCTGCATAATCAGGTAGCGTTCAACAGATATGGCCGAGTTTCGCGAGCCATGGATTAGACCCGGTATCAAAAGATCGATAAGGCAGTCTTTTTTGCCAGGCGGATCTTTGCGAAATCAGCTATGTATTTCTCATGAAATGCATCCCTTTCTGAACCGCAGCGAAAGAAATAATTAATGGAAAATTAGTAACAATTAGAAAAGATGTCATCTGAGAATACAGACATTGTAGAAATCCCCAGGAGAGAAGAAATGTTGATGATGTTGTTGAAATGGTGAAGGAATGTAAAGAAGTGAACAAGTTTTACCTTCACGACAAAGCCGCCTGTGCATACGCACGCCTAGGTCCGCGCCTCTACCGATGGATTTTAATGGCTGTACGCCGACTGACGACTGTATGCCGCACTGACCGGTTTTTTTTTGCATATGGATGCGTGCGTCCGACTAGTATAAACTGCCCTCAACACAAAGTTCTTTCATGAACATATCCTACTTGAGCAAAAGTATCACAAAAAGGAGAATCGCTCAGGTTTAAAGGACTTCGGGTTGCTTGATATCTTCTCTGCTTGTGGGAGCAGTTATGGGCGAGTTGCAGTGATGCCTCACTGATTTTGCACAGCAGAAATTTTATGTGAGAATGCTGCCACTCTTATCGTGCACCAAGGATACACTTTGGAATACACCTTAGAATATTTTTTCTTTCTGTATCTGGAGAACTTCTCATTCCCCCCCCCATGTGCATGTGATCCACCATTATGTAGCGCACTTTGTGCACATTAATAAATAAATAAATCTTACCGTGAAGTTCCTATTTTCGCAGGTTGGACGACAATCCCTGACGAAACCACGGAGTACGCGAACCTCGTTTGGATCGTTGCAGGCCTCTGAGCAATTCTCATAACTTCAGTTCCAATTTGTGTGTTAAAAAGTGCACATGTGGTGAACTCCAAACGGTTGTAGACAAAAGGGCGGAACTACGGCGGGAGAACTCTGGTTGTCTGCTGACCTCCCGAGGCAGCGGGAAATCACGACGTATCGGTTTCCTTCCGTGTCTCTGCCCAGCCGGCCCGCTGCCTCGGTGCAGCAGACAACCAGAGAGCCCGCGCCGCGGTTCCGCCCCTTATCTAAGACCGTTTTTAGATCACTGTATGTAATAGGAGAAATTTACACTGGCATGGGAAAGAAAAACTTGTATACATGTATGTATATGTAGGGAAACTTATGCCAGGCAAATAACTGCTAGTATGTACAGGGTGGCCGAAAAGTATGGGCGTCAAGAAAAACAGTATTTTTCTACTGTGGCCACAATTACTTTGTGTTTGTCATTGCTTCTTGTACATAAGTGCATGACTAATCAGTTTTGCAAAAAGCTCCCTGAGTGGTCTTTCTTGGCCCTGATGCAGACCTCCATCTTTCTTTTTAGAAAACAAAGGTGCGCAGCAGGCAGTCCTCACAAAATTTCAACCAGCTTGCCCGAGTTCGAGTGCTAGAGATCCTGAGTACATGCTGTTTTTATTCTTCATACTCTCCTTCACAAATACGCAGATAGAAGAACCCATTGGGTTCTAATGTGTACAGCAGGAGGGTCATTGATTCTCGTTGGAGAATCAGAGGAACGCCGGCTCTGAACATGCGCTGGGTGTTTCGCTCCTGTGGGGCCGAGCGTAGCCCTGCTCAAGAGTTATGTTTTAATTTTTTTTTTTGTTATAATGGGACAAGCACTTTTCTCAGAGTCTCATCTTGACAGAACTTGGCGTCGATTTTACCATCTTATTCTGTGAAAAAAAGAATATTTTTCACAATTGCGGGCACTCCTCTCCAAACCATCATAACTCTCTAAAACGGCGACATTTTGACGGTTCTTTTTTTTCTGGAGAATCAGTAGCTTTAACTGATAGACTGATGGTGATTCCAAAAATTGTGGACAATTTCACTGGTGAAAAGTTTCTCATCAGTTCACAGCACATCTTCGTGCGGCGCACTAGGATGACCTGGAAGACTTTCTGCATTTCTCAGCTTCGACGCGTTCACTGGCTATTCCATTCTAACCAGTCAACAACTACGTTGTCCCAACCCTTACACAGCAATGATCTAAATAGACCAACTTGTGAGTGCAGGAGTTTTCGACGCATTGTTCAGATTGACCCATCATCTTGACAGGCCCTCTTCTCTATGGTCTTAAAAGTCCTCCCTTTGTTCACTGAACGGGGACAACCCGTGATTGTTTCCACGTTAGGGGCTCCTACGTCACTCCATGATTTGATGATCTTCTGAACTGGTTTCAGAAGAGATATCGACTTTCTTCGTATTGCTGCAATGGCCTCTCCAGAGCGAGTGGGGCACACAATAGATTCGTAGTGAGCTCACTGTCGCACACCTCCATAGAACCGAATGAATTGTAGTTCAGAAGAAAGAGCGTTTGACAACGTATCGATCATATGGGAAACAGAAATGAAATTACATTGAACGTGAGAAAGCAGAAGCGCCAAATGAGGGGCCCATACTTTTTGGCGACCCTGTACTACATTACAATCAAGGAACGTAGTATATTACAATCAGGGGACGGCCACATCTTGGTCATCATTTTAGCTTTCAGGGGAGAGGCTTAACTTCCCTCGCAAGACGAGAACTTTGTATATGTGACCCGTTCGCGTGCGTGACAGCCCTCCCAACCAAAGGGCAGAGGTAAACACTAGTCCAAACGGTTTTCCATGTATTACATATTTACACTAGAGGAGAGTACTTCTGCACAAATCTGTCAGCGCAGTGTTCGAACACTATCCTCGCAAACCTGGAAAAATAAATTTACCTTTTAAGCACTCTTCTTCAGGGACGCATCTATTTGCGTGATCGCGAGCGTATCCTCGTTTGCATGCACAGTGAGGGAAACAACCATCGGGTTTGAACCCCACCTGAAGTATCTATGTTAGACGTATTCACGGCATATAGGAAGATAACATTATTGATGTGTATGGTGCGCAGTCACTTCAGACAGGTTGTTCTTTTTTTAGTGCATTG
The DNA here is from genome assembly GCA_000688135.1 of Ancylostoma ceylanicum. Lineage (NCBI taxonomy): Eukaryota > Metazoa > Nematoda > Chromadorea > Rhabditida > Ancylostomatidae > Ancylostoma > Ancylostoma ceylanicum. The sequence continues at coordinate 2,609,751 of JARK01001342.1, forward strand.
AAGGATGGCTCGTGATGGCCTGCAGCTAATATCGTTACAAACTCACAAATGTTGGAATCCGGCAATATAGATCCATTCTTTCTGGATAGCATTTGACAAATTCTTCATTTTCTCCGCAATCCCTTTCGCACGAGTCAGGGCAAATTGGCTTTTCGGGTTCAGGCTGAATCGGCTCCTCCGGATCAGGCTGAATCGGATTGTCCGGTTCAGGCATTTCAGTCGTTTCAGACATTTCAGTCGTGGCCTCGGCTAGAAATTCCGGAATATCCAACTCGTGCTTCTTTAGCATGCGGGCTCCTATGATCTCAGGGCACACCTTAAGACATTGCCCAGATGACTGACTGTGATTGTTCACAAATTGTAAGTAGTAAGACAAAGAATGATGATGAAGGGCCTGTCTAATGAGTTCCACTATACTGAAAACTTACTAGGATGGTGGCAAGGATTATCGACGGAAGTGATGAAACCATGCTGTGTTAATGATGCTCTTTCAGCGTTGTTATTATATACAGTTATAAACGAGTTCTAGGAGCTGCAGATTGTGCCCACTTTTTAGGGTTCAGGTGATGTGATCGACATGTTTCCAATTGCACCATCGATTTAGTTCTGATCCTTTTGTGAATGTTCTGTTGGCGGCATCATGGTAGGTTGTTTATTAGTTTAAGTTAGAAATGATGGATTATTTCGCACACCAATTTGTTCACATGTAATGACGTCAAGTGCAACAAATCTCTCTCCAAAATCCATCTGTTAGTTTTAATTTTTCTGTTCAACAGATAACAATAATATAGAGCCAATAATATAGAGCCCGGACTTACCAAAGCGAATTCTTACCACTTTGTTTCAACAACTTCTGCCGAGGTTGCATTGGCCGCTTCTGTAATTTCTATGTAATCTACACACCTACATCATTTCTACCTTACAGAGAAGCTTCGCACGTTAATTAAACCTGAACTCGTGTGCAGATTCACTCATGGCGTAGAGCCTCTTTGTGTAGTGAGATGACCAGAAAAAGTGCAGAGAAGCACGGGGGTAAGTGGAGATGCACTGGCAGAGTAAGAAGAACGGAATCTATAGTGAGCGTCGATGGCGGTAACCCACCCATTGCCTCAAGAAGCACGTTTCGCGACCGCGCCGCTTGCGATGGAATCGTCGCTGCAGTGACGAATCCACATACTCTGGTTGTCGATCACATTTAACGTTAACTAATGTGAAAACTAATTAACTGTCAAGAACAGTCCATAATTTGTAGTCTTGGAGGGGATTCCTGCCCAGGCGACGAGGTCGAGCCGCGTGCTTTCCGAGTCCGAGGATGGGTCACCGCCATCGACACCTACTGTAAATCTGAGGTGATCAGTTGTGTGGTGTTCGAAATGTTCATTGCGATTAAAATTATGCTTTCATGAAAGATGCGTCATATCGCTACGCACTGAGCACAAGTGCAGGTGGAGTTCACGAGCAGAAGCAGCAAAGAAGTTTTCTTGTGGAAACTACGAGCTCACAAATATGCGTCTCGCGCGGTGCACAATTTCTCGCTCTCCATTCCTCATCGTTTCGTCCAAAGGGGAAGTTAATACTGAACTATACTGAAACGCTATACTGAACTAATATTTCGCCTCCAAAGTGCAAAATTAACCACCCCCCCCCCCCCCCC
>JARK01001342.1:2611584-2626221 GCA_000688135.1 Ancylostoma ceylanicum
CCCCCCCCAAGTACTGCTACGATTTTGTGCTACCGTCTTTTCACAATCTGTATTTATAAAGTTTGCTTATGTTTTCTGGTACTGGCGCCCCTGGGGGCGCTAGAAAGTGGGGTGTGGCAGCTATATGAGTTCCGTTCGAAAGCTTTGCACTTGCGAATTTCTCAGAAAATAAACAAAAAGTAGAATTATTAACTAATTGTGCTCAGAATCCTCCTTATGATTTGCGTATACGTATTCCATCAATCTGGCCTCCCTGCCAGCGCTGGACTTCCAGTTTCCGTTTGATGCTAGTCTCGTTCGAAAAATTTCCACCATACAATATAGTTTTTCGACAATTATTTATTTATTTGTTTATGACATGCTCGCTAAGGTGCTCACGAACAGTTAAAAATTAAACATAACAAAAAATCGAGAACATAGTGGTAACTAATGACAACTGTTCTGGAGAAAAAAAACCATTGTCGAATGAAGAAGAAAATTGTGGGAAATGACAAAGACATCATGTCTGAATTTCCTAGCAAGCGACAGCAAAAGCGTTTCGATGGTGTTGCAATCCATATTCTTTGAGCCGGTAACACTTGCGAGACTGCCAGTGCTACTTGCCACTCTTCACGAGCGCTGGGGCATGCATGAAGAATCTGATGCTGGGTTCTCGGATGTTAAGTATTCCTTGCCCCTAACAATCTAGTCTCAGAGCCGCCTAGGGACAGTTCCTGAACAGTATAGTCAGACATGAAGCGACTCCCAACTCTGCGCGGATAGGTTATTCGGATGGCTCTCGCAGCTGAGAAGTATTGCCTCTAACCGACAAATGACAAGTACTTCATTTGTGCATAATTGGCAACTATCCATCATAGCAATTCTTGCTCGCAATGATCGCCATTTACTCCAATGCACTTCTTCAATCGCCTTGGAAAGTTGTCCACTGCTCGGGCGATATGTCTATCGGGAGAACATTCCAGGATTGTTTGCAGTATTACTCGCAACTGTTCAGTACTTACTTTGCCTAACATGAGGCTTCTCTGACGGTGCCAAAGGAAATATACTAGAGCAATCCACACTGATATCACAGCTTTAGCAGTTTTAAAAAAAATATCAAAGGGGATTGGTAGCCGCTAGATTGAACGAATACGAGTTAGATGACTGCTAAATATCTGTATATTGGTATGAAGAGACCTCCCTGCCTGGAAACATTGGTGCTTACGTGTACTAGGGTGTTTCTATTGCCAGAAGTTGGGAATTTAAAAATTTCAGAATTTGTAGTGGGACAGCTTTCTTGTCGCGGCCCTTTTAGAGGAGGACATTAACAAATAGTCATTTCCATTGTATTTATTTTATCCACACAGGTTAAGATCATTTAATGGAGTCATTCCGTGGTCTACATATTCTATAGAATCTCCGTTGCATTTGATTGTTCTGCAGGAGTTCTGAAATGAAAAGTTCTTTCATTTTATAAGGGCTTGGCCAAGGTCACCTTAGGATTGCCAGACCGGCGTTTAAAAAAACAGTAGAGGTTAAACTGGTTGAAAAAAGAACACTGGTTAAACTGCCCCACCTTAGCATATTTGTCGACCCGACACCAGTGGTCTCTGAGATCATTGGGGAGTCCGTATTGGTGACCAGCCGGATTGCATTCACACCATCTGAAATATCCGTAAACATTTTGGAGTTATGTCGAGGGGATGTGGGACTTCTCACCCATCTTAATATGTGTTGCTTCTCATTGTATGGAATCCAAATTCTAGCAAGCAAGGTAATAGGTAAATGCGAAATCTGAGCCGATCTAATGTCTGTCGAACAGCCCTCGCAGCACATCAACAGGTCCTTTTTTTCTTCACCTGGTTGTCGAAAGCGCGGATCCTTGCACTCAGCTTACGTAGTTTCTAACATGCATAGGGTAAGCCTTGAAAACCCCCAGTCCACTTCCTGAAATATGTTTTGGGACGTTTTATCGCCAAACTTGAAAACCCTTACGTATTTTTCTGAAAGAACATTTTTAAGCGACAGCTCAAGCACGCTTGTAACCCGGTTTTCTGTCCAGAAGAAAGACCAACACCAAGTTGGTAGTACAAGTTGGTTCAAGTGTTTTGTAATTAGGCAGGCTGCAGCCATTATTTTCGGGACAATCCTATGGATTTCGATTTCCAAAACTGACGGATCGCATAGCTCAGTGAGCAAAATCTCTCTAGAAACACTGCTCCATCCAAATGCGTGAAAATACTTCCACCTTTCACCCATAAAACCGTAGAATAACGGCTACTACCTGACGTGCAGTCGCTTGTGCATTTTCCCATTGAATTGCGTTGATATCCCTGTTTACATTGACACCGGGGAGTGCAGGCCGGTGAAAATATGCAATTATCCTGAATACATTCAACATAAGTGCAGAACCACCCAGTTCCGGCATATTATTAGAGCAATTCTTTTTTGATCTAACCGTTGAGAAACCACATTTTGCTTCGCATTTTTCATCACATTCAATAAATTCTTCGTTTTCTTGACAAGGGTCATACTTGCACTGCTCGATAGGGACACATTTGCCATCGTAATCCTCGAGCATATAGCCTGGTTTACACTCGCACATGAAGTGGAAGTTACGCATTTCAAAACCGTCCGGGCACATCTTCTGAATACTTCCTCATCAGAGTTGTCAAAATTATTGGGACAACAGAAAGTTGTTTGACAGAGCGTACCGTGTAGTTTCCATATTTGCAAGTTGGACGACAGTACTCGAACAAGCCAATGCGTTTTCGGATGGCATTCGGGTCTTCGCATGGTACTAAATCATTCCCATAACGTCAGCTGCCCTGATATTTTTCCTGATTCCGTACACTGTGCAAGAGAAAGATGTTTTTTGATCGGTGAATATTCCTAGCCGCAGTCGTATACTTGTGATTTTGGCCCTTTTAGAAGAGTACGTGGGGGCTCGTTCGCATGACGACGCGACAGCGTACAGTCCTTCTCAAAAAAATTAGATGGATTCCGTGAATGCGGAATAACGTAACGTAAACGGGGGATGCGGAGAGAGCATACACCAGGTGGAAGGGTCGAGTTGGCTCGCGGCTCTGCGGCCAGAACGTCGTGAACAAGCACAATCCGCCCATCTTTTTGACAGGGACTGTACAGCTTGACCACTCTCCCCACCCTTCCTAAGGATGTGGCCAGAGTGCAATGGTGGGGTTCGGAGGCCTGATGCCGGCACGAGTGACCACCGGCCAAGCATGGCCAATGGGGCAAAACTTGGGTCAACGTGATGCCCGCACCATTTGGCCAGCACTCAACGGCAAAATAAGGGGGCCAAATTTGGTCGCTATTTTAGATGGGCCCATGCGTGGCCACTTTGTGAATTTTGAAACTGCGATGCTGTATTCCTTTCCTAAATGTGTTCAAATATTCACAGTTTGATGTCTTATCTCCTATCTCTCATTGCTAAATATGTTTAACTTTAATAGATTGAAATTGAAGACTATGATGCAAAGCGCACAGAGGCAGCTCCTAAAACTTTTCATTTTCGCTAGATTTCTTCTCTAGATGATCTCTTGGCTGACGTTTTTCTCTGGGATTCGCTTCAAACAAATCGCATTCATTATCAGATTGTGCGGAAATGGAGGAAATTCATGAATAGTTGAGACAAAGGTTATCTTACATGCCTCTTTTAGCCTCATTATGACGTGCCCCCCCCCCCCCCCCCCCCGTTTCGTTTATGAAAATAGTGCTAAGCATCATTTAACGCAGTTATTGGCGCAGAAAATCTCGAGATCTCTAAAATTCCTTTTCCACCTAGGTTTATAGAAAGACTGCATGAATTTCTTTACAGATCATTGCAGCTTCTTGAAGACTGCACCAGGTGTCATTTTTATGTTTTTGTTGGCTTATTCTAATTCTTCTATTTTGATTATGGGCACAGTGGCTAAATCAGTCAGTACTAGTAATCAACCACAATAGGTATTGTATCGGTGCAGAGCATGTGTGATGCAATGAAACAGGTAAGCAGCGAATGGAGAAAGTATCAATAAAATAGCTACTGCTATGGGAAGGTGTCATATTATGGAATGGAATGAAACTCGTTGAATAAATAGGTCCATTTAATTTTGCCCCGAAACTGTCAAATGTTGAGGGTTGAGACAATTTGTAGAGTTCTATGGCTAGGGAGAAACATAGCCTCTGTAAATTTCAGTCGCTTGGCCGCCTAGCCATGTTTTGCCCTTACCCACAAGTTCTTTTGGCTAAAAATTTCGGCTATATCTTTGCTTTGAGCCGACCACGCAGTACGCGCGGATGCGGCGCTCTTCCGCGGAAGCGATAACGTGTGGGAATCACCGGCCAAATTTCTGGGGTCAGATGGGCTGTCAGCGGCCGGCCATCCACGGCCGTCAACACCCATCCCGGCATCAGGCATCGGAATGAATGAATGTGGAGCTGTTCTCCCGATGGGCGTGTCAGTGGGCGGGGCCTAATCGGGTAAATCGCTCCGAAATAGGGCAAAAAGCTACATATTTGGGCAAAAGCTTACTAGTCAGAAACTTTTTCTACGTTTCTAGTATAGGTGAGAGATGCAGATTATCCAGGGAAAACTCACAAAAAGAATCAGCGATTCACTTTGAAAAAAACAGTTGTAAATTATAATTTTGCACCTCAGAAGAAGAAGCACACTTAGAAAAATGGAAAACGTGTAATTCCCGTTTTGTAGCTGACGTGCTTTTTAAATTCTGAATGTATGTCTTTTGCCTGACCATGTAGCTTTTTGCCCGATTTCGGAGCGGTTTACCCGGAAACGTAGCCCGGCCAAGCTCCGCCCACGGACACGCCCATTGGGCAAACAGCTCGCCACCAGGCTGCCGGTATACTCCTCGAGGAGTATGGCCCCCCGTATGGGCGACTTCATTTTCGATACGTATTGATTGTGGGCGGTCCGATATCGGCGACTGACCGTCCGCAATCGATATGTATTAAAAATGAAGTCGCCACGGCGACTGCGATGCTAGGTGCTTATACTTCTCGAGGAGTATACCCGCAGCCTGAATGGCCTTCTATGCACCATACACGCTAGAAACACCCAAATCTGCACAGCACGTGCAGATGAAAAATGGCCCACAAGCTTTAGAGAAAATTTTACCTAATAAACATTCTCCATCAGGCACGCATTTACCCGAGGAATGGCGAGCATATCCTTCTTTGCATTGACAACGAGGTGTGCAAGCTGGCGAGAATTTACAATCAACCTGAAGAACCCACCGTTAGATGACGGTTTCCACTCCACTATAACACAATACACCCACATATACTGGTGTATCACAGCGAGGCTCGCACTTTTCACTGCATTCCACATATTCTTCATTTTCGTCACACTTGGATTCTTCTGGCTCAATCGTCTCATCGGTTCCAGGATATTCAGTTGTCCCTTCGGCTAGGAATTCCGGAACCTCCAAGTCGTGCTTCTTCAGCATCCGGGCTCCTATGATTTCAGGGCACACCTTAACACATTGCTTAATACATTGAACGACTACCTGTAATAGTTTGCGAGCAAGACAACCAAGAGGGGGAGTTTAGAGACCAAATTTCAATTTTTTAAACACTTACGAGAACAATGAGGAAGACCACTGACAGATATGACGAAACCATTCCGGATGGGTGTGGCAGCTCTAACTGTTGTCCTTATATCCTCTTACGTAGGTCTGGATTCTACAGTTTTGGCACGCTATTTGGAACACTAAGTGATGTGATCTGTATGAATCCACTTCCTCGATAATTTGAGTTCTAATTCCTTTGCGATGTTGATATATTAGATGGATTACTTTGCACATGTTATAGGTTTCCAGTTAGTTGGAATTGGAATTGAGAGATTAATCCGCATGCTCACGTGGATGTGTGCACTGACGATCCATATTAGAGGTATTTTTGTGCCTACCAGGTGCAACAAATCCACACATTTCTCTGGAATTCAACCGGTGAACAAATCACGCTTCCTCCATAAACAATGAGAATAACGTAGAATTCTTATCTGTAGACATTGAAAGAGAGTGATTGAAATGCGGTACTACAACACTCACGTCTTCAAGAGTCCCGAAAATCTGGTGGAACAAGAATACTGTTGTTTTGTTGAGACAAGAAATTAGTGGTTGAAGACATCTCCAAGATTTGGGATTATTTACCAGCAGAACTCCAATTTCAACTTCTTTCTTCTACTTTCTTTCAAGTATTTCATTCTGTTTTTGACCTTTCCTTTTTTTAGGTGTGCTTGGCGCAGTGGTGAAATATTAGACTGGTGCAAATTTTTTGTCTTTTTTCCTGTCGGCTTCATTTTTTTCATGGATTTGTCGAAGTGAAATGGCAAGCGGCATGATTCCTATGCTTATCGCATAGTTACTTGTCAAGAAGCTCGACCACTCTTTATGTGATATAATTATTCGTTCATATCACTATAGAGTAAAACTCATCTGTTTGTGTGTTTGTTGGTTATCGCTTATATCTCACGATCCAACTGACGAACAACATGAAACCTATACCGTCGGACTCAGAATTGTGCCCCGCAGTGCAACGTCAGGGTCTTTTGCCGTTTTTCCAGAAATCGGTTTTATCGATTTTTGGCCCCCTATCCCCATCACTATAGAATAAAACTCATCTGGCTGTGTGTTTGTTGGTTATCGCTTATATCTCACGATCCAACCGACAAACACACATGAAACCTATACCATTCGGGTCAGAATTGTGCCCCGCAGTGCAAAAAAATTATTGTGATCTACGCGAAGCGCGGCGAAGCCGAATGGTATAGGTTTCATGTGCGAATTTCTATGAATCGTCTACCATAGAAAAAAGCGAATGTTTGTTTATTGTTTATTCATTAACTAATTGGAGTATAAGTTGCTATCAGTGGTTAAACTCTCAGAGTTCTGTCTGAAGTCAATTTACCGTTTTCGAAAGAGTTAAATGCGAAGTTGTAGTTTCTATGCAGAAGCGATTACGAACACACAATTTGATTACATCCCTACAAGTGCTCCGACTCGCCTTTGGCGTGCCTCGCAACTGTCGGCTTCATCCGCTTTGTTGAAAATTTTTGGTACATCAGTACCGAAGTCCCGCGAAGCGGGCAAGTGCGAGACTCGCCGGAGGCGAGTCGGAGCACTTGTTATTCAAGTATCAATATATCGTGTGCATCATTATGCAATCATGTAATCAATAGTCTGTCTTCTTGTACTCCATGCCACGCATAAAATGTTGCGGCTGCGCGGTTTCGCCACTACAAAGCAATGAGGCGATTTAGAACAAGGATCGACTCATCGACTCACGCCCTATACCGTCCGCAAGTGCTACCTTCTGGCCTACCATCAGCAGAGAATGAGAGCAAGTGAAAGCAAGGTACAATCTGCAAGTGTCATCGATCGCTTCCTCTTGACAGCTATTCGATATCAAGTTAAAGCACTCTACTGAGCCAAGTCCGCTAATCTTCCTGGAGGTGAACGGGCCAGCGGCAGGTGCAACCACAAGATTAAAGTAAGAAACACGTGTACAGTGTATCCGAAACGACGAGTCCGCCCAAGCGGTCCACGTCACAGCCAGATCATTGCTTGATATCTAAAAGACAACGATGAAATGTGATACGCAGATTAGATATGATGACGTGGAGTGCTGCAAACGTGGCCGCCTCGACCGCTTAGGCGGACTCGTCGTTTCGGATAGACGGTACCTCCAGCCCCGCGTGGCATCATGTGAGGCGTTTTTATTCCCTGACCACTACACTACTACTTACTTTGTGAGCACATCCCTTGTACCCTATGTTCAGAATAGGGAAGCAAAGAAATCTGCCATTTTCCAGTCGGTACATTCGGAGATTTTTTTTCTTGGATAGCAAAGCTTCTGAATCTGGAAAAGGTGGCACCCATACAGCAAATTCCTCAAAAATGCGATGAGTGGTGTATTGTTTGCTAGCAATGTTATCAAAAATCAGGGCAGGTCCTGGAAGCAAACCTCGGCTGGTTCTGGCAACACATAAATTGGGCCTTTATGTGTCTTGAGCGTTTTTCTGTTGGAGCACTCCGATCTTTCGGACCAAACAACCCCTGTGGTTAATGATTGGAATACTGCTTCGAATAAGCGACATGGATTGCAACGCCCAGCGAAAATTCCAAGAAAAAGCATAGAAAACTCTTTGAAAAATGTTCGCCTGCGTTGCTCTAAAACAAGAGCTATCAAACCAGAGCCAAACAACGGAATCGGTAGTGGTCTGCGATGGAATGGAGGGTAAGTGTTTCGAACCTTGTGATCTTCCTGGAAAATCACGCGAAAAACGGAAATTGCTGTGACTGCGAATTCTCAAATATTCCCTGCCTTATGTGTGCAAGAGACAGTATTCAAACTAAAAGCCAAAAAAAGCAAGATTTGCTTTACAAGTTCTTCACATATATAACTGTAACATGAAATTGATCGGAAAATTATAGTTTTGGAATCGGAAAATTATATTATAGTTTTGGAAGAAAAACTAACAAAACTTTTGCACCAACGCAGTATTAATGTAGTGACTTAGAGAAGCGTCCACGATGTATGAACTGTTCAGCAGATTTCAATTTTTGAATTTAAAAGAGAAAATTTGCTACACGTTCGACTGAAATTAAGAAATTGTGTTGGAAATCACCATTATCCTCGTCTCTCTATCTCGTACCATTTATCTCAACAATTGAGGTACGAAGTAAGCAGCGGCAGAAGAGAAGAGAGCTGGTTCAGAAAGCTTGTAGTCTGTCAGCTCACAGAGGACCGCTGATCCAACTTTATCCGCAATTACGTCCACTTGATTTCTAAGTCTACTTCACTATGTTTTGATGTGAATTTGGTGTCATTTCTTATATTTTGACGTTCTGCATCAATGGTGTGTATATTTCGGGGTGGCGTGCGGGCGCACCGCCCGCCATGATGCGAGCTGGCGATCGATACCCAGCTGTTTGTCTGCTGGAGCACTGCCAGCAGTACTTCACGCGTCATGGTATGCGGTGCGCTCGCCGGGCACCCCGAAATATGCACACTGTATTTCCTTCAAGAAGGACTCTGTGGCGTTCTCCCATCGATGGCATCAGAATTCGGTCGTAATCGCAGACAATGTCAGATCAGCCCTCTGTGGGCTACCAGACCATGCGCACGAAAGTGCGGTTCATCCCCCCCCCCCCTCAGCAAACATGGATGCAAAGCGCAACCCGACTCCAAATGCCTGAAAAATAACCTCCATTACCTGCTACACGCTGCGGAAATTGCTCAACGGAAAGTCGAGGTAAAGAGGTGGAAAGCCCTGGCCCATCTGAATCTCTTCCTGGAGAAAGAATGGGTCAATTGTTGTCGGCATATTGAAATTCGGGTGAACCGCTACTTTGCTTCCTTGCCCAATGTTATTTTTTTGGCAGAACACGTTATGGGAAGAACAGTCCCACAGTTGGCCTTATACACCAGTGGGGGAATATGGTAAGGAATGCACTCCAATCAAATCCCTTCTCCTTTGATTTTTTGGATGAAAAATTCTCTAAGAGATTTTTTGTGAAACTTTATCGCTCCCTGTCCACTCCCCGTTCATGAACACGCGGAAAAAAAAATGCCAGAAAAACTTTATTCGGAGACCGAAGGTTGGTTTCTGAACTGAATCTGCAGAACGACCGCTTCAGACCACTTCCTTCTACTTCCTGAAGTACAAGCTGGCTGAACCTTATAAGGACGAGTGATTAAATTGGCAAACGGAAACAGATACGCACTTGCATTCACCAATCGGAATACATTTGTCATTCCAACGTTCTTGAATGTAGCCTGGTTTGCACTCACACTCAAAGCGGACGTACTCTGGCTTTGTGCAGAATTTCTGAATGATTTTAGTTGTGAAGATTATTCTCATGGTAAAAGATCGTCTCACAGATCGTACCAGGTCGTTTCCATCTTTACAGCTAGGACGACAGTAACCGTCTAATGCCCACGGCTTACGGATAGCATTGGGATCCTTACAGGGTTCTAAATTGGTCTCGCTATTTCATATCTCAGGGTTGGTAAGCAGTGTGTTGATTCGGTTCTGTCCTAGCGAGATTGCTATGATTAACTTCAAAAAAAGATGGAAGTACCTTTCATGCAATCGTTTGTGCAAAATCCATTAGAATTGCGGTAAAAACCTTCTTTGCACTGACATCTTGGGGAGCAAGCCGGTAGGTGCGTGCAGTGGTTCTGAAATTCTCACATTAAGAGCTCACACATGGATTGCAGCTATGGAAAGCGAATGAATAGATGTTTGTCCGCCTTGAAAACAAAATTGAAACTCAAGTGCACGCACCGCATTAGGATATCTGCATGAAGGTTCGCATCTTTCGCTGCACTCGATATATTCTTCATTTGGCTTCCAACAGCGCCTGAAACATGCGCATGAACGTAGAAATGTTACGGGAGAGCAAATCATGTGACATGCACATAGGTGCGTACTTGCACTCCTCAATTGGGATACATTTGCCGTGAAAATCGTCGAGAACGAAGCCTATCTTGCAGTGGCAGTCGAATAGATTGCACTTCGATGCATCGCAGGGCTAAATATGTTTGCCAGTCGAAGATATTTTGACAGGAAGAAGTTTGTTGGCGATTTCTACCTCCGGAGCATGTCCACGCTTGCAGGTTGTTTTGCAGTTCTCTGGCATACCACAATATGCTCGACCGGCATTTGGGTCCCGACAGGGCGCTAAATTGCTTTCACTGTTTGAAATGCGTTGAATGTTCATACTTTCGGTTATTCAGTTAAAAAATGCCACTGAACCCTTGGTTTGTGAACTCAGCACTGACTGTGAGAAGCTGGGATTGTATCTTGTATACATTTATGACCTGTTCTATGAAGTATTTCAAAGGGAAAAAATAGTGTGCGAACAGCTCTACAGTCCTTCTCAAAAAGATAGACGGATTGCGCGTCTGCACCATCGCGGCGGGACCTGAACGACGGATGCGGAGAGAGCATGCTCCAAGTGAGAGGGCGAGTAGGTCCCGCCGCGATGGTGCAGTCGCGACGATAAGAAACCGCACGCGCAATCCGTCTATCTTTTTGAGAAGGACTGTACCTGTCATGCAGACCTCCGCAGGCACGCATACACCAGTGATGGAATTATTGTGATAGTAGCTTCGATAATATCCCTCTTTGCACAAGCATCTCGGGTAACATTTACCGTTAGGTGGGAAGAATTTGCAATTTTCCTGAAATGTTCAGACTAAAGAGATCTAGTGATCTTTATGGATGTTGTCATGAGAAAATGGATGCGGAAAGGCGATGAAGCGGTCTTTCTCCGCAGAAGAAAATGAATTAAGCTATGACCCGGACACACCGTAGAAGGATCATCGCAGGTCCGCTCGCACACAGTGCTGCATTCATCCAAGACTTCATTTTCCGAGCACTGGAGTTTCGCGGCACGGCTCATGCTATTGGCAGCTCCATTCTGGACATGTGGTGTTTGCACTCTTGCTGGAACTCCTGCTGCTTCAGAGTACACCTGGAGATGAAACTACATCTAAGGGGGGGGTCATCTAAGGCTATATTTCTGCAGAGCTGAGATGTGTGTTACAGAAGGTCATTTCCAATCATAATTCATTGGTGATAGAGGGCTATGACTTACCAGAATAGCCACGAAGATTACTGAAGCAGGCGAACGAACCATTCTGGTTGCTCGATGCGGTTGCCTGTTCAGCGCACCTATTTTAAACTGGCGCAATTGTCTAAATTCTATCAAATATGAGCACTCTTTAATTTTTAGCGTTCTATCATGTCATTCGATGATATTTGTCCTCCAAAATTTTTTCCACTAATAAAGTTATCGGACACCTATGGTGTGTCCAGTTTTTCGAGGAAAGCGCGGGTGGTGCTTTTGTTAAATTCTCAATATCTGTGCAAACCTTTCACAGCATCAATAGTTTGGTTTGTGGTGTGCGTTAAAAAAAGAAAACTTCCAGCTTTTGCAATCAAACCACCATCCAGCCCACGCTTGTACTACAATAATCATGCTAACAATGCACATAGCATCCGGGTACAACAATTTTGCAGATCGAACTGCTTCACATTCCCGACAAATTCTCAATTATGATCACCATTTTGTCGAGTTGCCCTGTTAAGAGAAGAGGACCGCATTTTCTGCCCGATTGGAAAGTATGAAAGCTACATGTAGTTGCTTCTGCTGCCATTTCCATGCTCTGATTATTACAGAACCTAAAAATTCAAATTGAAGTATAGACGTATAGGGGTAAAGATAAATTTTCGAGCACATGTATGCACATATAAGTATTTCACGTCTGTCGTACTACAGCATATCTCTTTAACAAAGCGCCGTAAGCCCGAAAACAGCAGGCATAGGGTGGTCATGACGCGGCGGCACTTATAGACAGTGGTAGCCCTGATGCGCAGAATGTGAGTATGGTGGCCAATTTTTAGAGACTCCGACACGCTTTCGTTCTGGGACCCTCAACCTATCACACTCGGCCATGAATGCGACAGTGGTATCGTCATAGTCCTTACTGGCTGGATGATGCTCCGCTGGCGGTCTCGCAGCCTACAGGGCTAGGATTCATGAACGGATAACCAAACAAACCCAGGCTAGCAAACCTATTTTAGCGTCCTGCGTCTCTTCTCACTGCATAGCCTGTACAAGACTTGTCACGCTGATCATGGTTGGTTTGCGTGGTTAACGTTCGATGAATCCCAGCCCAGGTGAGACATTGCTTACAGTTTTCACGCTGTGCATTATACGGAGTAGAGTAACACCTCATCAACTCATTCACACATCACAGAGCCGTGATACTAGCGTGTAGTGGTGTGCGGAGCAACATCCCGCATATTGATGGAACACCGAGTAAGTTTCCTCTCCACAGTCGGTACTCATCGTTGTCTAACCAGAATAAGTTGAATGTACAGATCGAAGGAGAGGTTTGATGGGAGTAGAGCGCAGATTCGAGAAAACTGTTCCCCTTTCAGGCCTTGAAAACGACGTATTGTCGAAGCATCAGCTAATGAGATGTTTATACAACAACCTGTACGGCAGTGAAGATATAAGAGATATTTAGCTCGAGGATGAGTTCAGTTGAAAGGGAAAACATCGAGTGAACTTAGAAGAGATGACGCATGGTTTCGGTAGAAGAACTGAAGGTGGAATGGAATAAAAGCTCAGGAATACAAAGATATACGTGTGCGTGTATAGAGACTACGCCGTAGAGACATGTTTCATGTGCTTGAAAAGGGTCAGATCTCGACCAGGAAAACCACGAACTAACAACGAACCGGGGATCATGTTTCAGTAAGAATTATTGCCCCTATGACATAGTTTCGCTAGATTAATGTCAGGCGTCTACACTACTTCTAGAGTAAAAACAGCACAAAATGCAGAGTAATACAGGACAACTAAGTGTTCAAAAATTGATCTTGATCCCTATACGTCTAGATTTCAGTATGATTTTTAGCGTTTTGTATTCAACAGCGTATGGAAGTGCCACCAGAAGCAGCAACACGTGGCTTCCTGAATTTCAATAATCAGCCTGCCAAAATATTTATTCTTCTTTTCTCTATACGACAGAGTTTCATCTTCAAAATGCAAAATTGGTGTACCCGGGCGCAACATTGGTGTATCCGGATTCCGATATCTTCACTGCCGTACAGATTGTTATATGAACATCCTCATTAGCTGATGCTCCGACATTACGTCGTTTTCAAGGCCTGAAAGTGGAACAGTTTCCTCCAATCTGCGCTCTACTCCCATCAAACCTCTCCTTCGATCTGCGCATTCAACTTATTCTGGTTAGACAACGATGAGTACCGACTGTGGAGAGGAGACTTACTCGATGTTCCATCGATATGCGTGATGTTGCTGCGCACACCACTATACGCTAGTATCACCAGCAGACGACTGACCGTTGCTCAGCGGTTGTGCATGAGCCGACCGGTGAGAATCTTATACCTCGAGCTAAACTTTTTTTTGTCTATCTTAGCGTCTATTTTGGTAGCAGCTTGCCCTCTAACCTCATAAATAATGATTGAGCTCCATACAGAAATAAATCCTAGATCCTTCCCATTCCGTGTTGAAGATAGAAGGTGTGAGGTGTCGACGATGACGACCCCCCTCACAATGTCAACAAAAATACTAGAAGTGTGAGTTCCAGTCTTGTGGCAGATCACATGGCATTATCCGTATTCTCAACTTCTTTCAGGAAAGAGGCCCACTTCCATATAATGAAGAACTCAGACCTGAGACCAAGATCGGCGGACCTAAGCAAGATGACGGTTAGAAGGTACTATCGTCATCATAGAAACGATTAAAAAAGAATATTTCAGAAGCGGTGAACCTGGTCTGGCGTTGAAGCAGAGTTTCTTTACGTTTTCGCAATTTTTTTTCTTTTTGTTCACGTCGTTTTGAATGTTTTGTTATTCCGAATGCATACTTCAAGCTCCTGTTGCTATGAACGGTACTATTTTACTTCAGCGGCCCCACTACCTAACCCAAACTCAAATGCATGGATTTCTGTGAAAATTTGCGCACAAAGTTAACTCGAGGTGCTGATTAAGGATATCATACTCACTTTTCATGGTAGTATCGATTTTATCGATTTTTTCGATTTTATCGATAAGTCCGACCCTCTTCCTTGAAGGTGCTGAGGGGGGGGGGG
>JARK01001342.1:2626867-2658570 GCA_000688135.1 Ancylostoma ceylanicum
GGGGGGGGGGGGGAGGAGGGCGTGGAAAAAAGGGGTCTCAGCCGTTTCGGGGACCCGACCGGAATACAAAATTAATAAAAAAAATAAATTATACAGTTAAATAATTTTTTAAAAATTATTTAAGAAATAATAGTAAAAGTAAACGATTGAAAATATACTACTAATACAAAGTTTTTTTTTATTTTGTCAAGTAATTCGGAAAATTCGGCGACTCATTTTCGGGGGGAGGGGGCTGCCCACCCCCTGCGTGCGCCACTGTTATGACCCTTCGCTAGACTTTGCATAGGATTGAGGCACCACAAGCGAGGCTATTCCGCGTATAGGGATCTTTCTTTGTTTACAGTGGGAA
Organism: Ancylostoma ceylanicum; assembly: GCA_000688135.1. Lineage (NCBI taxonomy): Eukaryota > Metazoa > Nematoda > Chromadorea > Rhabditida > Ancylostomatidae > Ancylostoma > Ancylostoma ceylanicum. The sequence continues at coordinate 2,627,217 of JARK01001342.1, forward strand.
CATTTACTATTCTACAATGTTTGCTCAATTATTATATTTCTCCACCAGAAATCCTTGCTTAATCTCGCTCTAATCTTTGAATAGAGGAAGGCTTAGAACACGATAGGGAGCATCAGGCTTGCACCAGTTTGCCTTAAAACACGTTTTCAAAAAAGACAGGTTGTTATGACTATTCTATATACCTGCAAAAACTCGCAAAATCTTCAACAGTCACGAAATTTTGGAATTCCCGCGAAGCTATATTCACTTTATTCTATTTTATCCTATTTTATTCTATTTTATTTTATTCGTTTAGTTATTATCGCTGCTTACGTTGCAACAAATTAAACACAATATGAGGAAAAAATCCAATATTATGGCATGATTTTCATAGCATAGCTAACCTTTTCAAGGAACACACAATATTTTACAGAGGAGGAAGACGACGGGATGATGGGAGGAGGGGGATAAGAGAAGAGGCAGGATACAGGGAAATAGCAGGATTCACTTTTACGGAGCTTGAGCTACTATCACAGCGAAGACGAAGCCATGGCGAATCAAACGAAAAAGTGTGCGGAATCGCTGCCTTGTCCCTGGATGGGTGTATGCTGTAGTACATACCTGCCGTAATTCTTGTATCAAAATCCATTTCCGACAGATTAATCCTTCGTAAACCGCCAGAATGTCTAGAAGTGGACGAAATAAAATGTTGATGTCACCGCTCGAAAGCTCTCGAGCTCCTGAGTCTGAATTTCTGTGTGAAAATTGTGTTTACGCTCAAATTGACGACGAAATAATGCTGTCATTTTGCAGGTTTCGTACACTTTCACGTCTAAATAGAAGGGATCGGAAACGATTCCGTGCAGAGGAGCACTGAGCGATCTTCAGAGTCAACTGTGCTGCAAAAAAATGGCTTATATGCTGATAAATGACCTGTCAGTAGAGCTGCTCTGATGAGAATGAAAATTGGAGGGGAATCTTTTTCACGGCAAGTGATATTCAGAGGCTTGTAACTTGTGAGTTACCTAGGCGAATGGGGTTTAGAGTTGTTTTGCTCGCATCTGAATAATTTTCTCTTTATGATCTGTGACTGATTTGCTATAGGCTGCATGCTTTCCCTTTTTATAATAGTAAAAACTCTGTATTTTCGCTAGTCTAATCCAAATTTGAGTATTTATTAAAACTTCATGAGCGCTTTCCAATGGCAGCTTAGCATTGGCACAGGCTCAATTAACGTGGATTATTGGGCTCCCACATCAACTTTCTCGGATTTCATGGATTTGGTCCAGCATCCCAACTCTCAACTATTGGGAGGACGGAAGGATTGATACAGATTGGGCACATAATTGCCTATTATTTCCACCACATTGCTATTACTGCGCCTCCGAATATCCTGGAAATATTCCACGTCGAGATCGATGTTTCTTCCTCCAATGGCAGCTTAGCATTGGCACAGGCTCAATTAACGTGGATTATTGGGCTCCCACATCAACTTTCTCGGATTTCATGGATTTGGTCCAGCATCCCAACTCTCAACTATTGGGAGGACGGAAGGATTGATACAGATTGGGCACATAATTGCCTATTATTTCCACCACATTGCTATTACTGCGCCTCCGAATATCCTGGAAATATTCCACGTCGAGATCGATGTTTCTTCCTCCTTTGAGATTGTAGAGATGTCTTTTTTCTCACAAATAAGGATACTTGGTGGCCGTGGCCATTCGTGATGGGATGTGCACTACCATATGCAGTTTTTGACGCTGATCTGGAATCCGTAGCCCAAATTTCCTGCGGGCTTCTGTATAGTGAGTTACACCTATTTCTTTTCGCTCAAATGTAATATTCCGTACTCTTGCATGGACCAGGCTAAGCCTGGTAGCTGCATTACCGTTCTAAAAATATTAGGGGCTTCTAGAGGAAACAAGGGCCTTGCTAGTGCGCTGCAGACGCAGCCGCCTTACCTTAATTTAATTTCGTACATGAGAACAGTACTCAAAGTCAGTGACTGACTCACCCATGGTCCTCGCATGCGAGCTCTAATTGGGGTAAGGCAGCTGTATCGGCAACTCACTGGCAAGAACCATGTTTCCTTCAAAACTATTCAACAGTTTGAAGACACTAAATCAGCTACCAAGCATAGCCTGGGTCTCATACAAGAGTACGCTATATTACATGTGCGCGGAAAGAAATGGGTGTAACTCACTACATAGAAGCCCGCAGGAAATTTGAGGTACGGATTCGAGATTAGCGTCAAAAGCTTCATATAGTAGATAGTACACATCCCATCACGAATGGCCACGGCCACCAAGTATTCTCCCCTGTCAGTTTTGTGCGATTTTTTGACAGGCCCACTTTTATATGTAAAGAGAAGAACCATTGAACACAACTTATATGGCAAACTGTTCGCTTACGATGCGATTTAGAATAATTTCTTCAGGAGCTGAGATGTCTCGATACAGTCGAAAAACCATAATCCTCTTATCNCGACGCTAAAACCGCGCGCCGCCAAGCGCGCGAAAATCTTGACGATTTTTGAATTTGTGTTACGATTCGTTCTATTATAGATGCGGACCTTTTTGCTCTTTGATACAAGAACAACTTGTTCCGTCGAATGCATGCGTACATAATTATCAGCATAGATATTGCTGAACTTCCGTACACGTCACGTTTGTTAGGTTGTCGTGAGTTTATTTTTGTCTTTGCCGGGTACACGCCTTTCATGAAGTATTTTCGTAAACAATAGTTGATGCTTATTGTACGTAAATACATATGTATACATATGTAGCAAAATCCATATATTATGCTTCATATCCGGAAGTGACGTCGCTACGGGAGCTTCCGCATTTGTATCTATTGAATATTCTCATTGAATTTGTGTCTAGCACTATGCATCCCATGCACTTTCCGAACTAAAATGGACACCGAACGGGAAGATCGGTTCTATCCATAGTATCCATTTGTTTTCTAACACCGCCCTGTTTCAGTGTGTTCACGAACATTTCAGATTTTGTGCAATATCTCCGAGTTTACCTTTTCATTCTCGCTCTAATACGAAAACTCACTAGAGAACCTATGTACTTGGAGTGAAAGTTCAGCTCCATTAATATGTGAGGACGTTCGATTCTAAGCCACTTCTCATCCCCATCCCTGCCTACTGCTTTTTATCTCCCCTGTATAACTAACATTTGAAAGAAACAAAAAAAAATAGAAAAAAAAAACTCATGCATGAGAGGAACAACGCAAGAAGAACACCAGAGAGACGGCCACCACCTACAGCTGGTGAGATACAGGCGCATTTCAAACTTTAAAACGCTATTTGACTAAGCCACATACAGTGAGCGTCGAGGGCGGTGACCCATTCACAGCCGCGAAAAGCACGCGCCGCGACCGCGCCGCTCACGATAGAATCTTCGTTGCAGTGGCGAATCTGGGTTCTCTTGGTATGGTATTTGTTCATCACATTTGATGCTACCTAACAAGAAAACTAACTAACGATCAAGAACACCCCATAGTTTGTTGTCGTGGAGGGGATTCTCGCCCGAGCGGAGCGGTCGCGCTGCGTGCTTTTCTAGGCCGCAAAGGGTCACCGCCATCGACGCCCACTGTACTTATGTGAATCCTCTCNTATTGCTCTCGAGATCTACAAAGGGTGCGTGTACACCGATGGTGTACAGGGTCTCATCAGTGTTGAAAATGCCAGGATATCGGTTCTATGGTGGGAAGGGTGCGCCAGCGCCCAGTGCTGCAAAAAGCACTGAAATACGAGATCACCAATAGAGGAAGGTTGTGCTGGCGGGTAGTAGTGTGAAGAGCGCCAAAGATATGGGTCCATCGATACAAAAAAGATGGTTTGGTCCCATTATTATGGAAACCCCAAGGATTTGTGTCCACCGATGGAAAAAATGAGTCAGCTCTCAGCATTGTGGGAAAACCTTGGGTAAGGAGGGTGCGCCGCAGCTCAATAGCGTATAAAAGACCATGCCACGGGTTTGTCGAAGGAGTACCAGTGCGGTTCAGCTCAACAGTGTGGGAAACGTCCAGATACAGTAAATAAATGCTGTGATAAAGAATAGGAGGACATTACACCGGGGAGTAATTTACATCACGATATGTGATGAAGAATTTTCGATCAGAGCTATAATCAAGGTAGGAAGCTCGACGTTAGCTAGGCTGCCAGAATAGCAGAACGTTAGTTAGGCTGCCAGAATAGTATACGCCTTTGATAGGTGGAGTTCTGTGTTTGGGCACAGTTACTGATTTTCGCTTGTTTCCTAATTTTCTGAGGTCTCTAAAAGTGTGAATACTTTGCACAAACTTCATGTGGCTGCCCCACCCCACTCCCTAGCGTCCCGTAGGGGCGGTAGTGTTGATAAAACAGTGAATTTGTCCTTGAAACGCGGTAGATTTGCTTGGGAGCTGTTTACGCCAATATGGAGCGGCGGATAAAGAGAACAATCAGACCTTTACAACAACCTCAAATTTCATCTAAATAGCTCAATCCATAGTTAAGCTATAATTTGAGATTCTGTCTTCAGAAATGTCTCTGTTCATGTCATGTTGACCGTCACTGTGTGTACATTTGTGTGTATGTGTTTCCTCTATTGAAAGTAAATGGTTGGATAGTCATATGTTACTGTGCTCAGGATCTATCAGCACTATCATAGTGAGGTAGGTAGACACCGAGGTAGACGCTTTCACTGTGGAAAACAAAAATATTATATTTACTTTTACCGTCACTATTCAAATCCACACAGACAACTTGAATCAATTTGTGGTTTCATAGTGTACTCTGGAAAAGGACTACAGCATCCTCGTGGCTTGATTCTGGGCCTGGATTAGCTCTGAAAATAAGAAACTTGCTTCAGTAGAGTTCGGTTCGGTCATCGCCGCCTCATCGCTTTAGTGAACAGGATCTGTGAAGCTATCTTAGATAAAGAGAAAAAAAAGAGCGTTGGCTATATTTTTGTATAATAGCACTTCTGATGACTTGAGGCACAAAAACGTGCGTGAGAATTGCCTGGGCCTGAATGCATGATTGAGATTACCCGAGGTAAGCGTGTTAAAGCCCGTGCTGACGATGGGCATGTTCGCGGGTGTTGACACGTTTACCCTGGGTAATCGCAACGATGCAAGCGGCCTATGATGTAGAACTTGGCAGAGTTATCTATCCATTTTTTATACCCATATTCCTCTGGCATCATAGGTTCGTCAGCTTCAGGAGCTTCCGTCGTACCCTCGGCTAGGAACTCTGGAATTTCCATCTCTTCCGGCTTCGTCAGCGTGCGGGCGCCTATTATTTGCGGGCAGACCTTAAAGAAAAATACGAATGTGAAGCCCTAATTTCTGTTTATTTTAAGCAATAAATTGTTGAACAAAGTGATGATTTTGCTAACTATATTTAACAACTCACAAGAACAACGATGATGACAGAAAGGAGTGATGGAAACATGCTGATTGATTGTGATGTTTCTCAGCGCTGTTGTTATATGCTGTCATGTTGGTCTGAATTCTATGGATTAAACACACTATTTTGGATGCAGCTCAGTCTCACATGATCCTAACACCCCTATCTATACAATCAGTACGGTTCTAATCCATCTGTAATTGCCCTGCTGCTGCAATTTGGGTGGTTTAATTAGTAGATGAAAGTGGAACTGAGGTCTTAATTTGCCCACCCACACAGATGCATTATTGTTTCATCTAAATTAGCAGTAGTTTTTGGGTTGGCACTGCAACCAATCGCTCTCTATTACTTAATCGGTGGTATATGTATATACGAGTTCTTCAGCAGCAGCTCTAACAGTATCACATATTATCTACAGAATTCATCACTTAAAAATGGATGTATAGCATCCCACCAAAAAATGCCCATTTCAATAGCTTCAAAAACCGTTTTCAAAGTTGCCAAAGCGAAAAAAGAGATCATGTGATTTAAACAGGTTATTCAACAGTATGGACTTTGTAGATTGGGAAATTCGTGCCAACGTTCATTGATTACGAAACACTATGTGAACAACTTTAGCTATAACAGATGGTGATGGTGGACGCGACCGCTAACTCTTTAGCGGTCGCGTCCACCATCACCATCTGTGGATCGTGTGGTAGGTACGGTGTTGTACGTCTTTCAGTTGACTGTGCTTTTACGAGAGTGGTCGAGAATTTGTGCGAAGTTGAAGAAGCGCTTGACCGGGTAGCTTGCTCGATATTGACCTTTCAGGCTCTGAAGAAGGCGATTCCGCCGAAACGCGTCAGCCTAATAAAGATCTCTAACAACCTCGCGTCAGCTTAACAAAACTACGACGAATAGATTACACCATGCCGAGGTTCAGTGAAAGTCGGACGTGGCAATTACTATGTGAACAGTTTAGTTCACGACTTTCAAGCAAGCCTACAAGACAGGCCCTATTATTAGGGTGTAAAAGCATAAATGCTCGTTTGTGGGTACAACTAATGGTGAACGTTCACGATCTTTCGGGTAGAGAGCCTCCTCAAAAGAATTCGCTGCACCATGAGACGGAATATGTAGCTGCTTACCCAAATTCTGATTTCGGCGCAACTTTTCAACTTCTTCGGTACCAAAGAAATCCTCTTTGACAAAAGTAATTGATCGCCTTGTCAACGGGGGCGCTCATAAACTACAGGGTGCGCCATAAGTTCTTGCACAGCATATTTAGTATGCCACAGCGGCTGGATTCAACGTAATGGCATGACCTCTATGGCGGTACTGAGCCAACTTAATAGCAACTCAAAACACCTATCAGATCAGGGATACGTCTCCATTAGCTTTTGTAATAACTCAAAGTTGAGAGATAGCGAGCACCTCGTGGCGCGCTGGTGTATCTGGTATAAAACCTCTCGAAGCTTTACCTCAGCTCTCTGCTACGAGTCCAAACTTATGTATGATAGAGCACTTGATTCGCTCTAAAACATAGTTGAGTACGGCTGCCCACCAGGATCGGATTCGCGTTATAGAAGAGTTCGTTCTGAGCACGGGATTTCGGACGTGCAGCATTCCAGGAGGCGCATATGGCACAGAGCAGATTCTAAGCTTTGCAGAAGCGTAATCTTTGCGCTGTTCAACTTGAGTTGGAAGCAGCGAGGTGTCTTCTCTCCAGAAATACTCTGCTAGTGAAATCCACCGTAATTTTGATGTTGTGGTTCACAAAAAACTGGAAAAAAGTTGCTCATACACCACCTTTCCTTAAAAAATTTCTGAAATCTCTGAAAGGAAGGGGAGATGGGATCCAGTACATCCGGTGAATTCCTCGACGTCTCCTCAGTCTACTCCAATGTTTTGGTGAGAAACGACTTGATTTGCTCTGAGTAGTTTCTTCCGTTCGAAGAGACAGTGTCACCCGCGCTCCAAACCGTGCCGCGAGATGCTCACTTTTCTCTCGAGTTTGAGTTACTACGGAAGCAACTGGCGACATATTCCAGTTCTGATAGGTGATTTGGGTTGCTATCGAGTTGATTCATTTTCGCTATAGAGGTCATGCAATTGTGTTGAATTCAACGGCTGTGGTGTTACTAAGTATGGTGTGCAAGAACTTATGGCGCACCCTGTAAAGACGCCATCGCGCGATCCTCTGGAAGAAATCTGTTACACTCCTCTCTTTCTGGGTTCCGGAACCCTCTTGCGAGCTGATTTACCTACTTTTTGTTAATATTGTCAAAGGAACATATTATCGATGCGAACGGGGACGCGATTCGGCAGGTGAGTAAGTTTCGATAGCAAGTATCCTGAGAGAAGCTGGATCAGTCGATATCTCTTCAACAAAGCGCCGTAAGCCCGAAAACAGCAGGCATAGGGGGGTCATAACGCGGCGGCACTCACAGACAATTGTAGCCCTGATGCGCAGACTGTGAGACGGCTGGCCGATTTTTAGGGACTCAGACACGCTTTCGTTCTGGGACCATCAATCGTGAAGTTTGATACAAGAGTTTCGGTGGCGGGCTACAATTTGAGTAGTCTCAAACGACGCAATTTTTCGCAGGCATGGAGCCGAGACAGAGCCTTGTTCCTAGCAGCATTGATAGAGACGGAAAGGAGCTACAAGACCCACCCAGTGTGGTAGATACTATTTCTGGAAAATAGTTGTTTCTGTCCTCATGAAAAACTGCACGAACTTATTCCCCAACCCAAATGTATAGCGGACCTTGCGACGAAGTGGGACGAACATTAAGGAGAAGAAGAAACCAAAATGTGCAAGCCATTTGGAGGTATTACCTAGAGATTTTTGGCTCAGCGATGATAATCAGAAACGGGTGAGAAAGAAACAGTGCCACGAAGAAGGTAAATTATAATACAATAAAAATTCATATAGTTTATCTTACACACTATGTCCTCTTTTTGCGTATAAGCTAGCTGAAGTGGAGAGCTGTTTTGAGATCAATGTTCCAGAGCCTAAAGCATTTCCTGCTCCAAAAAATGACTGTATCCATGTATGCCTCCTTGCCACTACCACTGACATCTCTATCGTCTCTGGCATCATGTCCTTCCGGCTCCGTCCACACCAACCCCGCAGCTGTCACGACGTCGGATTCCCCCTTCAAACCGTCATTTTCGCCGTTTTCGTTCTAACCGTGGTACCCCAGCATGTGATCATCTGTCACGATGACGTCGTTTTAAGGCCTTGTGTCTGGACAAGATGCCGAACTTTTTGCCCGCTAATGGGGAACTGGACATCCGCGAGGCGACTTCATTCGCTGCGGCTGGGATACCGCAAAAGCGGTAGTAAGAACTCGTTAAGCCGGGGCTGTTTTATTTCCCATCACAGCGTTTGATACTATGATGAATATGCCATAAAAGCAGAACAGCTGCTGAAATGTTCGTCTCCCTGTGATTGCCTCCAAATCAATATCCATATTCTTTGCATCTTGGTATCCATCAATGGGAACTTAAGGTTTCGACCATTAAATAAATAAATAAATAAATAAATAAATAAATAAATGACGTCAGTCACTCCCTGCGCCGGAAAATGGATAAAAAATTAACGCATAGACATAAAAGACAGACTCGGCAGTCAGAAACTGATGAAGACGTCTCACTGTAGGAGCACAATGCATTCACACTGCAGGATGCACGTATTTATGTTTTCTACTTTTTCCGGTTTACGATAAAAGATAACCATAAATAAATAAATAAATAAAAAAATTCGCCATTTTCGGGATAGAGAATTTCACGTATATCCCGGTTCACAGGGCCCGTACGGCGATGTGAAAACTCACAAAGCGTTTGAGAGGGTATAGACGCACTAGAGAGAACGAGGGGGCTGCAGTTTCGGGAGCAATCTCTTTCCTCTAATTCATCTGATGCTGTACAATTAAATGAATTCTTTACACTTTTTACTCGCAACAAAATATCTTCAGGCGCAAAACAATTTTCTCAAAATCAACTACAACATTTTGTTCATACCAAATCCACCGATCGCCAACCGTCATTGCAGTCCCTGCGTGCGGGTGCGACGCGGTTGCGCAACTTCGCTTTCTTGATATCATTCAGGTAATCAGCTCAAAATGAGGTTTTCTCCTGCATTCGCAGAGGTAAGTAGGCGGAAACTCATGCTTCCACAGTCATCACTGTAGTGGAATGGAAAAATTGCGCAGCAGTAGTGCTGCGCACTGCATCCGCTCGCGTCAGAACTGATGCGACGCAGGCCCGTGGGACCACATGTTTGGGAAGAGCACAGACTTTTACCGTTTTACTTGGAAAATACGATGGTATTCAAAAACGAGGAACGCTGAAAAGGGCCAACTAACCACGGTAGGAGATACGAATTGAATTTTCGCAGAGAAGAAGGAAATTATCGACGAATTAATTCGCACTAATCCACCACACCGTCCAACTACTATCTCTTCGAGTTCCTAGATTCGTCTCTCAGTTCGATTTCACTGACTACCTCAATTCTTCACTTCATCAGGTACGTAGAAGGAGCAGTAGGATGACCGGGTAACAGACAGAAAATTCAAGAGAGAACGGTCAAAAACAATGTGAAGAAGGTAGCATCGGCGCTGGGGAGGCTGCTTAGAGTCGACTAGCATGCTAAAAATTATCTCTCAGGATTTTTCGGAAGAAATGTGTTTATAAAGACGAATTGGGGCTAATTAAAGCTACTGAAATTTGCCTATCTAAATCGTTGATATCTCATGTAGGTGGAGGCAAAGCTGGCACAGCTCTTCTTGCCAAAATGGATCTCGAATGCCAAATTTGGCTGTGATGGCTAAGCCAAAAATCAGCCTCAGTGTGCTAAACCTTGAAGAAACTAACATTGTGGGTTTGTTTTGTTCTCAGCTTGTTCCAGAGATTCTTTAGATAACCATAGCTATTTAGCGTTTGCGACTATTCGAAGGCTCGCGAGTGTGCTGTTTTTCCTACAGAAAATCAGGAGCGCTATGGTAATTACGTGGGAACGAGACATGCGCGCTTCAAGTCGTTCATCTGCTTTCGATCCGATCATGCCCCCTTCGTACATAAAGTCCGATCTCGACGCATCTTCTTGGAATTCGCCGAAATTGAATTCATTTCTGCGTTAGTGGCTTGACTGCGGATTTCTTGTCCATCTCACTGCGAATGTGCCTGTGAACTCGTCCTAACTTTTATTGATTTATCACATTTTTGGCCGTTTCAATACACAAATCCTTGGTATATTTTCATGCCTTCCATATTCCTGAAATGAACTCCTTCTTCTAGTAGAAAAACGTCCTCTCCTATCACCGCTCTATAGTCTCTTGTAGCCAGGGGCCCCTATGGGATATCTCAACTCCTCAATCCTTTACGCACATACTTTTTCCAGAAGGTGTACATCACTGAATGTGTATAACTCTTGATTCCAATACTTTCACTTGTGGAATGGATTCTCGGGTTAATTTTTTTTCCACAAGGACTTTTCCCTTTTCACCCAATGGCTTCAAGAAACTTGAATTATTGGGAATAATTTCGGGGAGAGTTCGCGTTTTTTACTAGAACTGTGCCATTTTGCCCCATAAAACCATAACTTCATAGGAGGGAATGCCGCAACATCATCCATGATCAATACTTCACGGATCTTGCTGTTGACCTCTGGGAAATTGCATGATTTCGTATATACTTTACGCCCATCCCAGAAATTTGTCGTGATCTACTATACTTTTCATCTTGCTGAAGACCTTGGAAACTTTTGCTATTGTGGTCGTTTTTGAGAGAAAAACATGGCGGTCCAGATTCTCCGAGCCGACAAATTTCTGGGATAGGCGTAGTTTGACGCGCACTACATATGTATATGCATCCGAGGAAAAAGCTTTGTTGATGTTCCAAGCCTTCCTGTCCGGTACATTGTCCGAATGATGACAAGTGAGGTAGGTTTGTCGCTTTCGGCACTGTCTACTCATGTAGCAGTTTATTTCAGTCGTTTTTTCTTCTCATTTGCGCACTTGCGGGCACAAAAAAAAAGAAAATAGAATCGTGGATTGAAGTTACCCAGCGCATAGCGAAACTGACCATCCAGCGAGGCTTCGGAGAGCAACTTGTATGATATGTATGTCAATCTCCTCCTCTCTTCTCAGGAAAAAACTGTAGGAATTTCTCCAAATTTCTAATCCTAGACCTCAAAGGAGCCCATAAAATCTACTTAAACGGTAGACTATCCTGCGATTGTCTGTTTGAAAGTTTATTCCAAACTTCTTTTCTATTCCTACAGAAATCTCGTTCGATGTTTTAATTTACCTGATATTTCCATTCATTTCTTGCTCTTCATTCTGTTGCCATGTTTATTTTCCAGTTTTATGGTTTTGATGGGAAATCCGCGTTCGGAGAGAAAGTTATACCATGCCCTACTTTTCTTTGTGAGTTAAGTATTCTTCATTTTAGTTCATGTTCAGTTTCATTCACTTTTCACTTATTCTAACTCTTTCCTCCCCATTCTTTCTACCAAAATTTTCCAGTTCCTACCAATGTGCTTAGCTGAAGATCAGCTGTGCCCACTGGAAAAGGCGACATCCATCGTTCGAAGAAATTTGATGTTGTACGACCATAACCTCTATCGGAGTAGGATAGCACAGGGTCTTGCTATACACTCTGGCAGCACCCCATTACCGAGAGGATCGAATTTTCACAAAGTGGTCAGTTCTAGTGTGCGAGGAGAGCGTGAGTTGATAGGGGAATGTTGTTTATTTAGGTAAAAAAACGCTAATATTCTCACTTTTTCTGGTTTTTTTACATGTATATGTTTATTATTTTTACTTTTATAATACATGGATACTAAGTATTCATTGACAGATCCCTTTTTCGCTACCGAATTTTACCCGGATGTCATTGGTAGAATCTCTACAGTTTTTGCAGCAAGCTTAAAAAGACGAGTACCGGGGACATCCTTTACCATTTAAAGCTGTGAACCATACACGAAGTTGTTATAAGGTCTACGATATCATAAAGTACGATCTATCATCATGCCGAGGTTCAAAGATAGTCGCACGTGGGGATGGACATTAATTACCCTCTCAAGGGCTATCTTTCACAATCTTATGTTCTACATATCTATGTTGTTTCCACAGTACGAACATATTTCTTGCTCCTTCATGTATCGCAGCTTCATAGGGTAGTTTCCGTTTTCAGCCCGTTCTTTTTTCTCCAAACTGTTGAACCTGCTTTGCTTCGCGGAAACCGGCCTTTCTCCAAATGCAAGCACTTTTTTCCAAAGCCTAATTGTGGCATTACAGAAACGGAGGATAATTTTCTAGGCCGTTGTTGGTTGACGGGATGGAGTGGGAGGGATCAAAAGTGAAAGGGTGTCTTGGAAAAGAAAAAGTTTTGGAGAGAGAGAGAGAGGAAAGAATGATGCAGGAGGCGTACTGGCTGCCAAAAACGTTTTACATTCCCATGCCCTGTACTTTAAGGAATGGAGTTGTGAACTCGAAGAGCTGGCTTCTGTAGCTGTTCGTGGTTGCCCAACAAAGCGCACGCCCAACGACACTTATGGCCAAAACTACGAGTTGTGAGTTCCTGATCACTTCCATAACGTTGAATACCTTCCCTGGAATTTCTGGATTTTGCAGCTTCGAGACTGAAGACACCTTTGACCTGGAGAACCCGTACCCATTGGCACTGGAGAGATGGGTATCGCCAATTATGAGCAGACATTTCGGAAACGATGCGGTGACATTCAATAGGGATAGAGATCTGCAGTCATTTGCAAATGTTACTTTTACGCTCATCATGCAACAATTTCAGCTCGAAATTCGTGTTTCCAGATGATCCGCGCGAATACCACCAGCATTGGTTGTTCACACTCTAGATGCGGTTCTTTTGCGGCAATCGCTTGCTTCTACAACTCTCCGTAAGTCTTTGTTTACATACTTCTAAAAAATGAAAAAATACATACTAATCCAACAAAGTCGGCCTATTTATTGGCTGACGTTTCGGTATTCCGCCTTCTTCAGAGTCTAAAATGAGCGAGGCAAAAATTACTCTACTAAAAACCTCCACAACCCTACAAAGCCAATCCTAAGCCTAGCTTTCTTTCGAGAGCATCACTTATGAGACAAATCTTCACTTAAGGAGATTAACCGCTGAGATTGTAGTCGGATACCAACCGCTGACTGACTAAATGAGCGCCTGACGAACGTTGTTGCGACTTTTTGATCTCGAACGCAGCCTGATACCCTGATAGTTTCGGATTTCACTGAGGTGATCTCAAAAATGGTGAGTTATCCTTCGAGGATCACGAAATTTTGTGAACCCTCTTCCTCGAGGTCCCCCACACCGTTTGTACACGTTTCCTGGCGAGTATGTACATAGGTCAACCTGGCTCTGGCTACTCTAAGCTTAGGTAGCAGAAAAAGGTACCAGGAGAGTCCTTGGTAAGGGAATTCTTTACCTTCCGTAGTGAGAGAATGATAAATTACATATATATCTTGTCATATTTTGTGGTCACATGAAATTTTTCTATTACTTCTCAAGCGGAGCAAGATAAAATAAATATGTAAATAAATAAATACAAGGTGTGATTCCCCTTTCAGTTTTAAAGCACCCTTCCTAACGGTTTATTTTAGTGTTTTAACCATCCAGACAAGTTACAGAGATATTCAAGACGGAGGCTTAATCTACAACAATGGCGAAGGGTGCAGGGCCGATGCTGATTGCATCACTTATGCGGGTTCAACATGCGATGCAGAGAGCGGTCTTTGTGTTGATCCTAGAAGCACTGTGGTTCCAGAAACAATCCCTAATATAACAGATTCTGTGAGTGTGAAGCATTGAGCTATTTATTCACTTATTGGTTTCCTTATTTTTTTCTCAGTGAATTTGAAATTTTGCGAAAGATCCTATTCGTGATTGTTGGCGTTCACAGAGTCTAATCTCCTGCCACGGTGGTTTCGCGTTGCACACACTGAACAAGTCCGGGATTTTTGTATGAAATTTGGTTAATTAAACCAGGATAGCAACGAACCGGACATCATGAACAAAATAAATAACAACATCATTCGAAAATTAGAGATGTAAAAACAGTGTGATATTCAGAACAAGCTCCTTCCTTATACCATTACTACCTTAGAAGAGGTAATAGGTAGCTCTAGCTATTTGTATTCTTTTGAATAGATAACAGTTTATTGAGTAATTTGCTGCAACAATGAGAAAACTTGCAAACAAAGTTCCATTTGCACTAATCAATCCCTATTCGAGAACTCCACCGACAGCTCTGCATCCTCTTCCAGTTCATCCACAGAGCAACCAACGGCAGCAGTCTTGATGACACAAACAAATGGTAAGGTGTAAGGTGTTGAGTAATCATTCTACTGCATTTATCATTTTGTAAGTGCTGAAAAGACATTCGTGAAAGATATAGTGTGAGTTCTCTTCCTATACCATGTGCATGAAATTATGCACTGAGTAGCATAGCTGCCTCCGCTGGCGTATTCCAGGATCCAATACAATATGTCCTCAGAACCTCGGAATGATAGACGATTTCCGAAAAATGGTGCTTGTGATGCACAACTATCGCAGGTCTTCTTGATTTGTTTTTCCCTCTCTTTTCTGAACTGCTCGTATTTCACATTTTCCAGGTCTGAGCTCGCCCGAGGTCTAGTAAGAAGAGTAGGCGGTAATCCTTTGCCGCCCGCAGCAAATATGGTGAAACTGGTAAGATTGCCGAATATCGTAGTGTTTACCAAAACTGTTAGGTCAGAACGTAGAACAATCTCGAATGTTCACATATACTGCATCATTTGATGAAGAATGTACGGAGAGTCCTGAATTTATATGAGCACAGCGAACCTTTGCTTTCTTGCATATTAGGAGACTGGAATTGTCTAGAGGCTTCTTCCTCTACTTATACATATATTTATTACATAAGCTTACACTTATGTGCCTATGAAAATAGATTAAAATATAAGAAAAACAGGACAGCACAACTACAACAATTGTTACGACACCATAAAACACACCATAAAACAACTGAACTCGGACGTCCAAGGCACTACGGGCTAAGGCAATGCTCGACCATTCTTTTGAATGCATTGTAGTTGATTAGTATTTTTCGGTTTTTGTGAATTTTCTCAAACTAAGAAATAGTCCTGTAAGTAAAAAAATAGCGTCTTCAATCCAACCTCGCTGTTTTAAGTTGAAGTTTGACAGCTCCTCCACGTCTCATTAAAAATCTCAACACAAATAAATTCTCAAGCTTAAGACCGCACTCTCCATGAACAATTTTGTATAGTAGAAGGAGATCATTAACTTTTCTGCGAAAGCTGAGATTCTTGAGACCAAAATTTTGGTTTCTTTCATTACCATTTAGAATGTGATCATAGAGGAACCCAATTATACGCTTCCGTGTGAAAGTATTCTGCACTTGCTCCAGTCGTTCTATGCTTTTGCGGCTATGGGGGCAGAACACTGGGGTACTATATTCTATAATAGCATTGTCCTGATAAATCTTTTGTAGGTCTTCAAATAAACCATGCTATTCCAAGTGGACAAAGCCCTGAAGAGATTATGCACCAATTTCATAGCTTTTGAAGCGATATCTTCACAATGTGAACCGAAACTTAGACTACAGTAACAATAAAAGCTATACAGTAACAACAAAAGCTAGATCCCTAACTTTCTCCAGTAGATGATCCGGCCAAGGTATAATTACAGCTGGAGATGTGATAACCCAAATGGAGTCCTCCTTCTTCTCCTTCTCCTTAGCGTTTGTACCGCATATTCGCCGCTGTTTTGGTTCTCCTACGTCATAGATCTCGATCCTGAGCGTCATCGTTTAAGCTCCCACCCCCTTCTCAATGACGTACATAATTTATATGGTGAGCAACTCGTACCTTAGCTGTATATACTGCATGATTGTTGACATGAGCTCTTTTTTCATGACTTATCGAAGAGACATGAGGCTCAGGGAATACCCAGGTGAGGAAACAGATTGCTACAACCATTGGGCTTCGCAGACATTCGATAGGGCAGTAATGTCAAATAATAACTTCGTGTCTGGGAAATTAAGCCGCACCCTGTATGTAAATGGATGCACCTAGGCAAGGAGAAAGGCTACGGTAACCGCATGACACAAACTAAAGGTCAAAAAGCTGACTGCAAGCCATTGCAGTCATCGAGCAGCAGCATGATCCACCAATCATAACGCTGTTTGAATCAGTATCGATACTGTACCCCTACTCCATTGCCGATAGCAATCGCATTCGAGACTAAGCCATTGCTCATTCACTAGAATTCAAATTTTCGCTCCAGAGGTACAACTGCGCACTGGAGGCTTTTGCGATTTCTCACGCAGCAACGTGCACTTTTAATGAGTCGGATTCGTCGAATCGACTAGACACAGGAGAAAACGTGGCGATGGTCTCTCCTGAACAAGCCGTCACCTATCAGGGAGCGATTCACTATGTATATTTTTTCTTACAATTCATTTCAATGTGTGTATGTCTGTGGTCGAGTGTATGTTTGTGCCTTGAGTTTTAAGAGGCACTCACCTTTGGGTCGTTTGCATAGGCTATTCTGGATTTGACGCCGGACCACCTCCGCGTGTAATTGCAGAGGTCCCAAGGTGACCCCTCAGATGCTCGAGCAGGTGCAAGCAATATAACTCGGCACCATGACAGTCATACTCATCTGTAAACGCCACTTCAAAAATTATAGTTTGCTCTGCTTCTTTAGTCAATAAAGCAATGGTGGTGGCCCATACGAAAACAATATGGTGTTATGGGAAAGAAGGTAACGTTCAAGCACAAGCACCAAGGACAACCGATCAGTCACTTCTCACAGGTGTGGTTTTACGGATTATGGCACTTGATGTGCCGGGCTACCCTGAATTTTCAGATCTCTTGGGCCAAAACTCATGAAGTTGGCTGCGGAGTGGTGAAGTGTGGTGATGACTACAGTGTGGTTTGCCGATACATTCCGAGGTAATAATGGCAAAGTCTACGGTGTTTTAACCTGTAACAATGTCCTAGTCATAGTAAGGCCATGGTAATTTTGCAAAATTAGCAAAGAGTTCCCGGACTTTGGCCGAGATTTTTTCCAGCAACTTCCATGATCTCTTATCGTGAAATCCGTGCATTCTAGGATGAGTTATATCTTCAATACCTTTACTGCAGTATAGGTTGTCATATGAACACCTTTATTGGCCGACATTTCGACAATACGTCGTTTTCAAGGCCTGGAAGTGGATCAGTTTTGACGAAATTGCGCTCTGCTAACATCAAATTCCTCCTCCGATCTGCATATTCAATTCATTCTGGTTAGACAACAATGAGTACCGAATGTGGAGAGAAAACTCAATGTTCCACCAATATGCGGGATGCTGCTCTGCACACCGCTACATATATGCTAGTGTCACCAGCAGACGACTGAATGTTGCTCAGCGGTTGCAATGAGCCAGCTGTTCACAATCTTATATCTCATATCTCGCAAAATGTTAGTAACGGTATCAGCTCACTGGTTATCGATAAATGCTCATTGTTGTTATTCATTCAGGAGTTTTGCACAGAAATCCAGAATGCTTCGAGTGTTTTCCTTGCCGAAATTCTTAGGCTGAAAATCGTTCACGCTATTGCAAAGTCGTTTCCATTGCGGTCTTCTCATCTGTGCCTCGCAAGGGTCTCCAATTAAGAATACTTTTTTTGCTCACGGTGATTCGTAGCTTGGTAAAAAATTAAGATCTATTATAGAACATGAATGGTTGCTACTCGAGGAGTAAAGTACATCTCGGAAAAATAGGTGGATTCCATGACTGCAGAATCGCGACGGGACCTGAACGAAGGATGTGGAGGGACTGTGCTCCTAGTAATAGAGTCGAGTAGGGACTGTTGTCTAGAGCTCGTTGAGTCCGTCCCATGAACTCTAGAGCTTCTGCTCTCCTCCTATTCTTCAATCATTGAGACTCTATTCGATGGTTTTGTTCTTGTGAGCTTTCGGCATTAATGCCTTCTTCAGACCTTAACATTCCGAAAGATTGCAAAACAATCAGATGCAAACAAGCAATCTAATCAACGAATAATACTGTGCGGGCAGGACGTTAAAGATGAACTTAGCTACCAACACAGCAGTGCACCTTTACAGTGAAATCTCACTGAGAAAGAAGCACAACTGCGTGGAACAGGGGATGGTGGACTTCACTCCCTTTTTTGTTCGTAGCAAAAGATGTAGACATGACCATGGCAGAATGTAGACAAAAAAAACAGAAGCCTAAAATGCAAAAGCATTTTAGGGTTCTGCTTCTTTTTTGTCTACATCCTTTCCTTCCTCCTACCAATCAACTTACACCATCACATAGTAGCTTTTCAGTGGCAACCACCTCTATCA
Organism: Ancylostoma ceylanicum; assembly: GCA_000688135.1. Lineage (NCBI taxonomy): Eukaryota > Metazoa > Nematoda > Chromadorea > Rhabditida > Ancylostomatidae > Ancylostoma > Ancylostoma ceylanicum. The sequence continues at coordinate 2,645,977 of JARK01001342.1, forward strand.
CGTCCTTTACGAAGTGGGAGTTCCATGCACCGCATGCCCGCAGGACATGGTCTGTGAGCATGAGACAGGATTATGTGTGCAACAGCGAGAGAACAGTGCATTGAACCGGTACCTGTCGTTCTGGACAATTCTGTTGTTTCTTTTATGTGCCAGTAGCATGTGCTTATCCACTTAGCCATGACTAGTGTCTTCAATATTACTGTAGCAATGGGTCTTTGCTTTGATGTTAGTAATTTATTGCACCACTTGTACCACATGGATTCAAAATAGCTGATTTATTTTTAGTGCACAACAGCTTCCACTGTTTATTAGGTACCACTCTTCCTCTAGTGGAAGAAAAGTAGAGGTATTTATATACGATAAATTTTACCAGATTTGTTCTGTGTGTTTTGTCGCTGCTCTCAATAATCCTCAACACTGTTTTGATGCCTTCTATGAGCTGTTTAGAACAGTTTGCAGAACAACGCAAACTTAACCTGTGTCGATGAATAAGAAGCGCGAATACGCATTTACCGTGCTCAGAGCCTAGGTATTACATAGCATTATCTCGTCTAAGTACGTACCAAGTGCGAGCTTAATGAGGTCAACAACATCATTTGTTAACGACTAAGCCAACTTGTTTGGATAAACTTTCACTGTACTCTTTTCTATAGTTTCAAACGACTCCAAGAGGGGAAGCGAGAAGAGAAAAGTCTTTCAAAGGCAAGGTCTGGGCAAGATTTCGTCTCCCTGATTCATACTGAATTTGTCACCCAAGACGCCTTGGTAGGAAACTGTAGAAAATCCCTGAGAATGGCCCACAACGAATGGCTCACATCAACCGATATTAGTATAGCGTTTGCACGTTTGCAGTGTCCGTGCTTTCAAATAACGTTACATTGCGCGCTCCACGTGTTGTCTATTGTGGCGTCTTAGGAAATAATTCATTTTCAAAGGACTGCATGGTGTGTTTGATAAGTATGGTTCCAGGAAGTGTTCATTAAGGTGTAATTATCCATGCTGATCATCCATTGTCGTTCATTATGCACGTGAGCACCCTTTGCGAACTGGAGCATGTTTTCCAACGGCTACCGTGATTCTCAGACGTTTTGTCCAAAATATTGCCATATAGCTTGCGTACGTGGAGCTCTACATAGAATTTGACATACATGCTACACATATGGCTTGAATCCCAGAGATCTAAACCTGGGGGACAGATTGATCAGATGGCAGCAAATGATTTCTGAATACAATGTGGTTTAAGAAGATGACATCCCTCAAAGGCGCAGATACGACCAGGATCTGTAGTAGTTTTTTTTTATTTACTTTAGTACGATAAGAGCAGTAAACAAACAGCCGTGTGTTCAATGTTCAACACTGAAGTCCTGCTATCTGCCTTCGGAGCAATTTGGATAGGATAGCACCCCTCACTGAAAGGCCGACAGAGCTGTGTCTTCAGAATTCATCAGCACGATCCATGGATGAGCAGCGAATAAGAGGGAAATTTGGAATTCTGGTTGGATGCACACTGAGTGCATGAATAGCAGAAGGCTCTGGAGATGCCGGAAGTGCAGAGCTTTTGAACTCTAGTTTGCTACCCCACCTTCTTTTTTTGGTAAGTGTTCCGCTCTTTCATGATGGATTTAATGGACACATAATGGACATGGGCAGGTCGACTCACGGAGAAGCTCGTGCAAATTTTCGATCTTAGCTCCTGCGAGAAATGTATTAGTCTGGCAACAAAGTTCTTGGGCCTGGCGAGATGAAATACAGAAAAATTTGTTTAAAAAAGGAGGACAAGAATCTAGTAAGACGATCCTTGACCTCCTCTAGATTCGTGAGCCGTTTTCGTGCCAATTAATGCTGAAGCGACCTGAACACATGGTAGTCACTTGGAGCTGCGTCTGGGCTATAAGGAGGGTGGGGTAGAACTTGCCAACCCAACTCTTGTATTTTCTCTAAGGTTTGCAGCGCAGTATGAGGACGGGCATTGTCCTGCTGTAGGATAGGTCCTCTTCTAAAAAGGTGCCGCAATCCAGCCTGTCTAATTTTGTCGTTCACTCGTTGTAACTGAAAACAGTAAGTCTCCGCGTCTATGGTGTGACCAGCTGCGACCAGCTCCCAGTGAATAATCCCTCCAATCCACCACCAAACACATAACATGACCTTTTGCTGACTCAGGCTTGGTTTTGGCACTGCTTCTGGCAGGAACGCAGCCACTGTTTGCGCATACGACGGTTGTCGGATGCTATCCGTGTTTCGTCGTGTGTAACTACTCGGTACAAAAATGGCTGATTCCTATGGCAATCCAAGAGATCTCGTGCGCACTCGACCCATCTCTTTTTCTGGAGGGGGGGGGGGGTGAGGTTGTGGGGGACCCATTTCCTTCGGCGTACGTTGAACTCTGCTTCACACAAATTTTTTCCCACTATGGTGTGAGAGCAGTGAAAGCTGCTGGGTAACATACGGGTGGTGAATGTTGGATTACCCTCGATGGCTTCGATTACAAGGGCCCTGTTTATCGACCTTGGCCTAGCTGCTCGGTGCCCATCTTTCACCTCCGTACTTCCTTCTCGGAACTTTTTGTACCAAATTCTGCCGTGCTCTTCCTAAGAACGTCTTGGTCAAACGCTGCACACACGTTCCTTCTTCCGACTGCTGCAGAGTGTCCCAGCTGGTACTCGTGAAGTAGGCGTTCTCGAATGCTCGATTTGGTGTCAGTCATTGTTCGCATTTCCAAGAAATGGTTAGGCCACTCCGACCGCTCCCTTATATACTGGTGCAATCTCAGTGTCATCCCTAACATGTTGGCTCATGATTTGCTTGAAAACAATGAGTGGCAATTTTTCAAAAAATTGGCAAATTATGTCTTCTCAACAAGTCCAAGAACTTAGTTGCCAGATTAATATTTTCTCTTATAATTATAGGGAGCTGGTAGCAAGAGCCTTTTGGACGGTACACATATTTCATGTACTATTCAATTTTCTTTTAGAGCTCTGGAGTTGGCTGGTTATCGAATAAATAGATAAATAATAAACAAATAATGTCTGCAAAAGGTCCTGTAGTAATCTCTCATGTAATCTAAGTTAAGCTCACTTTGCAGACCATTTTCGAGGTGGACACGCTCAGTTCATCTCCCACGTGACTAAAATACTGAGCACGACATGTTACTTTCAACTAGGAAACCACCTCAAAACCACTGATTTCGCGAAGTCAATTCGCACGATAAGCCCATCTCAGAAGTCAAACGAGGAGTTAGGGTCAGATCAAAGCAAGTTGCTTGACTTAAAAAACCGAAGCGACATGCAGAATCACGTCATCGAACTGCACACATTTGAGTGAAAGTAAAATAGGTCCAATTTGACAAAGGTCCTGACGGAGTTTGAATGGCGGTTGGACTTTTTCCCCCGAGAACTCAGTCGCAGCAGGGTTTCTCATTTGAAAAATAGAACCAATTGTGGCACTTAACGACTCGGCAGATGATTGCTCGGAATTCACGTCTCTGCATCTCCGCCACACCTCGACGGTAGGTTGTGTCAAGGATTCAAGCAGGGGCACTACTACGAGGGCAGATTTTTCAATCTCACTTCCTTAAATGTGAATGAGGAATGTGTGAGTTCCTCGAAATGCGTGCACCATCTATCCATACCTTTGCGGCTGTGGAAAAGGCTCGAGCCATGTTGTAGCCGGCCAGTAACCCATCTCTTATCGTTTTCCGCATTTCATATGGACGTTCTTGCTATATTCATTCAGCAGGTGCAACATGAAGTAATAATAGTAATAGTAGACTCCGTCTTCAAAAAAACCAGCCTGATCGTCCGGCTGACGCCGGACTCTCAGGCTTCTTTTCGTGCTCGCTTCGCTCGCGTTGCATTCGTGCGGCACCTCTCACACCCCACCGGCCATTTCTCACTTATCAAAACCCTCGTTTTTTTTTGCACCTTCAAGTTTTCTGGTTCCGAGGCGCCTTTTCCACAGCTGTGCAACAGGAGCGACGTCTTTCCTTGTGTAGGACCATTGGACTCCAGGCGTTTCCTCACTTTTAGTCGCCAGCGTCTCTCACTCCACCGTTGGACCCGTTTCCAGGCTTTCTCCCACTTTTGGATGCCGGCGCACCCTTATCACACCGTTGGACCCGACTTCAGGCATTTCTCCACTTTAGGACGTTGGCGCACTCTTACCACACCGTTGGACCCGTCTCTGAGCGTTTTCCCACTTTTAGACGCCAGCGCACCCTTATCACACCGTTGGACCCGTCTCTGACCGTTTCCCCGCTCTTAGACGCCGGCGCCCCTTCGTTCCACAGTTGGACCCGTTTCCAGCCCCCCCCCCCCACACTTTTGGACGCCGGCGCGCCGTTGCCGCAAAAGTGGATCTCTTCCATAGCATTATCATCCCTTCCGGGCGCCGGCCCAACCCTACAGCGTCACCCCTCATCCGTGTCCTTCTTCGCCTTCCTGCCTCCTCGTTTTCGACATAAAGAGGTCCTACCCATCTCTTCCCTTTTACAGTGTCTGGGCTTATCTCATTCATTCCAGCTGTGGTAAACACAACAGTCGGTCGTTAACGTGTTTGAACATGACAAAAGTGGCCCAAAACACCTGTAAATGAACGTAAAAATCAAAATTTGCAACATTTTCGTACATAACTCGATGCGCTGAACACAATGGTGTAGATATTTTCCATTTCTGATGTCTGGTTCTCGTGCACAGATTCACACACACACACAAACACATGAAGTGCCAAATAAGAAGTAAGATGATTAGTAAGATTAATAAGTAAGATTAATAAGAAGTAAGATGTTCATTACCAACAAGAAGCCACCGAAGTAACCATTCAATTCGTCTCCTTGCTCCTAAGTCATCTGCTTGATCTCGGTAATGTGATCTTCAAACTTTTGAAATGCTTTTCTTTACCAAAGTAATTTTTGAAAGTACAAACTCTTTTCACACCATTAGGGTAGAGAAAATGTATTTTCGGACATAGAAATTCGAGCAACAAATTTATTCACAAACATATCTAGGTAAGATCTTATTTACACCGTTTCACAACGAGTTCTTTATTAACACATTCGCGACCTTACACTCTCGGCATGGTGCGCCGCGTGGGACACGGGCGGTCCCTTAAGCACGCATTTTTGCTCAACCGGTTGAGCACGCGGTCCCACGCGTCGCACCATGCGTGCTCAACCGGTTGAGCACATTGTCGCGAATGTGTTAACGAGATCAACATAGAGAAAAATGATGGCTAACGACGAGGTTTCTTCGCTTAGTAGTCGTAGAGGTGATCTGAAACGACAGATTCTCCTCTTGGAATCCATTTCTACTCTATCATACTGCCACAGTTGGGAGAGTGAAAAGTAGCAATTTAAGCCCAACTACTCAGCACAGGCCTTGATTTCTGATGCCTTCTCCAGTGGTCAGTTGAATGTGGAGTAGAATCCTCCCCCTATCCTTATGGTTTAACATATGATGATCCAAAATTTGTTTCTTAACTTGTAATGTATAGCAATGTCCGTATTCACAATCTTTCCGAAAAGGTTCTGGTCTTCCCTCCCATCTAAAGTGGACGACTTTCTCGACTAAAATGTGGCCTGTCTTGCCAACTTCGTTACCTCCTGGTATCGCTGATTGAGGCGAGTTGCTCCAGTATAGCAGATCCATTTCCACCTTGAAAACTCGCCCACGTTAGATGAGCGGGTGGATCGCAACCTTCTCGGGTACGCTCATGAATACGGATTCAGGTGTGTTCATTGTTAGGATTCAAACATCGGGAAACACGCATTAATGCAGAATTTTCGACAAATTTGCGTGATTGGCGCTAATGCTGATCCTAATCAAGGGTCTAATATGGTGCAGAACTATTCCAGAAGGTTCCAGAGAGCATGGATAGTTGATTTCACCTAATCAACTGCTTACTTTTTTACTGAGAAAATAAAGAAAGGTACAGCCGGGTAAAGAAAATTTTTCCGAGTGGAGAAATTTTCTCTAACTTTTCAAACTAACCGTTATCCATTCGCACTGAGCGGATCTTCTTCTTGATCATCCGCTGCCTGAATGGATCAGTGAATCGAGAGTTCAGTCCAATGAGGTTTAGAAGGCGGCCACGCTTGACGGCTGTGATTTCGTTGGCCTGAAAGGGACCTCATAGGGGTTAGGTTGAGCGGATAGTTAGAAATAACAGTGTATATAAACAGTAGCTCCAATTGCTTCATAGTATGAGCTCTATGTAATGTTCAATCGGTTCCAGGGCCTGCATCATTAAGGTTACCAAGGGTAGGCGTCATCACGCCCGCCTCAATGGTGGGTAAATCTGGGAGCTTGATGCGTTAATCCTGAGTGATCTCAGTGACATATGCGGCTCCAGGTCCACTAGTCCATTACTTTCATTCATTCTCCCAGGTGAGAATTTTCAAAATCCTTTTGCTGCTCCAGAAATCTCCCTTTGGTCATTTGGGGAGGGGGGGGGGCGGACTCCCCTCAACAGCGAAGAAGGCGAGACCGTTCGCTGACAATGCTGCGCAGAAGTGTGACAGAATTGACAGCTACTCCGAGTTCTTGTTTTTGCTGTGCTCATTGGGAACTAAGGTATGGAAACTTTCCATGAATGATCCCTGTTAAGTCTCAGAAATAGGTAGGTACTGACGCAAGAAGTATTTATGGTTATGAGCGACGACGTCAGGCCGGTATCAAAATTTTCCACCTGGTAATCTGCTTACCATAACAATGGTGAAGGTTTGGTCAGTGATATTTTCAACACAACGAAATGCTCAGACGTACAATAAATACCTCAACTTCCGCATAAGCAGGATAATTGAAGAACTAATTCAGAGTACACTTGCATGTTCACAAATCCGAAAAAGGAACAATGCTGCTGGATTTTTCAGGGTTGGCAAAATTGTCAAAAACGAGAGGGAGTCAGATCAGCACCATCAAAAGCATTTTTAATTTTTTAGGGATATTGACCCTTTTATTAATTTTTTTTCGAGTTTTTACCCTGAATCTGCAAGGGAAATCCCCGTATGGCGAGGTGCCTACTGCCTTGATGCTTGAATATTCCCGATAAAATAAGAGAGGAGTGCTTTTTACGACTACACAACCATGAGAACTGCTATGGAGAATGTCATTCCCTGCACAATTCATAAGCGACACTGCATGACTGGTCGTCCAGAAATATCTACTACATATTAAATGACGTGTTGCAGATGAAATTTGCTGCCCTAAAAAGTGATAGTTGTCCAGATGACGGACGAATTGAGATTTAAAAACGCAATTTGTTGCGACTGTGATACTATTTACGACTGCTTAAAAAACTCTTCACTGATGTAGCCAGGTAATAGAATATGATGAATGTCCAGACTGGCTCGTTGCACTTACGTAGTATGCTAAATATGGCAAGGACTACGGGGTGGCTAAAAAGTATTGGCACGCGCAAAAGCTCTATATTTCAACAGAAGACGCTCTAGGGTTCTCTTCTTTCTGCCACTGAAACAAGAACATGCCAAACAACACTATAGTAAACGATTTGTGAAAATGTTCCCAATTTATTCCCATACAAGCTTTAATTAGTAGTAAGGTTTAATTACCCAAGTTTGAGGTAATTCGCAACCCTACCGTTGCGAGGTACGTCATCAGCATGAGGGAAAAGTGGCGTAAGAAGCGTATGCGTCGTCTGAAGCGCAAGAGAAGAGCCCAAAAGAAGTAAATGGGATGTCGGATGTTCGGTCGTGGTGTGGTATTCGTCTTTCGTAAACCTCGTTCTCCATCTGGCCTTCGTACTGCTCACGTTTTATCGAGCAATGACATCGCTGCTGTTGTTTTGGGACCGTTGTTATGAATTCATTATTAATGAATCCTTATGTATAGTAGATGTTTTGTGACAGCACACAGAAAACATTAATGCTTCATTGTAACAAACTTGTTAATAGTATGTCTTAGTGATGGGTTCTCTTGTATCAGTGATGGACGGTGCAGAGAGGATGGTGATCAGAGTTCCGGCAGTTATAGAGAATGCAAAGATGAATAGAAGGATCCGGTCGATAACCAGTGAGATAAACTGCCAGTCTGCCTCTGTCTGGAATTATTGTAGTGATGGTGAGGGTGCTGTGATTGCCGTCTCTCCCATCCAGATAGTGTTCGCACATGCAGCAATACTGCATTGTCTAATTTCCAAATCATGTCAGCACAAGGGATATGTGCACGCTGACCCATTATACATTGGCTGGTATTCAATTGCTAGAATTCCTTGTATACTAGAGGCACCGTCCCACGACGGACTCGTTTTTGGGTTTTCTCACGAAGAGAATCTTCTGTGGCCGTTGATCAGGTTGATACATGTGATTTCGGTGCAAAACTGCCGAAAAAAAAAAACGTTCTTGAACCCCAGTTCTGGGGGAGCCAGTGGGCTGGGCCAAGGTGGGATTACAGGGTTTCCGCAGGGAGAGTGCGAATTTCCTGAGAATGTGCCAAGAAGTAACGTCTTGCTTTCATTGAGTCACTGTAGGGCATAACGGCTGTAGGAAGGGAAATGGTCCCACAGGTTTCATAGATTATAGATTACAGATTATATTTTTCTTAGATTACTTGTATTTCCAAGAGATGAATCTTTCAAAAATGCGGGTAGCCGATGTGTACTTTGTTGTTCGCTCTGAAACGTTTTCGAGCCTACTTCACTAATAGGAAAGGAGCTGTTAAATCTAAATACACATGATAGTGTAATTCCATTGGTAGCCGCTGTGGGACTTCGTACCGCGATTTTGGTCATCGTTGATTCTTCCACAAGGTTTTGCAGTAATTAAAAGCCGGCAAAAGACTCTTGGGTCACTCTATATATAATAGTTACGAAGTAGTCTATAAAAAATCTGCTTTTGTAGATATGCAGTGAATTCTGTAAAAGAAACAAACTTAAACCTAAACAGAATGCCTACAAGTTACCGTACCGAGATGAGGTAGTGTACAAAGTGAATACCGTATTTGTACCTGGGGTGGCAAATGAGCCCCCACCTCTTCCGCACCACCAGTAAGGAAATCGATGTGCAGCCACCCACGCAAAAACTACATCAACTCGTGCGGAACCAATGCAGATCTTATACAAAACCAGTTTGATTAATCGCGCTGTGAAAGTAGTATGCCTGAATCATACGTATCGCATCTTTCAAACTCATATAAAACCAGGTCCTGTAATAGACATGGTTCCTACGCTTCCTAAGCAGAATCGGAATATGCCATGGTTGCAGAATTTGCAGCCAGACGGGTTATACCCCAAGTGGAGTCTATCCTCTCGCCTTGTTTGACTCGATGAATCTCAGCATTTTCGATTGAGCTACTGTAGCTAGCTATTGCTTGCTTGTAGCCGCACACGAAATTGTTACCATCTTTACTAGACTGGCGTTTTGGCACGTTCACCTCCTTCAGAGCCTGAGAAAGTAAATTCCAAAGTAATGTACTCAGCCGAACGTCTGCGATAAACTATGAAAAGAAGACATTCTAAGCCTAATTTTCGGCCGCTGCGTCACGATTAACAAAGAAACCATCCTTTGTCGATGAACCACAGGGTGGAATCGTTGGGTACCACAAGGGGGTGTTTGCCTGGGGTACCTACTATAGGTGAAAGTGATAGCGTAAAGTAAGGACTCATTCATCTTTGCAGTTCAATTTTGAATTTTGATCCTGGATACAAAAAGCTTATATGGTTTTCCAAAGTGCTACCTGGATTTCTTGCGTTGTGATCTTGACTGTCACACCAAAATCGGCTCCTTCGCACTCAGCTGTTCTTTGATGCGCACTCATAGAGGCCTGCCCGTCTCCCCTTTGTATTCGTAGCAGCAATCACTGGATAAGATCAAATACAGTGCGCCTCAACTCAAGTAATATCTGTGATTGCCACCTGAGCAAATTTTGTAGTCAAGGATGATACAGAGGCGATCGCAGAGGCGATTACGCACTAGCATGCGCTCATGACGGCGTGGGAGTATATCAACCACAGCGTAGTCGCACTCAACGCCTCCACTTCGTGAGTCCTCGATAAACTACGGTTTCTTTGTTAGATCGTGGCTCGGTGGCCGAAAACTAGGCTTGGAATCGTTTTTTTGCGGGGTTTGCGTAGGGGTTCGGTCGAGTAGGTTGCTTTCGTATTCACCCTTTCGGCATAAAGGCCATAGCAATCTTGTGTCAGCCTAGTACAATGGAGAGTATTTCTTCAGCGCTACGAAACATCTAAGCTGTCCTTACCTCCTCAGCCTGTCGCCTATCGGTGAGCGTCTGAGCGATGTATTGGACGTTTCGTTCTGCCCGTCTGAGCTTGTTTCGAACGCTGTTCCCAGGTCTCTTGATCCGTTGCTGACGTTCCAGAGCGCTTCCAGCCGATGAGCTCTGCTGACGACGTAGCCTTTCCGTCCTGCAGTATCTTTGTTTGTGATAACTACGTATGTCAAGACTTCTACTAGGAGTACATAGTGTTCACTTCACGCCACCTCTCACATGCCAGGAAAAGAATCAACTTCTCAGGAAGAGACTTCAACACTGTCAAGGGAGCAGTTTCAAACAATTAAGTGGTACTGAGATTCATAAGAATATCTGCGGCTTGAGAAGTACCTAGATCTATAGAACCAAGATCTTTGGAATGCATGCGAACATCAACAAAACCTAATGAATAGATCTTGTCTACTGAAAAGGAAAAGTGAAAGCTTGCCAAGAAGCAGATAATTCCTTCCGAAGAGTGATATTTGAAAAAAGCTGGAATGAAAAGAGGAGAAAGAATGTTTAGCTTACAATGTGCGTTTTAGCGGAGAACCGAACGCTTGCTTCATGCTTTTGGACCGATTCAGCAGTGGCAACTCGAGGAACAGTGAGTTCACCGTGGGCATCGTCTGTTTTTTGCTCTTCGATGCCATTTCGATCTCGAACACGGTCTTCTGGAACTGCTTCTGGAGGATCGACATTGCCGACAAGGCGTTAATTTGCTGCAAATATCATCAGTTTAAGGTGTATAGGTATGGGCATCGAAGAGGGTATGGGTCCGCATGCATCACTGAGAATACTCTGGGTAAACTGTTGATACCCATGTTAACGGTGGCTAAATTTGAAAGTTGTTAACACGTTTGCCCTGGATAATCTCAATTATGCATGAAGCCTCTGGTGGAGTACATACGTAGTGACGGACCATTACCTTGTTATGTTGAGCTTTCCGATGGAAGTTTGCTTTTTCGGTTGCTCTCGAGATGAGCAGCTTCCTGCCTATTTTGTCGATTAGGATGCTCCGTACCCATTCCGACATGGGAAACTCGGCCGTTCGAAAATGGACATTTTGTACCTGTTTTGTAGCAGCAGATATACGTTCCTCTTCATGAAGTGTTAAGAAAAACAGCAAATCACTACTTGCAAGCATGTACAAAGGGCGTCGATGGCGATGGCCTTTCCGCGGCCTCGAAAAGCACGCAGCGCGACCGCGCCGCTCACGATGGAAATGTGTGGCGCAGTGGCGAAGTTTTCTCAATAGTTTTCATCACATCTTAACTGATAAGAAAACTAACTAACTATAAAGAAAACTCCATGGATTGTTGTCCCGGAGAGGATCCATGCTCGAGCGCAACGGTCGCGCCGCGTGCTTTTCGAGACTGTGGAAAGGCCAGCGAAATCGACGCCCACTGTAGACGATTTGACTATACTCACGATCACAGTGAATATCACGGATAACGAGACCATGAACATGGTGAATGTCAGATACTTCACGATCAATGGGATAGCAATACTCGTTGGTGGAATTATCTCAATCTGAAAGGGCCAGAAGCATGAACGGCGTAGCCACAAAATCTCTGACACCTCATGCTGACGCTATACTCCATGTCGAGTCCAGCACCACGCGTCGCTGTCGCCTAGGCGACATCGATTTTGGTACGTACAGTCCTTCTCAAAAAGATGGACTGATTGCGCGACTACACCATCGCGGCGGGACCTGAACGAGGGATTCGTACAGAGCGTGCTCTAACAAGGGAAGTGCACGAACTTAAGCTGCGATTTCGAAACGAGACATATATGGTAGGAAGGCTTGTCCTAAACGATATTACAGGTTATACTTGAATTCCGCTAAATGGTTAATACAAGCTCAAAATTCCACGTCGATGAGTTCCTAGCGCACTGACATACACCGCCTTCATTGACAGCGATGCAGCTGAGTGGCCGAGTGGATAGTGACGCAGACTTGTGGGCAGAGGCTCAATGGTTTGAATCCCGCCTTCACGTTTTGTTTTGCAAACCTCCGTTTCCAACTTTTAAGGGAATTTGGAGTCGTTCAGGAGGTAAATGAGCAGTAACTACGAGCGCTCCTTTGGAAATAGCAGATAAATGTTCTATGCTGGGTATTAATGTGATGCCGCTGGTAAGACAAAATACTCTGACATACGATACAATCTAATCGGTCTCTTTCTCATCCTTTAACCGATTGAAATGTTCGACTGCTCACGAGTGGTTGCGCTTCTGGTAGCCAAATTTGGTAAGGTTGATGTCACAAACGGAACTCGCCAAGAGTGCATGATGGCGGAAGCCTTTGGGAGGGTCCAGCTCGAAGCAGCTTACTATGAGATGATGATAGAAGACGAGGAAGATCTTGAAAAGGACA
>JARK01001342.1:2663822-2679296 GCA_000688135.1 Ancylostoma ceylanicum
CGGCGTCCCCTCTGTTTTGCTCGCCGGTGCACCCTCATCGCACCGTTGGACCCGATTACAGACGTCTCCCCACTTTTGGACGCCGGCGCACCTTTATCACATCGTTGGACCCATTTTCAGTCGCCTTCCCACTTTCAGACGCCGGCGCCCCCTCATCCCACCGTTGCATCCGACTATAGATGTTTCCCCACTTTTGGACGCCGGCGCACCCTTATCACACCGTTGGACCAGAGTCCAGACGTTCCCCCTATTTTACGCGCCTGCGCACCCTTATCACACCGTTGGATTCGTTTTCAGTTGTCTTCCCACTCTCCTGCTGCGTGTTCTTTCAGTTGCCGACATGAGAAGATGTCCCTCTTCACTTGCCATTGGCAATGTTGACGAAACAGACCACGTTACGATCAGATGAGCCTTTCCAATGATATTCAAAAATGATACAGCTCACGTTATAAACATGTTTACATGGCTGGATCTGATACGGTTGGTATCACCGCTCACCGATTCCTTCAGAGCAAAGTGCGTTTCACGTCACAAACTCAAATATATAGTAGTTAGATTATTAAGGTACCAGTCTGGCCGTCCGGCTGACGCCGGACTTCCAGACTGTTCCTTATGCTCGCTTCGCTCGCATGAGTTCACCTCCATCCTAGTAGAATTGTGGTCATGCCTATTTTTGCTCCGTTTCTCCTACCCATAAAAATGGACTGGTCAAAGAGGACTGCTTGCGTCTGTTAGAGCAGTTTTATCATTCTCTCGAGTGAAATAGCTAATTTTAGCCATATGTAACCGATTCGATCTATAATGAACATAGAAATGGTTTATCATTCTTTGTTTATTTTGGCTGATCCATTGATAACAATCAGCTTGAACACGTAAAAGGGGACGGTGCGGTGTGCTCAGACACAAATGAGGGTGGAACACAAAGGAGGGGACGTGATGTGGACGGAATAGTATGGTGTGGGTGGTATAATAGTCACTGCTGAGGCCGGGCGTTCAGTACTTTCTCACTGAATTTAGGCGCCAGAGGACAATTAGGACGAAGATAGACCTGAATAAGAGCAATTTCTCGCTAATTGGCACCGGCGCAACTCTTTTCCTCCTGTCGCCCCGTTCGCAGGCGCTTACCCACTTTGGGAGACGGCGCATCCCTGTCACAACGGTGGACTCGTCTCCACATACTTTGGGCGCCGGCGCATCCTTTTCACAGCGACGGACCCGTCTCCTCCGACATTGTGCGCCGGCGCACCCTTATCGCAGCGACGTACCCGTCTTCCTCCACTCTGGGCGCCCGTGCTACTTTATCACAGCGACAGACTACTCCTTGCGCCTACCCACTCTTGGATGCCGGCGCCCCTATTGCCCGTATTTACTCCTTGTTCTCTTCCCGCCTACTCGAATCGACTGCACCTTACCATACCCGTTCCCATTCTCAGAAATGATTGATATCAGAAGAATACGGTATGCAATCACTACCACTGACCAATCGGGGAATTTCGTTTCACACACACTCACACACACACGTGACAGACTAAGCGCTTTATTATAAGTCATGATACTGGGGCAGCACCGTAGCATCAACGGGGTTTTCCCAATGGCTCAATACATTAAAACATAAGGAGGTCAATGGCATTTCCCTCAAATTTTACGAAGAGAGCGATTCCACGCGTAAAGACCTACATACTTGTTGTAGAGGATGATGTCCGGCAGCCAGATCATCTCGCCTGGTAGATGGAAGTGCCTCACTCCGCCGTATTCTTCGGGATTCCATGAGAGTCTGTAGTCATACCAATGCTGCAAATACAGTCTTCGTCCTCCTGCAGGATTTCCACTCAAATCCTGTTGTCAAGAAGGGAAAGTAGGGAACTGACGTGAATCAGCCATCCGTTGGCAGTCAAAGTTTGGTCTTTTGCGTGCACGTCGACGATCTGGCTCAACTTCAGCTTGAATTCGATGTGGATCGTGTCGTTAGGATCTGCTACAGGCCTCACCAATCGATTATACCTTAACAACATTCTTTAGTAGGTAATATCACTACCCTTTGTAGAATTCATTCCAGTTAGCTGAAATCTCTCACAACATTCGCTGATCTCTGCCAGATACATACGATTATCTTACCTTCCTAGCAAGTCCTCGAAGAGAAGATTGTAGACCTTGGCGTTGGCGAAAACAAAAAGGTTCATCAGCAAGATCCGCATGGGGAAAATGGGAATTCCTCGAGGAAGTGCAGTGTTGTGCGTGAGAAAACTCCTCGTCGAGCAATGAAATCCCAATATCCAATTATTCAGCGCCGTTCAAGCACCCAACAAGGCGTGCATCCGAAGCAATGAGCTTGTTGTGAATGATGGGATCCATCGAAGAACGTTCGAACGCGGACGCTCTGCCAGAAGTAGAGATTATTTTCTTCCAGGAAAAGAAAGACAAATTGAGATCTAATAAAATGAGAATGGTGTTTTTAAGAAGTATTGTTCAGTGACCAGTTAAACTATGGATATTTTGCAACTTCGAGTCGAAGGACTTCAAATTTGCTCGTCATAATTCAGAAAAAAGCCAGTTAGACTATGTATAGGAATGAAATAATGCCTTGAATTATGAAGAGATTTGCATGAACGAAACTTATGCTGAGGCAGTCTATCTGGAAAAGCTGGGAGGGATTTCAGTGGTTGCACGAATGTCAGCTGTCGCATGTATACAAGATGGGCCGAAAATACTTTAACAAGACACGTATTTCTTCTAGTGAAGCACGCTCTGACTCGAAGTCGAACTCAACTGGGAGGTTGCTTCCGGATGTTTTACCAGGACCTTGCTTCAGCGCTTTGATTAGCTGGTTCAGTACTAAGGAAACAATAGGCTTTAGCACCTGGTGGTTCTGCCACGCAGCCACTCAATTGCCGAAAACACGATCAGTAGGAATAGTATGTTTTTGAGGCCTTTGAAACATTGCCCCACTCACCATAGAAATTTGGAATCTCCACAAAGCACTTCGAAAAGCGAAGGATGAATTGTATCCGAACCATTTGCGCGTCGCTGCCCGCGAGTTCACTGAATGTCTCAGGGTCTAATTTCTAGCAGATGAAGGATATTTCTAGGGGCTGTCTTGTATTTCATTCATTGGGAGGTAATAAACATAAATCGTACGACAATGTTCCTGATTACAATAAAAATCTTTTCTGCCTGCCACTTTCGTTGTTACCGTATTTTTGGCCAACCCTGTAATATACTGTGGCGGACATAAATATTGCAACAAAAAATTGCCGTCCACAACACCATAACATCATTGGACAATTCGAGGGCCGTAGTAATTGCACTATAACTGCTGGTTAACCAGCAAGTTAAACCGGCAGTTGTACATTTCATAACCCGGAACCGTTGTGAGGTCAATATAGTGTGACAAATCAATATATCAACTTAGTTTCGATAACCGTGATATAACGAGCGGGTTACACCAAGCTTTGGATCCTGGTCTCGGGCGCTGCGAAACCATCGGTTGAGCAGATCGCGCAGGCACTGCCATATCGATATTGCTAGAGTGCGCGCAGAGAACGCGCAGATATCATGGACGCAGGCAAATGGAGATCCCGGTTATTAAAAAGTCCTCTCGAGGACTTTTTAATAACCGGGATCTCCATATGCTCCAATTTTACGCTTTTGCGCGCGCCAAACGAATGCTCATCCAACTACGCATCATAGCTGTGAATCTGATGCTCCAAAGGACCAAGGATGTGAGGAACTTGCTTTTGTTTGAAAGCCTCTAATAGTTCTTTTCATCAAAACAAAACAATGAACCAGCTTTGGAAACGGATCCTGTCGCATCTTGAATTAGAATTCAACATATTGAAATGAAATTAACAGTGTTCGAAGCACTGCATATCGAGGCTTCACACTAAGTATACCAGTTTTTGACTAGTTTGTATTAGTTTGTGTTATGAGGCTGTAGAGACCATCCATGTCCTCCGCCACCAAGTGAGATGTGGCAGAGTGGTTAACGCGATAGGCCACTGTGATATTAGTGTGGGTTTCGAATCCGGCAGATGGTCAGAGCTTTGCATTTTCGTACTTCACCGTTTTGATCTCATTCAAAATAGTGAAAAGGTTTAAACACATTAGTTATGCGTGGTTCTGCCATAGAAATGGAAAAAAAACCAAACAAAAGATAGATTGATTCACTTTCAATACAGTGTTCAGTGATGGATACATTTCCCATGAATCAGTTGTCTCACTAGAATACTTTCCCTATGTATCAGTTATCTCATTTCTAGTACAAAATATATTTACAACTGCGAAGTGTATGCAGTCGGTTTCCTTCATCACTATGTAATTGCGAGAGATCACTTGCACGGTGGCGCAGTGCGATGACTGCAGTCTCACGTGCTGTTTGTCACGCGTTCAGTTCCTCTCGCGAGCGGAATTTTGCAAACAAGATTGAGAGGCATGGATCCACGAGGATTTCGTTCAAGTGATGGCTGCATTGTGGCTATGTCCAGGTTATAAGTCGGTTAACTTGGGGAACCGGCAGTTGTCCGAGGACAAAACTTTCTCTATAACCGTTGGTTACGGCGCAATTACTACGGCCCCGAATTTTTAGGTGTTTTGATGCAACACATGCGGTACTGGTACAGGGAGAAGCGTCTCAATCTCTTTGATTTTTTTTTTGATAAAAATTTTTCCTCAGGTGAGGTGGAAATTTAGGGTTAAATGTGTCGATAACCACCAGCAAGGAAAGGTTCGCAAATGGATTATCATACTAGATTAGATGGGTCACAATAGTTTCAGTACAATTATTAGTTACAGGGAACCCTGCAGCAGATACGGGTACAGATTTGGAATCAGCGTCAGAAACAGCATGTGATAGTGGACATACTGTTAGGATTGGCTGGACCCCCTAATATCCCTCCCTCGTGAGCTCTGATTAGCCAAAGGGGCCACGAGTCGAATTCATTCGCATGGGGCTGTTTGTTCGCCGAGCACTGATAGTCCTTGTCGATAACGCGTCCTATATAGGCTAGAAAACTTGTCATCTTCCGCAAGAGGAGAACTTTGAAGTTATGCTATATATTGTGACCCGAGAACCTGCGTTTTCTCAGCCTGTTGTTGCTTATACTGTGATTTTTTTCTCAACTAACATCATTCTTCTACTACAACTCGAAAGTAATTATACAGAAGAATAGGTAATGCGTTGTGACAACGTTTGGGCTGTGAACACTAGGAAAAAACCTTTTGAATGGATCCAACATCTGCATTGTAGTTTTGTTTTCTTTTTTTCCCCTTCCATTGCCATTCCTTTCCAATTTTAAAAAAAATTATACTCTACATTGTGCGTCGCCTCTAAGGATGCTGATATATTCTGCCACTATAGGCTGATCTCTGTCAAAACGGCTTGTATAACCATGGCGGACAAGTAGATGTGGTTGTCGTGGTAACAGACGCGAAACCTGAACGTAGCTCTGTCGCGTATTCGCGTCCGTCAAGGGCTGTCCACATGTCGTTTGCACCCATAAAAGATGGTGAATTTACAAGCACTATTTATGGAATGGTTAGTGTCTGCTGATCTTCTTGATTTCAGAATAAATGGCAAGTAATAAAGTTTTACATAAAATTAGTTCCGTTACAGATCAAGGAAGGGAAATACACGGAAGTGATCCGTGTTCTTCAGTACGAAGTGCAACGTGCTCCATCGGTAAGATGCGTTCCACCCTAATATTCACTTCCTTGCTATACTACTGAAATTTCCGTTTTAGAACCGTGCAGCGTTGTCACTGCTGGGTTACTGCTACTACTACTGTCAGGTAAGAGATCCAACGGATTTTAAGCTTTAGTCTCTGGCCGGTTTCAACATATCTTGTGCAAACGAACGCGGAGGAGCTACTCCTGATGAACATCGAAATTCCTGGGATCCCTTTATCCCTTTTGGGCCAAGTGCAGCCCATCCGTTCCATTTTTGTCCTTTCAGATCCACTTTCATTGCTCGCTGTTATTTCGAGGAATGATCCTAAAGAATTTCTTGACCATATGTCGAAAGACGGGCTACTGGCGAGATGAGAAGTCGTGAAAAAGAGAGGGGCTAGTGAGAAAAGGAAAGGTGAGAAGAGAAGAGCTACAAGGAACGAGGAGTGAGAGGAAAAGAGAGAGGGAGAGAGAGGAAGAAAGAGCAAATAACAACAATTTAGTTTTTTGCATATCTATTAATTAGACTGACACTACCAGTGTGCAGAACAAATGACTTATACCTCTTCTTTTCAGGATTTCATAAACGCTGTCGACGCGTACGCTCAGCTGGCGCAGCTGTTCCCAAATTTCCCAGAGTATAAACTTTACCATGCTCAATCGTTGTACAATGCGTTCATGCTCCAGGAAGCCCTTCAAGTTGTTTCCACGGTGAGAAATGTTAGGACGTGTCATCTCTTTCCTATTAAATTCCTGATTTGCTTTACGAGAGTGGATTTCTCAACGTAACTGTAAGAAATTGAGCTGAAATTTAGAAGCAGGGTACAGCCGGATGGACCATACATGAGGAAACCAAGTAAAAATGAGAAAAAATAAAAAAAGTGCGTTTCGTAATTTGTCTTCGCGCGCTTCTTATTGTTGGTTGGGCTCACATAACACTGATTTTTCATTCCATTACCTTTTTCTCTCAGCTGCGTCCAGCTGCTACTCCTCAGGACATTGATTTCAGATAGAGGAGCAACACCTTCTTGGAGATGTCATCAAATTGGAATCCGCCATCAAATATCGCGAAGAAGACCTCAACAACGCGAGGATTCTTGTAGAACAATATCCAGCCGACGATCCGGATACGGAGATGAATCTAGCCTGTCTGGATTACAAGGTAGGTGCAGGGCTATGAGCGGCAATAGCTGTGGTGTTTTTTTTCTCATTTTTCGAAAGCAATAATCTTTCAGGATGGTGACTACGACAAAGCTCAGGAAAGGTTCAACAATGCTAGCTCGATAATGGGTTATCAGGTAAGTTGACCTCACACTCGGGAGCCGCATGCTCCATTGAGATTATCCAGGGTAAACGTGTCATTTCCACAAAAATTTACCCATCGTTAGCACTGGTGTCAATGCGTTTAGCCTGGGTAATCCCAATGATGTACCTAGGCCGGGATTACACAGAGTGCTCAGTGACGGATTATATCATAGTAAGTCTACCCAAGAGGTAACCTTAGTTTAGTTAAAAGATAGCGGGTTTCTTTCTCATTAGCGGTTACATCTCTAAGGTTAATTCCACATGAAACCGTGATTTCATAAATATAGATTCAAAAAATAGGTTATATAAGGGATTTCTTCTTTCTGTCTGAGTTTCAGCCAATAGCGCTACTTCTTAAACAGGTACTAACTGTTAATTGACTCGATTTAGCCCGAACTTGCCTACGCTATCGCTCTGTGCCACTACAGAAAGAAGGAGTATCCCCAAGCTCTAAAATTCATAACAGACATCGTCGATCGAGGGATCAAGGACCATCCAGGTTTTGTATCTCTTGTTTTTAGGATCTCTCCATGTGATGACGCTAAACTATTTTGCCAATTTCAGAGCTGGGAGTCGGGATGGTCACTGAGGGTATGGACCTGAGATCCGTCGGAAACACAATGAAGTTGCACGAAACTTCACTTGTGGAGGCATTGAATCTGAAATTCGCTGTGGAGTACAAACTGAAAAATTGTAGGTGGCATAAATTCATTTATTCAAGGGTTAAGTCAACAAATAAATACCTGTTGAATGTCTGTGCTAAGGCAGTATCTGTTTTAGTCACAGCTGCACAAGAGGCTCTTACGGATATGCCACCACGGAGCGAAGAGGAGTTGGATGCGGTCACGTTGCATAATCAGGCGTTGATAGGTGCGTAACCAATAGCTAGATTGAAAAACAAAAACAAAGAAAAAAAAACAATTATTATGTTCGTTCTTCTTTGCACCTGGGCATCTTCAGTAGAATTCATATAATTCTGAACGGTGTTCGTCGAAACGTAAGGTCGAAATAAAGTTTCCACTTCAACAGCCTGGTCTGGCACAAGAAAAGTCATATGAACAAAAAAACAATTCTTGTCCCACATACAATCAACGTTATTGGCGGTGCTTTTTCGAGAGGCACCGCGGCACGATCACTCCGCTCGCGCTGGGATTGCTGCCGTAATGGCAAATCAGGGTTTTCTTGATAGTTTTTCCATCAAATTTAATGTGAATTATCAAAAAATCCCACGCTTTGCCTTCGCGGCGAGGACCCCGGCGCGAGCGTTGCGGTCGCGCTGCGTGCTTCACAAGTCCGCGAAAAACACACCGACATCGGCGCTCATTATGTGTTCAAATATGCGTGCTTTTGAAGAATATGCATGCGCAGAATCTATCATAGTTGATAGTGATTTAGATTGTGAACATGCGTCCAATTCACCTAATAAAGTTGATTTTTCTGCACCCAAGATGGCAGATCTCAGGGCGAGCAATGATCTCCAACGGTTTCAGGAATCGACACTGATCCAAGTGATGGATTCGCGAAATTGCAGTACCTGCTCAGTCAGAATCCTTTTCCGCCAGAGACATTCGCGAATCTACTACTACTTTATTGCAAGTACGAAGTAGGTGGAACACAAAATATTTTTTCCAAGCCTTTGATTGATACTCTCTCGAGATACAGTGAAAATCTAGTAGCTACAGTAGGTGTCGATGGCGGTGGCCTCTCCACGGCCTCCAAAAGCACGCAGCGCGACTGCGCCGCTCGAGCAGGAATCCTCTTCGGGACCTCAAACTATGGGGTCTTCTTGACAGTTAATTAGTTTTCTTATTACTTCACATCAAATGTGATGAAAAACCATCGAGAAAACGCAGATTCGCCACTGCTGCGACTATTCCATCGTAAGCGACGCGGTCGCAGCGCGTGATTTTCGAGGCCGTGCAAAGGCCACCGCTATCGACGCCCATTGTATATTGAGCAGGACCTGCTTGCTGGTGGTTGAAGCACAAACTTGTTTCGAGAAGTAGGGAAGGATCATGGACACTTCGGCTATATGTAATCATTGAAAATTTGATTTTTCAGTACTACGACTTGGCTGCTGATGTTCTAGCCGAGAACGCCCATCTAACGTTCAAATACCTGACACAGGTTTATTCCGCAGTTTTTCTCCCCTCCCAATTAAAAAGAAGGACCTATTAGTTACAGTACCAATTTGACTATCTCGATGCACTAATCAATCTGCAAACGTCACCCGACGAAGCGTACGCGAAATTCGATGCCATGGCCAACGATCAGATGAATGAGCTGAGAAATCTCACAAAGAAAGTTCAGGTAAGCTTGCCTCCTTAGACCGTGGGTTTCTCACATAAACCCATAAATTCAAGGAAATTCGCCAAAGCAGCGATGAGACCACCGCTAGGAAGGCCGTGGAGGCATTCGATGAGACCCTCGAATTGTAAGACTTGCTGCAGACCATTTCTGGGTTCCAGAAGATCCCTTAGGTAACTTTTTGTTTGTTCCAGATACCTACCAGTATTAATGTCGCAAGCGAAGATTTACTGGGACAAAGGCGACTATGCAAGAGTGGAGAAGATCTTCAGGTAAGCGAATTTTAGAGGAAATATGTGCACTTCTGCCGTATTAGGTATAAAATTGCAGAAAGTCAGTAGAATTCTGCAGCGAACACGACACATGGAAGCTGAATGTGGCACATACGCTGTTCATGCAGGTAATGCCATGAATACATAGTTGCCTATTTCACCGAAATTTTTCGTTAGTTTTCTCATTTTTCGCTCGTTTCAGGAACAAAAATTCAAGGAGGCAGCTGGTTTCTATGAACCAATCGTTAGCAAAAACTTTGTGACGGTTAGTTTTTCCCATTTCAACTGCTACTTATGGCTTTCCTTCTGTGTTTTCTCTGTGAATTTGAAGATGATCTGGGCGCGCATCAAAGTGAAGTTACTAATGGAGGGTTAAAATTACTAATGGAGGATTGCGAAAATCGAATGGAAACTGTAGGAAAAAATTTTAAAAATCTAGCAGGGAACTTACCTCCCCGGAATGACATAGAATTTTGTGGGAATACCCTTGTATTGGTAATGACTTTGTTCTTACCCCTTCGATCTCTCGGGACTGCCTCTTTGTTTTATAGTTTTGTTTTACTCTTTCTTTGTTTTGTTTATTGTTCTTTTTTTTTGTTTTTTTTATAATGTATTTTCAGCTCCTGGATGTTTCAGCGATCATATTAGCGAACTTATGCGTCTGCTATATCATGACAAATCAAAACGAAGAGGTTGGTGCTGACTTCGTCTAGGCTGTGGCGAATCCCTCGGATTCTCTGATTGTAGGCAGAAGAGCTGATGCGAAAAGTGGAAAGGGAAGAGGACGAGGCTAGGGAGTTGGATGAGAACCGCAAGATATTCCATGTTTGCATTATAAATTTGGTTATTGGAACACTGTATTGCAGCAAGGTAAGTTCCCCCCTCAAATGGAAGTACAGTAACCTTAGCCAGTAATGCGTTTGGGAAGCGAATAAGTACGTATTATATCTTTTGACTTGCAGGGAAACTTTGAGTTTGGGATTTCGCGCGTGATCAAAGCCATGGAGCCACAAGAGCGAAAGCTTGGTACAGATACGTGGTACTACGCCAAACGATGTCTGCTGGCAACTATAGGTGGGTGATACTTCTGTTTAATGAACAAATATTAGACCTTGAAATAAATTCACGTAGTTTTTATAGCGATTCCATCGCATTCCCTCAATTTTTGGCTGTTAGGCAAAAATAGTAAACTTTTTCGAGCATTTTTCTTGTCTTGTAAGGATGTGAACATCGGCTCTCTTGATATCGCCTGTTTGTGCTTAGTCAGTCTTTCATATGTTTTGCAATGAATAAACAAAAACCCTTTTTACCTGATTCCAAGGATAAGTAGGGGAAACAGGCGTCAGGAATCCCATTTTTGGCATCCCCTTCATGTTTTTCAGAGATTACAGTCAAAAGGCAATCAAAGAGGTTGGAGAAATTTGCGGAGTGTAGGGGTGCTTTAGATGGGCTCATGGTACCGCAGGTGAAATCTTATATGAGCTAGGTGGATATCAACTGTAATGAGCAAAGCTTACAATGAACTCCAAACGGCCGTAGACAAGGTGCGGCACCGCGACGCGGCGTTCTTGGGCAGAGACACCAGAACCAGCATGCAGAGCCCCTGTGTCTCTGCCCAAGAACGCCGCGCCGCGGTGCCGCACCTTGTCTACGGCCGTTTGGAGTTCACTGTACCTGCAATAGGATAGTTACGCCGATCATCCCGCGTCCATGTCCCATGCACCTTCGACCATCTTTCCCTTGCCATAATGAAACCTCAATAAGGAGCGAGTATGTCTACGATACCCAAAACTCGCCCCTTTTTGCCATTTTTATACAATACCCTCATTTTTCCGGACCTACGGAAACATTCCATCATTTTTCATACTCCTCGCAAAGATCACAGCACCATTTTATAGTCTCATGGCCACATAAGCACTCGGACATTTCCAGAATAGAAGTCCCATGCCATTGAGGCTCGAATTTGCGGGCTTGGGTTGTCATTCGGATTGCTGTTCGGTCGCTATTGGCTTGATATTCACTTTCTATATGGATGCCAAATAGCAACACAGTAGAGACATGAATATTAACCGAACAGCAATCCGGATAACACCCTAGCCCTTCCACTTTAACATTTAGAATCTCAGTGACGCGGAGCTTCGATTCCGGGAATGTCTTAGCATAACTTCTCGTTTAATTTGTACTCATCCTCATATGTAGATCCAGACTGGAAAGAAACCACAGCTAAACTCCCTACATGTTGCTGTTTAGAAACGATGTCGAAGCACCTTGTCGTTATTCGTGACTCTGTCGTTCATGAGTGCCTAAAATTCTTGGATCGCTGCGAGGGTTAGTTCCTTCCTCTGCGTCTCTTCGCTCGTGCATCAATCGATTATCGATCCAGTAGTGAACGATGTTCTTTTTAGTGCATGGTAGAGGCATTCCAACAATTGTGGATGGCCCACTGATGGAAGGGCAAGTGGACTCAATCAAGAACACAGTCACTTATGAGGCCAGACTGCTGAAGTCTCTGCTGCTGCAAGTGATCAATAATTGACCGGATTTTTCGAGCCGATCAAAAACCTCGGAGTGATATTTTCATTGGAAACGGTTTTGGGTGTACTGAAATTGGTCACAAGTCACTGGAGTTAGAACAGGGATGAGAGGATCTTTAAAGATAATAGGCAGTGGGTACTTTTACCCCCTATGTTATGGGACCTCTATACCACGGGTTTCTTTTTCCTCTCGAGACCCATCCCAGGTTGTTATTGCTGCTTGGCTGGTTGTTTAGCGAAGGTTGTGTTCATTCAGCAGTACGCACCTTGTGTTAGGGTTGAACGAGACTCACCAATGACTTGTGACCATGAACCACGCCCCACAACACATTCAAGTTCCATCTGTTTTCACGGGAAATAGTTAGTATAGGGCTGTGGGAACAGTTTGCAGTCAGATGAAATCACACTCGTGAATTTGAATGCCACATAAATATTTTTGTGAAGTGTCTTCTACGTTCTGTTACTATCCACGCCTTGCTCAGAAACAACTGATGGACGGTGCTCACGCCCGCTGCCAAAACGGGGCCAGGATTCATATAACGTTAACTACTGAACCTATGACTGTTAAATTGACTGGTCATCTTATAGAGCATGTACGAGACACAGGATGTGAAAACTGGTTGGTTAACCTGGCCTCGTGCGATTACGAGTTCATGAATCCTAGCCTGGAACGATATGCACAATCATCGGCTGTTCTCTTACTTGCAAAAGCCAAGGCTGAATTTCCAAAGCTGGCGAGCTGGTTCCCAAGGATAGTGTGATGGTGTGAAAGGAGTAATGTTAATTCAAAATTTGGCTAATTGCTTCAAAGCAGCTACATACAAAGAGAGATTCCTCTGACATGTTCTGATGAATTCTGAGGATAGCACCCACATAGCCATTCCTGACTAAAGTTCCAGGTCCACAGAAAACCCTAGGCATTCCTCCACTGCGAATCGTGAGGTGGATCCAAACTACAAAGTTTAGAAGGACTGTGATCCGATAAAAGTGCAACAACTCGTTGACGAAGATGGAAATGGCAGCACACACTTGTACTTTTACCTAATAGTTGAACAAAATATCCCAGCACGTGATTTCTGCCTTTAAATTTTATTCCTTCATGTATTTGGTCTTTTCTCATCCCACATCTTGCATCCCCGTGTGATTTCCACATCCAGTGCTCTCAACTTTTCTACGCAGGATAACAACAGCTTTTTAACAGCATTTGTCTTCAGCTGTAGACCGGCTTCATTTACACGAGATAAACATGTGTCGAAAATGCTTTTATCAGTTCTGTGTCGTTAGTTTTGTCCTGCAGTCACAGATGAAACTGAACTAACAAAACATGCTGAGCGTAATGCTCAACAAAAGGCAAAACTACCGCGCCACTCGGATGTGAATGAAGGAGTACGGACTACTGTCCCGATTACTGAAAACGAAAAACGCCGACCGCTTTCCGGTGCGACGCGTTGCTTGCGGAACTAACCTATGCCTGCAAGTGGACAAACTTTCACAAGACACATGCACACACAAACATACTTATATATGTATAAAAAACGAACATGAACCGTATGATGAGATCCGGTAAACGTGCAAACGCTACAAACAAGGAAGGAGATAGAAGTTATCAACAAATTATAGTATAACAGGTACAGGATACAGAAATGAGACAGCGCACGAGAGCGTGGCGAAGGGCGGGTGATACTGGGATTTATGCTGTCAGAATCGCGATTAAAAGCGCAGTGGGTTAGAGGGGTTAGAGAACAAAATACGTACAGAATTTAAACACTGCTACCGGGAAGTCAACTATGATAGAAGATGATAAAGCAGAACTACAGAGCAGGAGACACGGGTCGATCGATGTTCAAGGTTCATGACGTGGATAAAAACGACGATATCGGTGTTGGCGGAACGTTGACGACAGGCGCGAAGGTCGAAGCGGACTAGTTGGAACGCGCGGGATTGGCTGGAGCGCCGAACTTGCCCATGCGAGATGCCAGCAGAGGATCGTGCGGCGACAGCGCACATGGCAGTCCAGACGAGCTCATGTTGCCGCGAGAAGACTGCTCGAAAAGTACGTGCTCACCGGTAGGAGAAGAGTGATGCTGTTGCAAGGCGGTGTACCTAGAATATTGCCCGATCACAAAAGGAAAATTAGAGAATTCCAATAATGATACAAATAACTTTATACAACGTTGGTAGCAACGTCTATCGGGAACAAAAACCATAACCTCTGGGATCTTCTTACTTCGCGACAACTTCATTTTATTTCGCTTTACTTTCCACCTACGTCCGTTGATATGCAACCCACTTGTAAGCACCGCACCTATTCCTATACTCAAATTGGCAACGCTAGCAAATGTGCAGGGTGTCCCAAAATGGCGTCCGCACCGTTTAGGGTGAAATATAATTATTTTCATGGCATACGCATTACAGCAACATACTACGATCAAGTGACCAGATCTGATGGTGACCAAATGAACATACTGTTACCAAGTTCCGTGACGCTGATACTTTCCTAGACTTCAGTTTTACACAGATCAAAAAGAAAAGTGAGTAATTTTCCTCTAGGAGTCATTCAAGTGTAAAGGCAAGAACGAACAGCTCAAGCGGATTCGGAGTCTTTGAGGATAACAGCTACACGAGGGTATCAAAACGTTTCCGGTCCAGACTGCTTTCAAAATATCACCTAAGGCGACAAAATTTTGTTATGATCATGTATAGAACCATACAACACCATGACACTTTCCCTATTTCCTTTTCGAATTTCCACAACGCTGAAGAATGTTATTACTTGATCGCAATAGCTTTCAACATGCGCCAATTTTCATTTTCGTCTGTGGATACCGTTTCCCGAAAATGCATTCCCAAATTTCGAACGGAAAATAGCCACTTGGGGGAAGGTCCGAGCAAATTTCCGAACTTCTAGCTTGCAAATGGTACTCTTGAAAATAAACACTCTGGCCAGCTTAGTCTGTGATTCAAAATGAAAGTTTTCAGAACTCACAGGTTGCCATATGCAACACCCATGTGCGCCGACGATGCACTGCTCGTTACGATGTTCGCATCCATCTTCTGTGTTTGACTCATAGACATCTGATATGGATTGTGCTGAGGAGGTTGTTGCTGTTGTGGCGAAACCTTCTCTGTCTGAGCAAGCGAAGTAGATGGAGGACGAGCAACGGATACCGAGAGTGGCATCCCCGAAGTGATCTCGAAGGCGCGAAGTTGACCTAAAAAGTTGTCATTGAAATCTTTCCTTTTGGCTCCGAGAAAAGGAATAACAAACATTTTTGAAAACCTACAATTGTGCCGATTTTTTGCCAAATTGCAGGATTAACGGTTTCACATACAGTGTCAAGCATGTGAGCATACACAGTGGTCCATCAGTGGCGGACGCAGAAAGAAGGTGGAAA
>JARK01001342.1:2679470-2699307 GCA_000688135.1 Ancylostoma ceylanicum
GGGGGGGGGGGGGGGGGGGTGGAGCGTGGGAATAAATTGGGGTGTCCGCCTTCTTCGGGACCCGAACGGAAAATGAAATTGATGGAATATTAACTACAATAATAAGTAATTCCACGGATCTCCCTCATAGAGGGATCACAGCCGGTTAGTCGTGAAGGCTACGTGGCGCGTCCACAGGTGGCGGATAGGGGGTTAATCGCGGACCAAACGCGACCTTATACCTGCCCTGAGACGCGGGCGCATTCAGGGGATGGACTCCCTGTTTCTGCAGTATCGGGTATCGGAACGATTCATACTTTCTGTCAGCACGTGAGTATGTTCATGCATATGTGCGTGGGAGTGCTTGCGTATCTGCGGATTGTATCCTGCACATCTATCCGATCAAAAGCCCTGCATTCAAGTGACTGGGAGGAACAAGGGAGGCGGTTCGGAGTCGCCTCCAACAAATAAGCTCCATCGTCCACTCCCGGGAAGCCCGCCTAACTCCCCGGTGAAACCCTACCCCAGCCCCCACGAGGGAATAGAGCCCAGCAAGCTATTCCCTGTGGGTCATTCTCTACAAGCTACACACAGCAATAATAAAGAGTGTTCCCCTAATCTCGGAAGAGTCACTGGTACGGCAGCGTCAGTGAGGACGAGGTGCGAGGGGTTATCTAGGCTGCCTAAAACGAGAAGGACTATGATGACGATTTGTACCTTCAACGCACGGACGCTTGCATCGGAGGCTTCCATCGAGGATCTGATGGTGCTGGCCAGGAAGATCAGGTACGACGTCATCGGACTGACCGAGACGAGGAGACACCGGCCGCTGAACTCCGCCTTCGATCCTGGAGAAGAACTGTTCCTTGGAACCTGCGATAGTAGAGGAGTTGGTGGAGTTCATGTCCTCGTCGTCAACACGAACTTGGCCATGAACATCGATTCTTTCGAACAACTAACGACCCGAATCGGACGTTTGCGACTGCGAAGATGTGGATCAACGCCGGCCCTGACAGTCTTCGTCGCCTACGCTCCAACATCCAGCTACGATGAAGACGAGATCGAGGCCTTCTACATGGACTTGGAGAAGTTCTACAGGGAAGACCATACATTCTATATGGTCATCGTTGGCGACTTCAAAGCCAAGATTGGCCCTAGAAGAACGCCTGAGGAACTTCACATCGGTACCCACGGCCTACAGTGGAACGAACAGGGAGAGAGGCCCTCCGAGTTTATCATGACGTCGAAGACCATCCGTGGTGACTCACAGTTCTAGAAGCCAACCTCCCTACAATGGACGTGGGAGTCGCCCGGTGGAGAGTACCATAATGAAATCGACCACATCATCGTCAACCGAAGGTTTTGCCTGACCGACGTAGGTGTTGTACGGAAGTTCTACACCGGATCAGACCATCGCCTCCTTCGCGCGAGATTCTTCTTTTCATGCAAAGGAGAGAAAGCCACGAAGTACAAGAGGAGGAGTCCCAAACCAACCATCAACTAGGATCTCTTCACTACGTTAGCCGGCTTTTGGGAAGATACCGTTGTCGATAACATCGATGAAAAATACGAACGGCTCATTCAGCATTTCCGTGACAGTGCGAAGAAAGCTGAGAGTTCGGGAACCACCAAGAGACGAATGTCCCATGAGACCCTTGAGCTGATACGCCAGCGTGGAGCAGCGAGAGCCGCAGGCAACTACCAGCTTATGTCCTCGCATCCGAGCTCGCAAGACGGTGCAAAGAAGCGATAAAAGAAGACCTTAAGGAGAGACGAGCAGCAGTGTTGGCAGAAGCCGCAGAGGCAGGGAGAAGCATCCGCAACACCCGCCGAGACTTCGCCAACCGTAAGACCAAGATGACAGCCCTCCGGCGCCCAGATGGAACGATCACCCCATCTAGAAGGGTAATGGAGAAGGTCATCCACGACTTCTACTCGGATCTCTTCGACAGCCATGTCCAGCTCCCTCCATACCATATCAGGGAGGATGGATATGTCATCCCTTCGGTTCTCCCTCTCGAAGTCCGACATGCCATCAAGTAGGTAAAGAATCGTACGGCGCCCGATCCCGACAGCATTCGACCCGAACATCTGAAGAATCTACAAACAGCTCTTGTGAACACATTTGCTAGATTCTTCACGCGGTACCTGTCGGAATGCAAGGTACCTAACCAATGGAAGACCAGCAGGACTGTGTTGCTGTATAAGAAGGGAGACCCGCAAGACAACGGCAATTATCGCCCTATCTGCCTACTGTCCGTAGTCTGCAACTCTTCACGCGAGTAATCCTCAACAGGATTGAAAGAACATCAGACGAAAGACAGCCATGAGAGCAAGCAGGGTTTCGGAAAGGATTCAGTACCATCGACCATATACACACCGTCGCCAGGCTCATTGAGGTAACACGAGAGTGTAAGATGCATCTCTGTCTCACGTTCATCGATTTGAAGAAGGCCTTCGACACCGTTGAGACAGAAGCAGTCTTGGAAGCCCTGGGTGTACCGACTCAATACATCAGGATATTTCGTGAGCTCTATAGCAACTTCACGACCAGAATCTCGCCATTCTACGACGACATCACCATCGACGTCAGGAGAGGGATTCGACAAGGCGACACTGTGTCGCCGAAAGTATTCACCGCCACCCTCGAGGACGTCATGCGAAGATTAGAATGGAACGACATGGGAGTGCGAGTTGACGGCCTCCTGCTACACCATCTTCGCTTCGCTGATGATATCGTCCTTATAACACCTAACATCAGTCAAGCGGAACGTATGCTGGCCGACTTCGACTACGCGTGTGGAAAGATCGGTCTTCAACTGAATCTAACGAAGACGATGTTCATGAGGAACGGATGGGTCCCGGACGCCCCATTCTCGTTCAACGGAACGAACATCTCCGAATGCTCCAGCTACGTATATCTAGGTCGGGAAGTCAACATGACGAACGACCTCGCTCCAGAGCTGGGCAGGACAAAGAGAACGTGGAGCCTACAAGAGCATCGAGGACGTAGTGAAGAAGACGAAGAACACCAGGCTCCGTGCCCACCTCTTCAACACCACCGTTCTCCCTGCTTTGACTTACGCTTCGGAAACCTGGGCGTTACGTAAGCAGGATGAGAATGCGGTCAGCGTCATCGAGCGCTCCATCGAGAGGGTGATGCTAGGACTGACCCGCCTCACGCAAGTGAGGGCGGGAATACGGAGTTCCACCCTACGTCAACAGTGGAAGATCAGGGACGCTGCCGTGTATGCCAAGTTGAGTAAGATCAGGTGGGCCGGACACGTGATGCGCCTGAACGACCACCGTTGGACGAGAGCTGTCAGCGACTGGACTCCGCGGAACGTAGAGCGCACGACAGGAAGACCACCGACCCGATGATCAGACTTCTTCACGAAGTCCTTTGAAGAACGATATGATGCTCTCTGTGTCTCTCGAACGGACAGAACGCACTGGACCACCCTGGCACGTGAGAGGGACAAATGGAAGGATTGCTGGCGCCCGCTCGGTATACCCGACGACCAACGGGAGTCAAGGTGATCAAGGTGAATAAGTAATTGATGAAAATTATTTAAAAATAATAATAAAGATAAACTAACACAATATTTTATTTGTATTGTAAAGTAATTGCAAAAATTTGGCGGCCCATTCTCGGAGGGGGAGGGGCGCCCCCTCTGCGTCCGCCTTTGTCGCCCACATAAAGTGTGACGGGCTACAGAGAATTCACTCTCTTGGAGGATGATCGCTTGGGCCTAAGAAAACGCTGAGGACATTGACTAGACCTTTCAACAAAATTGGGAGCACCCCACGGGGCAATGAAGACAGTGGAATGGATTGAGACCAATCTACCGGGTTTCTGGACGAAGGAAATTTGGCCATCAAATTCGCCCAATCAAAATCATCAATCATAGGTAACTAGTCTATTTTGGAACGAAAAGTCTGCTCTTTTAAAAACAAGTCACTGAAAAGAGCACGGGACGAAAATGGTCACCGGAAATTATTGCGTGCATCCTCAAAAATTTCTGGAAGAAATTGGATGTTTGTATGAAAGCTGAAGGCGGTCATTCTGAACCTGACGCGTGAGGTCTCATGTAGGATTTTTCCATCTATTGGATGAAAGTAAATATTCCTCATTTTAATTGACTGATGTAAAGCTGAAAATAATTGTTTGCGCCTCATTTCATGTGGACCACCCACTACCTTGCACAATATCGATGAAAAAAGTGGGCATTGTAAAAGAGTTGTAAAAGAGGAGGGGTTGGACGTCCTAATAGGTGGCTGGGATTTGTATACAGACAGCGGAGTCTTATTTTTGTGGCTAAGAAAGGAAATTTCATAATAGTGGACTTTTTAACACCACAAAGCTTGGTCCGGTACCCATATGGCCCAATTTCGGAAAATAAAACAAAAAATATACTCAAAGTTTGTAGAATGAATTTTCCCTTTGTCAGACGAATGAAAAAACAAGACAAAAACTGAACGGCGTATGAATAAAGAAGGATATGTGCGCTAACAATAAAAGAACTGAAAGAGAAATAGATGAACAGTTAGTCGGAAACGCGATCGACGCCTTACTTTGAAGATGAGCGTTGTTGGCTTTCGCATCGCCGAGTGCACGGAAGAGCTCTTGCTTCAATTTGTTTTCCGCAGCAAGCGACTCTTCCAGATGAACCATTTTCTCGCGCATGATTCGCAGATCCATATTCAATGCCTCAAAATTACAATATGAAAGACTCCTCTCAGCATTGGACAGCTGATGAGCTCTCTGTTGACAAGGGTCCCACCTCAATGTCGTTAGTCTCCTTGTACTTGCGAAGTGCGTGCAATTCCTTCTCGATGTCAACCACCCTTTCCTCTCTAGCAGATGCCTCGGCGCGGAGCCTATCGACTTCTTGCTCCAGCTGTCTCTCCTTCTCCCGGTGCTGCTCGGCGGAGTCCAATCTGAAAAATCAGGATGAGAATCCACACAACAAACTTTTTTTAGGAATAAGTTCCGTAATCCCGGAACTTCGATAGGGCAGGCTTCATTCAATTTTCTTAAAAACAGCACATTGCTGGGGTTCTAGCAGTATAGAGAAGAAGACCTGATCAACTCTGGAAGTTGGAAAAATAAGAATGTCTAAACAGATGGTATATATCAACCCTTACACTCTTCACCATGTCCGATCGAAATATTACAAAATATCGAGGTTTTCGACTTTTTTGCGCGCCTAGTGGAGCTGTATTTGCTGTCTTCTCGAAAAGAGCGAGGTTTTAAGACAAATTCATCACATGTTGATGGATTTATTTACTGTCAGAGTCTTTTCAAGATCACACTATGTTTGGTACCACATGAAATGATTCAACATGGGCGTTAGAACACTAACCGTTTTCCTCCATCCTCTTTACGTGCTTTTCGCTCATCCATCAGCTCACGTTCCACGTCGTTCTTTCTATTCATCAACTCAGCGTATTTCTTTTCTAACTGTGACAAGGAACTGCGATCAACATCTCTGAGCTTTTCCATCGTGGCAAATCTGCAATTGTAGGTGAATGTCAGACTGCTGTAACTAGTTTAGCGAAAAAAAAAAATGAAAATGAAACCAAAGAATGCACCTCGCTTCCATTTGCTCCAGCCTCGACCTTAGCTGTGCAGCTTCCTGCCTCGCATGTTTCTCGTTGTTCTGACTGACAGAGAGCTGGATTCTCGCATCAGCCTCTGCAGTTTTCAGCTGCATCACTTCAGCACGCAATCTTTCCGCCTCCATGGAGATACTGGAAAAAAATCAAAGGATAATGCATGTAAACTAAAGCGCAAAAAGTGCACCTGATCAAGTTTAACGCCTAATTCATGAAACGAAATACGGCTAAATGAGAATGATTTGAACATCGAGAACAAAGTAGGCAGATGAAAAAAAAAACAGAAATTAAAAAGAGACCAATAATGTAGTGTCTCTAAAAACAATTATTAGAAACAAAAACACAAATTTAGTACCTGCTTGAATCATGTCCGTTCTCTTTCGCTAAGCTCGAGTCTCTCGCTGACTCAAAGGTCGTTCCATTCGCCGTTTTCCCGTTCGACATCGCCAGTCCATTTGGCTGCAACAATGATAGTAACTGTGTGGAAGGAAAGGCAAACAGCTTCGCAGAGAATATGGAGCAAATTTGATAGGTTCACGTAGCAATATGAATATATGAGTAGATGGGTGTTAGATATAACTTGTGGTCATTATATCTCTTCCTTTTAATAGTCCCCAGTGCTACTAAAAAAAGTTACGGTTTAGTACTCGATTCTTCAGTGCACAAGACATATAATTTTTTTGTGTCTATCAGTTTTTTTTTTCTGGTTAGCCTTGCTGTTCCAGTGGGAACCCAACACTCGTACTCGGTAATTAGATTAGTTGAAGAGCTTTGAGCTTGCCCAGGAGATTGAGGACGCGCTTGACTTTCCATCCCATGCTCGCCTGAGTCAAATCAAGTGAAACGTTTCGAACCGCAAGATTAACGTCACCAGTTCTTTGCGGTCCATGTACTACGGTTACTAGAGCATGGAAAGGCTACCTTTATCTGCCTTCCTAACCTTACTTCTCAATTGTGCCTGCAAAACCTCCAAATTCAACTCAAATAGGCATTACCATGGCGGCTGAAACACGCCGCTTCCAGGAGAGAACTTCTTCAACCATGGTGCCACAGTTTCCTGGGTGAGAATGTCTTCGACATTCCCACTGTACATACGATGGTGAGCTTCGGTTGCTTAAACCCCGACAACAGAGCAGAGCGATTTACACTGTTGCAGATGAATTTTTATCGGGGCAGGTTTCTTACCCTCACCTTGCGAAATTCGAGACTGATGACCGCTTCTTCAATAGCGGTTACAAATAACTTCCTCATGATGCAGATTAGGTCATCAATGGGTCTTGCTATTACACGTCACCGTGTGATAAGGACACAGGGACAAAACTTGCGAATCAACCTAATGAGTAGCCGTAGCGAATGCGTCTTATTGTGCCAAAAACCGCGCAAAACTACGGCTCACTGTCCTCCAAGAAAACTGTCGGCTCACTGTCCTCCAAGGAAAAAAAAACTACGAATCTAAGTACTTGCTGGGACATTTTGCGTACACCGTTGGACTAGGGAGTTAAGGAAGAATCAATTTATACAGGAGTGGCTTTGAGCAACCTTTCGGTCCCTTCCCCTTGCCATCGAGTATAATTTTTTTCAGCGCAACGTCTCCATGGAAAGAATCTGAATGATCTTTTTGTTTTTATAGGAAACTGCAGAAAGCAGTCAACTGTTGTAGCAAAGACACAGTACTGCTTTCATCGTGTGCGGTACCTGAGGTGTTTGTGTTCAATTATGTCAATTCCGTCAAAACGAAAACTACCACGAGTTACTGATTCATCAATTGAGTAACAGAGAACTTAGGCCCTACGCATCCTTTGTTGAAATGACTACAGACAAAAATGAATCAGCCAATGAGTAGTTTCTTTAGTTTTTTTTTTTTGCTGCTTGGCTCAGAGTGCTTTTTATCCGGTTTTCTCTTTCATCATGATTGATTTTGGAAAAAAAAAACTAATGATCGCTTTTGCATATTTGCGTTTGCTTGAAAGCCTATAGCAGGCAAGGAAAACAACTGAAGATTCCTGAGTTGTGTATCAGCCGAAAGTGCTAACTTTTCAAAAGGACGAAGTTACAAACAGCACAAGTACCACACCAAGTAAGATTTTAGCACCCGAAATTGCAAGTTACCTAAACTTAGCCATATACGCTTATCAATTTTAATAAATTCTTCTTAAAGAATGAGTTGAATAGGGACGATCAGGGGTGATATTAACTAATTGACTTCGTTTCCTTGAGTTTCTCCACGAAATCCTACACTATGTTTTGACTGATTTTGTTCAAATTCGTACAATGATCTATTCCATTGTTGTCCAGCTACAGTCATCTGGTCCGCTAAGGTGTTCTCCTTCGTTTTTTTTGCTCCGCAACCGCTGATATAGTTAAAATTAAGTAGTGAAGGAAGCAAACAAGGATGTAAATAGCGAAACTCATAAACATTACAAAATTATACAGAAAATGAGTATGTGCCAACCTGGTCGGCTGAAAGTCCATTACTGAGTTTTCTGTTTGTGATGATAATGGTGATAGAAAGGGCAATTCATACTGGATGCGTGCGACTGACGCGCGTGCGTCTATATGATGAAGAATAGGGGCTAGTCGCATCGCAGTCGCAGCTCAGTCGCACGCGTTTACGGCCTCGCGACGGCCGCACGTTCCTTTCATTGAGAATTTCATGCCACGTTGACCGGTCTTCATAAAAAATCTTTCGCAAATGGATGCGTGCGCCTGATAGTCGCATCTGGTATAAATTGCCCTAAGTGATATGATATGCTTGACAGCGACGCTGTCGCTGCGACCGTTCACCACCAAAAGATCTCGTGCAACTGATCCTACACCAACATGCTATCCAACGCAAACAGTGCGATAAGACATGAGAACGTGTAACACTTTGTTATCATCATTTTCATTCATTTTCTTCATAGCGACGGTGTCTGTGGAGTATGCCACATCCCTAAAGGCTGACCTGTCTCAACCCCCCCCCACCAGCAAAAAATCGATCCCAGGCACGAATTCCCTCCGACCCGGTAAAACACGACCTTTTGCGTATGAATTCCCACCTCTCCCGCCGTTAAGACCCGACACCCACCGCTCTCAGACAAGAAAGAATTTGACTCATTTTCTGCATATAAAATTCGCTGCGCACATAATCTATCCTCTTGAACTTGAACCTGCAACAGGAATTTCCCCTAGACGTAAGCATCGTTGTAGTTTCTGGATCGGAGAGAGATGTATATAGACTCACTACTGGAAAAAATGAGCTAGCGAAGGAATCAAGTGATGAAAATCTGATCCAGCCATAACTGACTCTATCTTCAAAAATGAAATTAGAATAGGGAGCAAACGAGATGAGCATTTGGGTTGCTAACTTCCAACGTGAACACCAAACTCTTTACCAGCCCTCGGTGGCATCGTTCTCGGAGAAAAAGGGGAAGATCAATGATATCTAACATCTTTTCAGAGAGAATGGAAACGATGAGAATATAAAAAACTACAAGCTATTTTTCTGCGTCTTTGTTTTTCGAAAGCAATGATCACAGGTCTGGCTGCGATGTTTTTCGAAAGCTATGACCACAGGTCTGGCTGCGATGTAAGATTTGTCTACTAATCTCCCAATCATATTAGCATCCCTTTCTTAACATTTGTGAGACCCCAGTCTTCGTGACTTTCTGCTAAATGAGAGCATCTTCACAAATGTAATAAGAGCAATGAACCGACAGCACCAAGGTCACAACAGTGGATAGAAGGAAACCAACAAAAAACTAACCTTTTCTCTTTCCACGGCATTGGCAATTATGACCTTTTCCTTCGCCTTCGCGCTTTCCCGCGCACCGCGACCGCCTTTACGGCTTGCTGCAGTGCACGTCGTCGTCGTCACCGATGTTCGCAACTGCTTACCCACATCGCCGTTGCTTGCGCGGGACAGCTAGGACAGAAACACCATAAGGAGTGACAAATGACATTGCTGGGAGAGCAATCGTAAGGTATTTGAGCATGATCATTTCCTCAGGGTAAAATGGGAATAGAAGAAAGAAGCAACCTTCTTCGGATTTTCCTCAGGAATGCTGTCGTCATCGTCGTCGTCACCACCATAGCTCGAGTCGTCTCGCACGTCTTCACCAGAGGAAGGCCAGACAATCGTTGTTAACCAGACGAAAGCCTCCCAGGCTAGCCGCACCACAGAAAGGCCACCGGATGACGTTATCGCATCCGAGTCGCGCCAGCATAAACTCGCTTAACGCAGAAAATACCATGATGCAACCGAGAAACTATGAAAACAAAGACGGGATAACAATCGTTCTTGATGATCACCTTCACTTTCTTCATCCTCTTCTCGCTCACGCCGTTTTTCGCCGGCACCGCCTGTCGCTGCCACTGCGCCTGACTTGGTGAGTGGTGTGGAATGTTGACTTTGAGTCGCAGTTACTGTGGCTGTCGCTCTCGTTCGACCTGACCCTCGCTGCCGCCCACTCAAGGGGGTCACCTGAACATGCAAAGGTTGAATCCTAAACAAAAAAACATACAAGGAAACACCTAAGCTATATCCAACTTATCGAGTGAGCATGATATTTCACCAACAGAGTAATTCCAAGCTAATAGGTGAAGGATGTTCTTGGCAAGCGAAAATTAATTAAAACACATAACGTTACCACAAGGACATAAAATGGCATTATTTGAAAAGATAATGGTTAGATAAGCACGGCTAACCAGCTGAAGCATAAGCTGAGGAGGGAGTCTTGGAAGAAAAGTGTCAGCTGATTGTAACATGTAGGCAGTAAAGTATTCTACTCGGTTGATATTTTGGAGAAAAAAGTTTGAAAGGGAACAGAAGAGACCAACCTTTCCAGATGTACGCTTGCTGGGATGTACATGATGGACTGTACCATTCGCAGCAGAAGATGCTGGTGGGGGTGGCATCAACATCCCTTGCCCCGTTCCATTAGTTAACTCCAACAAATCACCTTCTGCAACAGAAACTGATCCTATTCGATTGGAATGTTCAACTACTGCGGAGATGTAATTTTAAAAAAATATGCCTTATGTAGAGACATAGTTAAAGTTGAGAAGACTTTGCTTGTTTTCATGCCATACCCGGCAATGGAAACCTATCGTTTTTCTTCCGAATAACGCAAATGCTTCCAAGGAAAAATAGGATGGCGTATTAGCGCACGTCAGGCTCCGCACCTCCTACACGCACTTCAACATTTTGAACGACAATTTTTCTTCTAGGCCTATGCCATCTTTCGGCTGAGCAATCTGGGCCGGAATTCATGAAACGTCAACAACTACGCAAATCAACTATGGTAAGCATCAATGGTCTTGTACGGAGTACACAGTAAGAGGAGGCGCAGGACGCAAAAACTGGTTTGCTAGCCTGAGTTTGCTAGGTTATGCGTTCATGAATCCTAGCTCTGCACGGAGATTGAGCATGTTTAGGTACCATGAAAGTCTTTTCGGGGTGAATAAACAACTAGAAAACCAATTCAAACAGGAAAATTGGTCTACAGGATCGTTTGAAAGTAGTGGTGAGTGGCCAGGTGTGGAAGTCTACGCGCTTTACGACGGAAGAAGTGTTGAAATACACGCGGTGGTGAGATCAGAGAACTATCTACAGACGAAATTGATTCGGCGGCTTTATCAATGAAAACTGTTCCCAATTTCACGGGACTTGCCACACAGAACTTTACATTATCATCAAAATTTGTCTGACAATGCGGTCCAAGATTCATAAACAGACCGTCGGTGGGGCTGATTTTGTAAAGCAAAAGCTATTGTATAGTCACGATAATAAATACGTAGAGATCTCCTTGTTGGCACTGGTCACTTATCACCCATGTTTAACCATGTGCGAGCTACTACGAAAACGGGTGCACTGCACAACAGTTGATTAAAGTCTAGCCGCACATGCTATGTAAAACATGTTATTCTTTCAGAATAATGTCCGTTTCAGTACTTTTTCGCATAATCAGAAAGAAAAATTCATCCATGCTCCTCCTAATTACATGATAAAAATAATGAGAGGGTCCAGTAATACAATCATATCTTATTTATTTAAAACAGTTCCATGCTTGTCGTTCATATCCTATTTGAGAAAATTCCATGCTAAAGTTCCAATTCTCTCTAGTTATATAACGAATGGTGTTTTTCGAAGCTCAGTGAACCATTAAGCAAATTTTCCAGAAAACCCCTGTATGAATGGGGGAGGGGGCGTACATTAGTGCAGATCGTTTACTGGCTCATTTCTCTAGCGATCCGCGCCTACTTATAGAACTGCACAACCATTTTGTGGGATTTTTATTTTAATTTTCAGATCACATCCACTCCCTTGCTCTTGTACTGTCCTCCAAAGAAAAATATTTCCTAAATCAAGGTGGAAATTGGCCATGGCTGGGAGCACAAGCTAGTCGAAGTTTTTCACTCCCTTATTTCTCATAATCCGCTTTCATGGAAAACCTCAGGCATGATGCTCAAGCTTGAAGCGCAAGAATTGCTTTTTCGGCATTTGGAACGAGCACTTCTTGCGCTTTAAGACACATCTGAGCAGTTAACCACTATCCGAAGATTTGGTGGATTCGTTATATATTCATTCTACTGCCATAAAAACCCACTTTTTTCTGAAATCTATTCCGAGGTCAACTGCTCGAAAGCAAAATCCTCCTAGGAAATCGGGTTTTACCTGGAAGGTATTTTGGAACCTTCTCTATTCGGCAAAGAAAATCACGAAATAAAAGCATGGGTTTGGGACGGGTGAAGATAGAAGCGAGCAGAATCGACCTGTTGAATTAAAACTGGAACTGTCTCTACTGAAGTTGTGGAAGTCAGAATCATTCATTCATTCAACGTTACGTAGTCTAACTTGTCACCCTTGCCATCGTTAGCTTGCGTAGTTATCGTTTCACAAATCCCAGCCCAGGTTTGTAGAAAGATTCAAAGATTAAGCAAATAGTAAACTGCGGGAAGGAATAGGTAGTAAGAATAGCAACAAAGCAGAAAGGAAAGCTGCAGTTGAGAAATTCCATACCGTCATCAAGTATGGCACTCTTCGCCGTGTAGTCTTTAGGACCTTCGTAGACGGCCGGTAACGCTTCCGTCAACATTCGCGCCAGCACCTCATTTCGTCGACACACATCATCTTGCTTTCGACGAATTCTCCATTCTCTGAATAACGAAGAATTATTCGACGGATGTTATAGTTCTTTGGTTTGCTGTTTGAAAGGGAAATAATCTAGTACAGAAGTATGTTATTAAACCTAAATAAATTGAAAATTGGATATAATTGAATGTAATTCTTGAATTTAAAGTGCAGATTCTCATTGCCTGTAGTATCTTAAAAATAAGCTGTCTTCATGAATATGAGACTCAATTGCCGCGACCTTTATAACTGCCGCTCTACTTCAATTCACTGGGAAGATTTAATTCACAGGTAAAAAAAGTATCACCCTCATACCCTCCGATGTGAGAACTACCATGAATAGAGCGTGAAATGCCAGCGTGTTCCAGCAGACAGTTAAATATCTGTGTAACACAAATCTTTTTAAGCGAAGAAATTACAGGAGGAAAATTTTGTAGAAACGAAGTTTCTGTCACATATCTACCTGCACCGACTAGGGTGGTACTTTACTGTTTGAAGCTTACTCCATTGACAACTTTAATAGAGTGAAAACACTATTGATTTACTATTGCTCTGAACATCGATTTTATTCATGGAAAGGATGGTTTTTGCTATCTAGGAAAAAAACTCGAAACCCTCGGTAAATTTGATCAAAAATGCAGCCCATTTGAAGTGAGACACTGTTCAAGTTATTAATTTGCAAGATTTACATAGCTCATTCCCCTCGCGAGTGTTAATCACCCCGTTTCGTCAACTTCCAAGATTTTCATGTTAATCCCTATTTGACGTGCTTTTTCTTCTGAGAACGGCTTCGTCGTACCATGCAACAGAAGTCGCAGGTGGAAACTCAGAAACTGGGCGGAGCTGAAAGGTAACAACAGCGGCGAGTAATCTGCGTTCTTTGCAGCACGACAACACGCCACCGGCCCTCGTCGGCGAGCGATCAATACGAAATGCTGGCTATCCCTCAATGAATGTCATCTACCGCACCGACAGCAGAAGCATATGGTTCTCGAAACGATGACAAGCTGAACGGCTTCCAGAGCAATAGTGTAGGTAGTAATCTTGCTGTATTACAACTATTTGCAGCAGATTGGTGAACGTAGCCAAATAGGTGGTACAAAG
The DNA here is from genome assembly GCA_000688135.1 of Ancylostoma ceylanicum. Lineage (NCBI taxonomy): Eukaryota > Metazoa > Nematoda > Chromadorea > Rhabditida > Ancylostomatidae > Ancylostoma > Ancylostoma ceylanicum. The sequence continues at coordinate 2,693,284 of JARK01001342.1, forward strand.
GAAGCACGGATTCAATAAAGCTTAATAAAGGGCATTCCCAGCAAGGCTAACACTCGCTTCGTGATAAGTCCTACGACATACCAAACAACAAAGAAAGCAGGAAATTTTTGGGAGAATTCCAAACTTTACTACAGCCAAGGAAGAAAACCCAATTGAAATCCTGGAACAAGAGACAACAAGATGATTGAATAAAACTTGTATTCTATTTTTGGAAGTAATAGCTCGACTAATTCGGAAACCGTTTCCTGATTAACAGAATGCTTAAGTGCTGAGATCGCAAATTGACAAAGTCTAAGTGAAACCGACTGAATTACAATGTTTTTTACAACTCCCCAGTAAAATTATGAGGCGAACAAAACCTTTCTACTACGATGTAGTGAATAGAAGTCAGAACGGAAACATTGATAAAGACTACTAAGCAGAAGAACAAAAAAAGAATGTTTCAGTCGGTGAAAAAATACTAGTAAAAAATACCCAACTACAACAACAGTAATGCGTAACCATCACAATAAATGTAGCAAAGGAAGAAGAAATGGGAAGAAAAACTCACTTGAAGTAATACCGCAGACTGAACGAGATTATCACTAGTGGATATCCTATACAATGTGCACCAAAAAATGAATTTAAACTCCTTGGTATTACGGGTGCCAATCCCTGCGTTTGTAAACAGCTTGCTGAAATGTACTTGGATATGAAACAAGAGTATAACAAAGGATAACCAAATGCTGTACGCAAGTACTCACGACAGAGGTAATGAAGGAACGGCACATCTGAGCCAACGATTTCAAGATGGAAACACCTAAAGCAAAGTATCCATTTTGGTTTCTTGAGTTTCTGTAGGCACAGGTATGCAAAAAGTGAAGATTTCGCAGCTTCGCTCCATGTGAAAGTTATCGTCCGCCAAATTTCATGAAATACACTCTCATCGCTAACTACCGGCGACTTCTTCGCCTGATAAGCTGTGCCATAGGTGAGTAACTACTCGGTGAAGAATCTTAATGCGATGTGCACACAGTGTCGCGACGAAAACCTCGTAGCAGCATGTTTGTCAGGGCACAACACGAGCAAGGAAAACTCACTTTAATCGTATCCCCGTCTCAAACGCAACAATGAATATCCAAAAGGCTAGTGCAGAGAAACACTGTTTTTCTGAAAAAAAAAAAGTTCGAAGAATAATACTAGCAGTGAGGACTGAAATGTACAGAAATTACTGCCTAACCAAACTATCATGAAGAAGGATAGAAAGTGTTGTTCTTATAAGAAGGAACAAATATTCAAATAGGAAAAACAACTAACCGTGAATCATGGCGGATAAGGTCCGCAAGAAACCGCCATGTGAATGCCAAATAACATGTACCCACACGTATGTGCTGGCAAGAAACACCAAAAATTTCACTGGTATAAATAAGTAGCAGATCAAATCTGATGTCGCCGTCACGCACACGAACAAAACAGAAAACTTCTGGAAAGCAGCTGATATACATCGTAAGAAACCATGTCTTGATGACAGAACGTCTGTGTTGTGAATAGCAGAGAAAATTTAAACGAACCGCAGTATTATGATTCGCGAGCGTGACGACAGCATTGTGGTTTTTGTGGACGGCCTCATAGCCAGTGCGAAGAATGAGCCAAAATGGATATAGCAGCTCGAAGCGGAATCCGCACAACATATCAAGTGATATTACTCCAATCCACAGTAACATCAAGCGGACATAAACGATTGGAGTAGCGATGCTGAAAATACGCTTATTAGAATTGCCCACGATTCTAGAAAGCATGGAAATGAAACTAAATTCTGTGAAGCAAAGGATTTAAGGAAATTCACAGCGCTCCAGAATAAGCTAAGCTTTTGTCGTGACGTGCTAATTTTGGCGTAGACAATTTCCTTTGTATAAATATGTAAATTTCCTAAACAGCTATATGTAACAAAGGAAAAGCGTCCCCAGTGTCCCATACTTGGTGATCAAGCGAAAACAGATTCGCACTGTTATATAATTATGCAAAAGAACACATCAAGAATTTAGTGTTCATGTTAAGAGCAATTATCAAACGAAACGCACTCTGCACTTGTTAATTGTTCATACTACCAACAGATAAAAATATGGAATTTCAAAATAAATACTCAGAAGCTAGCAAAATCGTTTACATATCGGTAAAACTGCAAAATGACTAGAGAACCCGTTTCAAGTGCAAAGAGAGAAAAGACCACTTAACTGCTCAGCTGGAAAATGTGTCAGCAGAAAAATCATGGAATTCCTGCGAGTAATTACTTTCACTGCTAAATCCGAGACCATTACTGCGGACTAAACTGAATTCTACCAAATGTCGTCTGCATGTCCATGCTTCCAATGAATTCGTTACAAAAGTTGTGCTCAAAAACTAATTTTACAGTAAATATCGTGAATGGTTTGCAATCGGTTACTAACTTACCAGCAGGTGGACTAAGATAAAGAATTGATGGGTGACGGATTTCGTTAGAAAAGTGAGCACAGATCATTAACCTCTGGAGAGGCATCGATTATTTAGCTGAGTCTTCTACATAAAAGGATGGGTACTTTTCAACCAGTGCTCGCTCAGATCACCACTCAGAAGAATAGATGATATATGATCTACTGCACACAAAGTGTTTCACTACACAATCATGAATCGCCATAATCATATTGACTATCTCAAATTGAGTAGAACTGCTCTAATTAATCATGAATAAAAGGCATATTAATTGTAGACGCTAATACATCTCTCTACATCCTCACTAAAGTCTGCACTAACATGATGTGCAACCCAGACTGTAAATGCAATTAGTCTCCTTTAGAAATTAGCTGGGACCCGACAGTTTAGAAGTGACAATTAATTCCCACTGGTTAGATGGGGTCATAATGACAAATGCTTGATAAAGTGCTTTAATTACAAAATAAAACTATCCAGTCACTTTCGTCTTTGGAACTAATGAAGGAAATAATGATGTTGCCAAATGAACTATTCAAGGTTTCGTCGGTATTGTAAGAAACCGAATCAAACGGTACGTGCGAAAATTCGCATGGATATCGTACTATTAGAACAGCTGGTTGATTGATCTCCATCGATTCCCCTATATGTTGTGAAGTGGAAAACACAAGCGAAAATGAACATCCTTTTGGGAGCAATGTTTTCAAAAAGAAAAGAAACCAAGCTCTCAAAAGCAAAAAGTTTGGCAAATCATTTGACTCTCTATTTACGAAATTCATACTTTGGCGACATCTCGCTTTCCACATGTGTTACCACGCGGGGCACCGTGTGCAACCAGTTGGACACATCGTTGCCAATGTGTCCAAAATTCTAGTAGCTACTGATAGTTCGCTGACTGTCACATAAGACAATGGATAAAGCTTCGTTCTGATTCTTTGGCTGAAACCGCAAAAGCTCAGCAACATTGACGCGATTTCAGTAATGTTCTAACAAATTCTGACAAGAACCTCGTGAGTGCTGACTGGTTCTCATACCGTTCTTACAATAGCGATTGATCATCCTTGCACCAGAAAATACCCGCGCGGGTGCCCCGCTGCGCCGAACCACCTACAGTCGTTGCAAAAAATACTTGCCTCCGGCATCCACCGTCCATCTGCTGAGCCGCGCCACGTCTCCTATGCATTATGATACGTGCTGCGACGTGGCTCAGTCGACGCGCAGTTTAACGTGATCACAATGCATAGGAGGCGCGGCGCTACTCAGCAGACGGGCGGTGGATGCCGGAGGCAAGTATTTTTTGGAACGACTGTATATCTACGCATAGGTGTTGCGGCGCGGCAGAGCATAAGAGAGGTGTTTTCTGATGTAACGATGACTGACCACCACTGTATTATATCGTAGTTACGCCTCAGGAATCAGGTGGTGCGTGTCACAGCTGTTACAGAGCCGGGTCGTGGCTGGCTGTTCTGATGAACTGTTCAGATGTCCTGCGAAGGAACGAGAACAGAATCGGGCTAAACTCATATTACATAGACCCCGTGTATGTTAGATGATATAGTTTTCCCTGAACTGAACAACCACAGCTGCGATGACTCGCTTTACTCGGTCTTCCCATCCCGCGAATCAGGCTGCTGGTATACTCCTCGAGGAGTATAGCACCTAGCATCGCTGTCGCGACCTAATTTTTAATACGTATCGATTGATGACCGCCAGTCGCCGATGTCGGACCGCCCACAATCAATACGCATCGAAAATGAAGTCGCCCATGCAAGGTGCTATACTCCTCGAGGAGTACATCGGCAGCCTCATGTGAAAAAAAAACTAATGGAAAACGAGGCCGACATCAAATCTAAGCCACTACCCAAAAAGAGCAGAAAAGTTTCCATGGTATTAAACCAGAAGCGATTACCTGTCTCTGATCGGGTCTGACATCCGGCCTCCTCGGCCCTTCATTGTGCGGCGCAGCTTCTGCGACTCCACGGCCCGCGCGCGTTTCTGCATGACTGAAATGGTGAGATAACAGGACCAAATTGGAAAAAGATAAGAGATGCTAATGAGACTTTGAAAACGATGGCTCGCAAAAGAATAATCCTAGTAAAATAACGAGACCGCGGCATAACCACATGAAGACTGCACAAAACTATGTAACACGAGGCAAATTCGTAGTGAAGGGTGATGTAGACATGACAACGGCGACGTGATACTCAAAACAGTAAATATCAGGCTACATAATAACCCGTTTAGTCTCTTGGTGACAGTGTGCACAGTGAAGGCAGATAATTTAGAAGCACGGTGGAAGTGATATTGACGCACAAAGGACGGCTGTTCTCAATCGATATCGAAATCTTTACTCATGCACAACCGCGCATCTCCGCCTGAATTCGTAAATGCATCATATATCTTGAATTTCCGATTCAACACTTCATGCCCTCCCCCAAAGCGGTGCTGTGCGGTTTCACCAGCCATATCACGTTTTAGCAGAACAGTGCAAAAACAGCTATTAATAATGGATTAATGACGAAGAACACTCAAGACTGTTACAACGAACTCCTGCATCAAGTTTGCTCCGAATAAGCGAATCAACACAAAGAAAATGGATGGCGATTACGAAAGGCTGAGACGGACGAAAGCACTGCGGAATTCCAGCATTTTCCAACTTCTCTATAAACAAATTCAGCACATTTCCTTAAAGGCAGCACCCACGGAAATTTTCGTGTTGAAGATTTCGCTGAATTTTAAGGTTTTCAGGGACGTTGAACTCATAGGCAGTGATGAAATAACGTGAAACACACCGGGAGACTAGAAATGAAGGTTCTGTTTCCCATGCGTCCACAGCGCGGACGAGTTTTCCGCTAAGGGTATACGCGCGTATCGTCACGAATTCTTGTGGATGGTGCGCATTCCATACCCTACACTGTACAATATTCCTTATACAAAATGATACATTGGGCTAGACCACTCGTAGCGTGCCAAATCAATAGCGTTAACTGGCGTGGCGGACACCAAATGGCCATGCTCGGCTCTGTGTCCACGGCAGTATCTCCATAGATAGGCCGCTTTTCTCTGCGTTCAAGTCATCATTGTGATTGTCTGGCAGCCGACCACACGGAGAACAACTCACCTCGAAAGCGAGGATTTCCGTGGGTGCTGCCTTTAAGGTTGTGATGTAAGTTTTGAAGATAGCGCGCGTGACGAATAACCAGGGAATCCTTAGTAGGCCACGTCTGCAGCAGCAAACGATAATCGATAGCTGCAGAATGACAATTCGGAAGATGTATCAAATCTGAAAATGGGAAGCAATTCTTTTTTTTTCGAAAAGGGAGATCACAGCGAAGAAATGATCAATGATATCGATGAAACACCAAACGTCCAGGTGCAAGGTCCAAGAAAACACAAAAGGTCCACTTCGGAAATGATTCCAAAAAGACGGTTTCTTAACAGAAAACTGAGTGTGGCTGCACTTTCTGAGAAACACTACTGCTGCATCAAAAAACGCTGAACCTAGTATGTTTTTCTATTAGAAAAAGCAGCATAGTAGAAATTTTTTGCAATTACGTACCGAGTTATCCCCCCCCCCCC
>JARK01001342.1:2708280-2740743 GCA_000688135.1 Ancylostoma ceylanicum
CGAAGTAAAATCCTTCAGATTCAACACATTTCTACCAACGATTCTGCAAAGAGTTTATGCCTTTAAAATAGAAAATGAGATCAAGAGAATTTAAGAAATTCTGGAATGCGATTTTGACATTCTCCACATCAGGGAACACCTGCTGTCGCAGGTTCGCATCAAGAGCTCGGAAAAAGGGGGCGTGGGAAAAAAATTGGGCTCTCTAGAATACAGCAGCTATCACGAGGGGGCGTGCTTATTTCGAGAGACGCAGGTTACCAAACAGACATGCCCACCGGATTTAGCGTTATTGGTCACTGCTAAGACTCATACCAGAGTGTCAATGAATGACCTCTCAGATAAGTTTCTTAGTATTTATGTTAGCGCCTAAGCGCAGTGTGTGACAAAATGCAGTTGACAAATCGTCGCCACTAGGTTGTTAAGGGTGTGGGTCATGATGAGGCAAAAGTGGGTGCGCAATGTGTCTGCGATTGGTTCAATCAAACCCTTGCCCTACCCTTCAGAACCTACTCGTACTAACTCGCGCACGATTTCACCTTACCCGTCCATGCAAATTTGAATGTGAATGGGATGAGCTGACGCCAAAGGGCGGGAAGACACCGCCCCATTTTGCCTCATCATGATCCACACCCGGTTTTTAGAGGCACCCTCCCACTTCGGAATCGTTCTTAAGATTTTTGCATTAAAAGAATCTCCAGGGAGTGCTGATCAGAATGGTATATGTGGGTCCGTGCAAAACTGCCGAAAAAAAAAACCGTTTTGAGCCCCAATTCCGGTGGTACCACGCGGTGGAGCCAAGGCCCGATTAGAGAGTTTCCGCATCATGTATTGCCTTGCTCTCCATTCTGAAAGCGCAATTTCTAATCTTTCAGGAAGTGGATGAGGAACCCTTTCAGTGAGTGAGACTTTCCTCCCCGTAACGAATTGTAAGACGCCTTGGCCCCACCCCCGGCTCCACCCGCAGGCTCCACCGGAATTGGGGCTCCAATGCGAGTTTTTCGGCAGTTGTACACGGAATCACATGCGCCACTCTGACCAGCAGTCACTGGAGGTTTTTAATGCGCAAATCTCAAGAACACTTCTGAGGTGAGATGATGTCTTTAACTGATGTGCCACACCCTGTAACTGATAACGATGGAAGCCAATTTCATAAAAAGTGATTTTTTCCCTTTGTCACTACTTCAAAACACTTGACTGCTCATTCCATTGTTGTTACACCTCTCGCCCATCACCCCTCCATCACAACCTCGCTCCGTCAGCATGTTGTAATTAAAAACCATAGAAACGCACAATGTTCAGGCTGTTTACGCTCGAAAATGCTCATGCATGTAGACACACCACAGCCTTCGTATACGGTGTTTAAATTCAGCGTTTGTCCCCTCATCTTGCGATTTTCTTCGGTGGTTTGGGTATCAGATGTGCTAGAACTGTTGATGTTGGTGCTGTTGGTGTGAAGCTGTACCAGGTACCGGGAGTGGGATGAGTCAAATGGGTAGTAGTCCCAGGAGTACTTTCGAAGCACTGAGTAGTGAGGCGAAGGTGTACTAAGAAGGAGAATTGAAACTTTCCTAAAGACTTGAATAAGGTCAGAACCAGTGTTTGTCGTGGATCAGGAGAGGAAGAAGGATCGGAATTTCAGGAATCGAATTCTCAGGAAATTTCGAGAGCACCACAAGCACCGGGTGTTGAAATTTCAGCAAGGAAGTTGTAAAAGCTGAGTAAATGACCAGATAGATGCCGTAGAGAAGTGAGCCTCCTAGCAACCTCGTAAGCTGGAGATAGAGAGGAACAAAGTCTAAGGAGGAACTACGGCTTCCTCTTCACCTTTGCGCTGACCACGACTACGACACGAAAGCGCTTGCTGGAATCAGGCGCTGAACTAACACGGAAAATAGTAAGAACGGTCATACAAATTTGGAACTAAAAATGTCAACGAAATGTCGGAATTTTCAAAGTAAGGAGGTCGAGATTATGTCATTCTATAGTGTAGAACAGCGAAATGTTCCATGACGTTCAAGCTAAACATCGCATTAGTCCTCTGAGCCGGGTCACAGCCGTGTAACATGCTGCGTCATTTGGTGTGGAGTAAATTCCTCCATGCCGAGCAGGTGAATTGCTGTTGAGACGGAATGAGAAAATTATTAACGTCTAGCATTTGAACCCGACTTCAAAGCAGTTGTATTAACGTAAAGTCGGCCTATGTAGTAGGAATGGTGATCTGCCAAAAAACAACTATGGTTTTATAGCAAACGGTAAGCATCCTGAGACCGCATTCATCATTGAGATTACCTAGGGTTAAACGGAGAAAAAAATATGACCTACAAAATCATCCCTGGAAAAATTCATTTCCCCATAGATGAATTTTACGCAATACATATACTTCTCTTGCACCAGAGGTGGTCCGTTTTAGATTACGTACAAAGTTCATTATGGTCGTCTTTTTTCACGCAAAGGGCCGGGTCTGTTTTCCTGAAATTTTTCAAGAAATATAAACTGCCGAGTTCCCTATCGCAATACAAAATATGTACTTGTGGATAAGTCTTTGAAAGAAGTAGTCCATTAGTTTGCCAGTCCTGAATCTTCTTGAATTGTATCCATTCTTCTACAGATATGTTAAGCGAGGATCCATTAGTTTTTATCTGTACTGTATTCATATTTGTTATTGATGTGATGGTCATTCAGCGTGATTTTCCCACGAACAAATAAATAAATATCAAGTTGAGGACTCAGATATGTCTGTTTGACTCAAAAACAAAAAATACTACAGAGGCAATATTTCGGCAGCTCCACCCAAGGCATGTTCTCCAGATTAACTAGTGATTCTTCCACTTCATCATTACGAGGAAGCAATGTTCTCATCGAATAAATCGCTGTGCTACAAGACGCAGAAGCGAGCCACCCAAATTTTGGCTTTGTCATAGATTCCGAAATTTTCTCCACCGTAGAACAATTAGACAGTTGACATCTACAACAGTTATTCTGAAAGCACCAATACCGGACTACGAGGCGGTTGGGGCAATGATTTGATTCCCTTCTTCTTGGTTTTGTACTGGGTCATTTTTGCAATGCGTTGCTTGGACCATGTCGTGGATAAGTTTTGTAGTCGCTGTTTCGACACAACGATGATGGAGTGCCTGCTTCAAGGAGCCTTGATGTTGTGCAGAAAGGTTTGCGGTAGACTTCTGTAGAGAATTCATCTCCACTGAACAGAGCGATCCATTCATTTTTTACAGCAAACTCGGTGCAACCTTCTATTTGGACGGAGGGGTTTCGAGGTTGGAATAGCCTGCTCACCGTCGCTAAAGAAGTAAGGAGTTTTGCCTGCATGTTCAACAGACATCCTTCTATTATCCGACACTGGACTGAGTGGTGCGGAAAAGGGTTCGGCTGCCGGCGGTTCCGGCACTTAGTAGGTCAACATTGAGAAGGTGCAGTACAAATTAAAAATAATTTTTAGTTATAAGGGATCGGAGAATACTGGACAAACCGTACATATTCTGGAGCGCCATGAAATGCTCTTTAGTGCTAATACATGAGCTGTGCCGAAAACGGTGACTCTGAGGGAAATCAGAAGAAAAAGTAGAACAAATGCAGTGGACATTGATAATCCCCAACCTAATAAATACACCCGCGTCAACACGATTACCCTGGGTGATCTCATTGACGCATCCAAGCCCTGGTCGCTTCTTTGCACCTGTTAAATACCGCATATTCCCCAACATGTCGTTTTTTCTCTTGTTTTCCTTCGACTATCGTCACCAGTGAAAAGTACTATAGACAAAAAGAGCTCTAGATCTACAGGGTGGCGAGAAAATACGTGCGCCATAAAAAGCGTTCTAATTTCACGTGTTGTTTACAAACATCTAAAGAAATTTATTTTTATACAAGAACAAGGCACAACATTTCACAACTACAAAGTATTTCCGAAGTGTCCGCCATCGGCTCTGATGCAGGCGCCAATTCGTTTCTTCATGGAATCGATGGTGCGTCGCAGGTAATTAACGTCGAGATTGTTCCAAATTTCTATCAAATCCACCAGTTTTTTCACATATCAACTCCTGAATTGTTCTTCCATAAAGCCCCAAACAGAAAAGTCCAATGGATTCAGATCCGGGCTATTGAGAGGCCACAAATCCTTCGTCAGAAAAGAGCTGATTTTGGTCTCCGGGAAGTGGATCTTCGTTTTGGCTCAATGGGCTGTGGCCCAGCCTTGTTGGATGATAAAATTGGGATGCTTCTGCATCCAGGGCACCACAACTTTCTCGAGGAACTCTTCTTAGTAGACTTTTGCGTTAATTTTGACGATTTTGTCGATAAAAATCAAAAAAGTTTTGTCCGTTGCACTGATACTGCTCCAGACCATTAAGCTTTCAGGAGAAAGACTTCTTGTGGCAGTTTTTCGCTTGCGATTGTTTTTGAGACCTGGGCTGAGAAGTTGGAGGTGATTCTGAGAGTTTTTAGCGTCTTCAACAGTGAAGACTTTTTCGTCAGATCAGAGGGCGTCCTCATTGCGGCGCACCTTGAAAAATTCCCGTAATTTCTTGCGTTTTTCCTTCCAATTTTGCTTCGCTTGGTCGGCAAGAATTTGTCCGCTAAGCAGACGATAACTCCAAAGTCCAAGCTCATTTTTCACTGTCATTTGGACAGATTTCCGAGAAATGTTGAGTTGTTTGGCCATCTGTTTCAAGCTCAGATCATCTTTCCGGTCAGTCATTTTCCTAATAACCCCACGCATCTTTCGGGTGTTGACAGTCTACTTCTGGGTTTGGGTTAAACGTCTCCTTCCTCTTTTCATTGCTTTAAAACCTTCTGGACGGTTCCTAGAGAAACTCCGAGCTTCGGAGGAATTGCTGAGTTCTTCATCCCAATTTCTGCCAACCGCGCAATCATGTCACGACATAGGCAAACCTTCATCAGAGCTTGGAGAACAGATTTTCCTCCCAAAATTCAATAATAAGGAACAAATAAATATTTGAGAAAGAAAAAGTATGCATGATCATTTTATACAATCAATAAAATTGAGTCAAATGTCACGCGCACGTATTTATTCGCCACCCTGTATTGTGAGACTCAGTAGATGATCGAAGTGCATTGACACCAAATGGTTGAGAAAACAAGAGTTATTCACTGAAGCTGGAGGATAACTCGGAGAATAACAAATAGTGCAATATTAAATTGAATGGATACTACGGCCCGAAATCTCTGTTGTCGTCGTGAGGTAACCAATTTCTAGACTCGTCCGTGGTGTAATTCGTGAATATTCTCAAGCACTGGCTAACTTATCTCACTATGGGTTTCTCATGCAAAACTACTTTTAGTCGCATTTGAATTGTGAACTATTAATTTACTAATTTACTTCCTATTATTTCATTGAATTTTTATACAGGAAAATTTTCTCGAATTTCATTCGAAAACTTCGTAATAGCAATTGCAGCAATGTATGTATTAGGTTAGCAAGAAAGTCCTGCAGGTAATTTTGATTTTTTCTCATTCTTGTCACAACTTTATCAAACAGCTCTCTCAACTAATAATATAATATGCAGTTATAGCTAGAAGTGACTATGTATTCCTAATTTTTCTTCTTCGAGAACTTTCAGTTTCTGTGAGTCGAAGAAATTAACGATCCTCAACATATCACCCTTTTTTTTGAAATTCTTTTTTCAGCAAGTAAATATCAAGGAAGCAAATTAAATTATAATCAGGGAGTCCAATGCTGCTAGAAGAAAGTGCAGAAAAGGGTGCCTCATATCAGCCCACCTGTTTGTACTAGGCTTCTTTGTCTAAAAGAATGGTGAAATTGGCGTGAAAAATGGGTGGATTGGCACAGCGTTTTCCAATTCCATTTCCTCTTGCTCCTGCCATTTTCCAAACGTGGCCTGTCCATATGTCTGTCCTGCCTGGCATCAGCGTCTCAGTCTCCTTTCAACATTCCTGCATCCTTGCGCCGTGGGCTCACCCAAGACGTGGAAATGCTTATATCTTTGGACTCAATGCGCGTAGACCAGCCGGATCCAGTGGATCATATGGCGACACTTCCTTAGATTACGTTCACGACTGCCGGCTTCAGCGCCCACCAAGGTGTTCCAGAGCAGTTCAAAATAGGCGGTTTCGAGAAATTTCCTTCAGCAATACGAGGAGTGGTTGGAACAGCAGCGTCTCGGTTGGTCTTGCAAACTGCTACGGTAATATGTAGCTTAGGAAATAAACACTAGAATGCTTTTTTTAATTCGTTATTCTCTTCCTACCTTTCGGAGTAAAAGAAATTTTGAAAAATTTCGTGCAGGACTTTCTCGTGAAACTAATATGTTAAAAAATTTGAGGTGCACTACATTTTTATCGAAGAAACTCGACTTTTTTTTAAAAGTAACGGAAAGCCCGTTTTCTTTCCTGGAATGTGCATTAATACCGCTACTGGTTTTAACTAATGTGCATACAGTCACTGTTCATGTGCTGTGTTTTTCATTGTACTCTGATTTTAGCCACAATTCTCCAACTACTTGAGCTGCTCGAAAAGCCGGTGTCCGCACCCGTAAATGTTCCAGAAAAACTTTCACGCCTTCCTCTCATCCTTGTGCAATGAACAAGTTTGTCGAGGAAGATATGACATACAATAGGCCAAAAAGATATGGTCAGCGGCAGTATCAACTGTGGATTCGGAGCACGATAGTTTTGTTTGGAAGCAGTTTACGGTGATATTAAAGGCAAAGGCCCACCTCAAATTCGTGTCTGAGCTATTAACATATTCTAAACCTCCACGATGCGCTGATTCCGGCAATGTACTTGAAACCTCTCAGACTGGCTTCTAAACCCGTTTTTCATGGCAAGGTTTGTACCAATTTGCTGGAGCAAAATTACGTGCAAAGACGTGTATCCCCGTCGATCTCATCGATCGGACAGGCCAAGACTTGTTCATCCGACGTTGCTGCTGTGGTCAGCCAGCACAGTTTGGAGCGAATCCCGCCCCTGCTCCAAGGAGCCGGTACTTTGCCCATACGTACGATAGGGGTGAGACAAGGGTCAAAAAAGTGAAGGTTGTCTGGGCCGAAAAGTGAAGGTTGTTCCGCAACCATAGCTTCAACGATGATGAAGCTATGGTTGCTGAACAACCTTGAACGATGACATATACTAGACAATGAAAGCTGTTTCAAATATGGATTCAACGAAAACTGCTTTAATATTGCTCAGGAAATGAAGAAAAGATCGTTTGTTCGAAGATGGAACGCCGAAGCTGAGAACTGCGCCGGCTTCCTGCTTTCGTGCCGGGACCAACCCTCAGCCTAACGTAGAAAATGCCTCAGCTCGATTTTTGCTAAATATCTCGGTAGTTTCGAAGAACTGTATGTTGCGCAGTTATCAGCGATTTTCCTCACGAAATTCCCTACAAGACGACACCAAGAGCGACAAATTTCATCAAGAATCCAGGGAGAAATCAATTTTTAAAACCTAGACGGGGGATTTGCGTCCTTTAAAATTTCTCAACAATCATGAGAAATCGTGAGTTGCGCAGTTGTCTATTGAAATGGCGACAACATTGCGCATGCAATGCCAATTGAAGCAGGTGTCTTTATCTGAAACTGGCCCAGAAAACGGGTCATGTATGAAAACGTTTTTTTGCTTTATATCTCTTTCAGATCAAAAATTCAGGGGTTGCGCAGTTGTCAGCTGCCGAGCCCGTAAGATTCCGAGTAGAATGGTATATAACACTTGATACTTCCTTTGAAGCTGGGCTGAAAAAGCCTGCCTGAGCCAAATGCCCCGTGTAGCTCAGGGGGGTTAGCGAGAGAGCACGCAATATGGGAGGGCGCCAGACGCGAGGGTGAGCCAGACGGGGTATTTGGCTCACCCTGGTTTTTCCGTCGGGAGTGAACGAAAGTATCAAGTATTATATATCATTCTGCTCAGAATTTCATTCTCAATTCAGCTGACAACTGCGCAACATCCACTTCCTTGAAATAAGCAAGATAATCCTCTTTTCACGTTTTCATGAATTTCTCAGCCATTTTCAGTTGCACCTCTGTGATCTTGCTGTCATCTAGTCCTCAATAACATTGGCAAGAAGTCTGACAACTGCGCAAAGCTTAATTTCCTAAATGGAGAACGATATTGTCGTTTAAACCGTAATTTTGCCGCGAATTCCCACCAAGATTATGGAAATTTTTTTCCAAAGGAATTAACCGGCCATGTTTGAACTTCGGCTCTTCTCAGAACGTTTTGTGTGAAGAATTTAAGCCACAACTGCGCATTTCATGTAAACCTGCTTTGCCCGAATTATAATGCATAGTTTCATTCCCTTTTTTTGGTCCGGGACTGAGTCCCGGACCCATCTTATCCTCTTCGCCATAGGTGAAGGTTCCCCATCTGGGCACCATCAAAAGTGGTGGTGGCCTGAGACACGTCTCAGCCTATCGGACGTATGACTTTGCCCCTACCAAATGCGAGGATCTAGTCATTTCTGTGACTTTCGCTGTACATTATTGGAGAGCCAGGAATCTGCTGATATCGTCATCATGAAAAACGAGGTGTGCTCCTGACTTCAAGGAGCAGGAGGAAAGAGTAGTTCAACTCGCATCATATCCTCAGATTTCGCTTAAATAACCCAATCCATAGCTCAGTTACGGTACAAGATTCTGCCTCCAATAGCCTCTCTGATCACTTCTTAATGACCGCTGCTGTTAATCTTGTTACCCTTTCTGTACATGCCACTGACTGGCACGAATGTCTCGTAGGAAGTGAAGCCTTTCTTTGCCTAGAGAAAACGTCAGATTTACAATGGCTGGTACGTCACAGCATTCCTGGAAACGGTTATGGATGTTGTGAGACTCAGAGGTGAAGAAAAACCCTTAGGACTCGCCGATGCCGTTCTTTCAGCGGGATGTTAGCAGATACGTACCCCTACTGTCGCTCCGGCTGAAGGTGAGCACCCGGACGAATGAACAGTGAGAGCATACGTAGGGTAGAGATGAATGCTTTACCCAGGCCGATAAGCCACCTATCACTCAAAGGACCTACTCAATTTTGCAATTATTGTTAATGAGAGCATTGTGGCTTTGGAAATCTGTGTGCATATCAGACGAGCAGTGGATAGGACCCGGAATAACGCTCACATAGTTAGTAAAATAAAATCTAAAATAATCTAATAATATAAAATTTTATAGTTAGTGAACACCGCTAACAGGTTTTTGTTTTGCTGAAGGCTGAAGCACCAGACCAGCCTGGGCTAAGATATTAGCGAAACCTTTCATCTGCAAATGAAAGAAACAGTAACCTGACGAGCGTGTGAAAAGCACAAAACATTGAGGATTACTAGCAAAAGGTACAAATAAACATGAACAAACAGCTGTCAGAGAGAAGCTTCACGCTATGCGCAAATAGGGATCACTGTGCCCGTGACAGTATTCTAGGGTGAGACGTAGACAGAGGTGGCGATTCGTAATTTCCATCAATTGGAAAAGGCGTTTGAGCATGTAAAAGCACGGTTTCCTAGCGACCGTTGTCGATTCGGGACACCACAGATCTCGAACGGTCTACAACTCGAGACGTACAACAAGCAAATGGCACATAAATATACACTCACAGCTAAAAACACAGAACCTGGCCAACGAAAGTGCTTAGGGAACTGAAACACGAAAAACTCGAACAGAGAAAGTGGGCAAGGGCTTGCGAATACAGGAGTGGACGATTTCGAAATCGCCGTCGCCGGCGATGAAGCGCCACTTCCACGTCGGTTCTCACTACGAGTACTCTGCTGGAGGCAGTGAGCAAATGCAGGAAACGGAGGAGAGAGCTGGGTCCCGTTCGAGTGCGTTCACGAACTCTTGGCCTTGTTCTCTTGCTTGATTCTGTACGCCTTGATGATCAGCGTGACGGCGACGATCAGGATCAGGCCACCTACACCGATCACTGACAGCATCTGGTTGTCTTCCTGAAAAAAAGAGTGGTACATAATGTTGGTAGTGGGCTAAAGGAGGAAGAAGGCACTGCTCCATTTCTTCTGCCCCAGAATCTCGAAATCAAAAAATTACCTGAGACTTTGTCTATTAGGGTTGTTTAACATGCTGATCAGGAATATCATACTAAAAACGGGATTATGGTACAAAATAGATATCATAAATGATCACCGCATGAAACAACCACTCTGTGCAAAGTTTCGGAACATTCTGTTTGATACCGTACCTACCGCACATCTGTCGTAACCCTACAAAAATGGGGTTACGGTAGAAAATGTTTATTGTATTCCTAATGAGCATGTCAAATGACCCTTCTAGACAAAATTTCAGAGGAATTTTTGATTTCGAGATTCTGGGACAGAAGTGGAAAAGTGCCGGAAAAAATTCATTCCAGCAGTCCCAAGGAAACAAGTTCCTGTGATTTAGAAAGTGGCTTTTGCCTGTATATGTTATGTTGGGTTGGTATGGTTCACGTTTTGGTTTTAAACGTCTATAAGAGGAATGTGTATATGAAAAAGAGGCAGAGCGTGAAAAAAGAAACAAAATGAAAGTGATGCACACCCTCGTTTTTTTTTTCTTTCTCAAAAGGTGTCTTAACCAAACCCACCATAATGTCAAGGATCTTCTCTTTGGTGTACTCGTACAGGTGTTCAATGGCCGTTGGTGGCTCCGGAACCCTATAATGGAGAGTTCATCAAAGTAGATGTGCGAGTAGATTCACAAAGGCCAACCTCATCCCTCGCTGCTCCTTGAACTTGTACAAAGCGAAGTTAGTGAGGGTTCTGACGTCCTTCGCCGCCTCCTTGTAGCGGTACATCTTGCCGCGATGGAACCTGCAAGGGAACACACATTCAAGCTGCCAGGGCGATCAGATCTTGGAGTGACGTACAAGAGGAAAGTTGGACAGTCATTTTCATCGATGTGGAATCTGTCAGTGACGTCATCGTTGATAGACGTCTCCACTTTGCCGACGTGGACTAGTCCGCGAAGCCTGAAATGAAAATGTATACCTTATACAGTAAAGTAAATAGTTATGAGAGGATATTTTGTGTGCGCTTGCTATTAAATTGTAACTAGAATAATTTAATTCTTTTTCAAGGCTCCGACTTGCATATCTCCATTGTCACGAACATGGCTCTAGTTCGTTCATTTACATTCTAAAACTCCAAAGCTCATCTCACATTATTTATTTCATTTATTATTTGAATTTCGCCACGTTCAGAACCGCCAAAGAGTCCCGAGTTTATGCAACAAGATACTATATGTATTTGAAATCCGTATCCGTAAAATATGTACCTGAAATCAGCATAAATAACTGCCTGAAACTAACTAGAACCACCAAAACTCTTCAGATTTGGATATGTTTACGCAGAAGAGTGACGCTTGAGCGTGACGCTTCTTCAGTACTTTTCAATGTGGAACTTTTTTCATTGATTGTTTCAATTATCAGTTACTAGTTATTATTAGTTCAATTATCACGCACTGAAACAGCCTATAGTGACGGTCAATCATCCTTGCATCACAGAATACCGCCCGTTTTCTCTACCGCGCCGCACCACCTACGTACAGAAGAGCAGACGAGCAGTACTCTACTGTGATACAAAGGTTGACCGCCACTATATGATTATTTATCCTCGTTAGAACTAGTTACTTCAATGCACTTGAATTGTGAGATCTGTACTCATGAAGTAGAAAAATCAGCAACAAAAATGCTAAACGGTGGTTTATACTTGATGCGTGCGTTTGACGCGCGTGCGTCGATATGATAGATGATAGATACAGTTGCAGACGCATGCATTTGCTGCCTCGCTGCGGAGGCACGTTCTTATCAATGAGAATGTATGTACTTGTCGCGTTGACCTGTTCTCATGAAAAATCTCCCACAAATGCATGCTGCTGACGCGCGACTGACACACGCAGTTAGTATAAATCGGTCTACACTCGATATCTAATTTCTGTTTTTCGGTTAGTGAGCTTTTGCTCGTGTATTGAAGCTAATTACTCCACAGCAACAAGCTATATGAGTTAGAGTTGAGTATTCTAAAACTTTTGGTTTTCATATATTTTCAACTTATTTCCTACCGCCATCATATCATCAGGGCACCCTGATTGCATGCAATTAAATCTACAAAAAATAAGTAGTAAGTTTCAGAGGCATTTTGGTTGATCTGCTCACATCGGCACTACGCTCTAAACTCAACTCATCTAAGTCTAACACCGCTAAGCTCATTGTTGACTGAGAAATGCATTACTCCTTCAATTAATTTAATTTTTGAATGAAGTGCTCGAACATACTTGTGAGCGACTGTCTCCCACATTGGAATGAACGAGTTGCATGGCCCTTCGTCGGCATCGTAGCTGCAATTTTTGCACACACTCACTTGTAGATAAACCGCGGATAACACAACAAAATTGTAGTGCTACACAAGGAACAAGCGATGGAGACTCACAACATGACAAACCAGTCGAGGGTGCCCTCGTCTGGCGAATGCGAGTCAGTCCTCGACTCGAAGTTGTCATCGGTCAGGTCCCATGTGACGACCTCCTCGTGAGATCGCAGCCACCGCAACACCTCCTCAGAGTCCTTGAATTCACCTGCAAGGATGGTGTTAAAATGTAGAGCGCAACATAAAAGCTAACGGGATCATTTGGAAAAAAAACGACTTTCAAATTCGCAAAGAACATGTAAACTTCGTTCTGGTGGCTATGAGGTTGCACATAAAACAAGAGCCTTGGAGAATTAAATGGGTTTTTAGAACAGTAATTCATTGCGATATACGTTTTCCTTCATAGATGGTTGCTTCTCCACATTACTTCTCAGAAATCAGATAAGCATTTAGAGGGCAGAGGCAAAAAAAAATTTAAAGCATATGTACATGCAGGTACTTGTACAGCTTCTTCAGTAGAGCCAAAGTGTCGTTCTTACGAAAGGAGACTCCAGGAACACTCTAGCCTCATGCTCACCACTTTCGCAAAAACATGGCAGGTGTTGCCAGCAAGTGAAAATGAATGGCGCCGACAATGACGCCTACATCATTTCTGAATTTATTCGTCGCCTGGAAAACTTTAAGTGTAAAGTTACAAAATGATTATTAATACCCTGGAGACCCTCCCTATGTTTGAGCGATATTCATGAGTATATTCGAGCATCCTGGAATGAAAATAGCATGGATGATGTTCATGGAAACTAGAAAGGCGCCATGTCTCATAACTATGCGCGCTTTCTCAGTATCACCAGTATGGATGCAGCTGCTTTTAAGTATTACAATAATTACATTTAGCGCAACGATCCTGTATAAGGATGAAAGAACGGATCTTATTCATACTCAGATCTTTGACGTCGTTTAAATCTCTATTTGTAAGATCTAACCGTCATAGAGAATCGGATTTTTCCTCCTGTAGTAGACGAGCGAAGGGAAGGTGACTATGCCAAGATCGCGTGCCACCGAGCGATCGTCAGTTTTTACAACCTAGAAATACGCCTTTACTGTAGCGGACATTCGGGAACACCTCTTCTTGAACAAGATTTCATTCTGGGCTACAAAGAGCTAAAAAGTGCAGAAAGCAGACCTGTACATATCCTGTCGCTTCGATGTCGTCGTCGATCTCCTCCACTTCGGACAACGCCTCTCCACAAGATGGGCACTGGGCTCGGCCATCATCTGAAAAAAAATTAGATTATACATTTATTTGAAGAATAAATAACTATGGAGGTTCCAGCGTATGTACAGTGAGCGTCGACGGCGGTGCGTTTTTTTGTGGGCTCGAGAAGCACGCAACGCGACAGCGCCGCTCGCGATGGAATCCTCGCCGCGACTACAAGCTGTGGATTTTTCTTGATGGTTACTTAGATAGTTGACATCAAATTTGATGGAAAACTATCTGAAGAACCCTGATTTTCCCCTACGATGGACGATTCCAGTACGAGCGGAGCAGCCGCATCGCGTGTTCTCCATGTCCACGAAAAATGCGCTGTCATTGAAGCTCAGTGTATGTACAGTCGTTCCAAAAAATAGTTGCCTCCGGCATCCACCGCCCGCCTGCTGAGCCGCGCCGCGCCTCATATGCATTATCGTACGTGCTGCGACGTGGCTCAGTCGACGCGCAGTTTAGCGGGAGGCAAGTATTTTTTGGAAAGACTATATAGTCAACTCCAAATGTCCGTAGACAAGAGTTGGGACCGCGGCGCGGTTTTCCTCCGCGTCTCTGCCCTGCATGCCACGCTGAATCCGTGCAGCAGACAGCGAGAGACCCGCGCCGCGGCCCCAACTCTTGTCTACGGACATTTGGAGTTGACTATATGTATGTAGTTGATACATATTCTTGTCCACATGGAACATTCTAGGTATAACTTCCCGTTTCCAAAGAATCTCAATTCAAGACCAAGATATTCTGGATCTTGGTCGGGACTTTTGGACCAACCTAATGCAAACAAAATACACCTCGAAATCTCCAGCGTTCTTGACCGCACAACTCTCGGGTACTGCTCATGCTCGCAGTGACTCTCCGCAAGAACAGTTGCTTTCCAGTTGTTGCGCTTTCAAAGCAGACAACGATTTGGCATGTTTTGTTGAGATAAGAACACCGACATGTTGATTAACAAAATTTTGGATTATTTCTCGGACAATTGCTTGCGGACCCTTTGAGAAGAAACGACTCACAGAAGAAAATCACGAGGTTTCGTGTGGCGTCACGCAGTATCTCGTCGATTTTGTCCTCGTCGACGTCGTCGATCGAGTTGTCGTCGTCGTGCTTCGGTTCTTCCACAGGCTTGCCACTCCTCTATACAATAAACCTTCAGTGTAGATTACAAACCTCAACACTATTACGGGAAACAAAGTTTTAGTTTGTGAGAGCAGCAGTGAAGCCTTTTTGGCAGAGATACTGATGGTGAAAAGGAAGGTGTACCACGAAAATGCTCATGGCGCCACTTTGAGCAACTTCATCTTAAATTCTTCGCATCTCTACCCAACCAACCCACGATGTCTCTTGAGTGCAATAGGTGTAGCGGTTGGCGAAGGCACAGTTTAGGAATAAATCACTAAGTGGAAAACAAATTTCCCTGAAATGAATCAGAATTCTATTGTTTATGGGATGTTTATGGAATGTACAGAAGTTTTCCCGTAATGAGCAAAACAGAAGCATCCAAGCAGCATCTTTCACTTTCCATTTTTACGAGCAAATTCCAGGATATGTGGAACAGATCCAAAGAGGATTCAATAAACTTCCATCGACTTTCACACGGGAATGAAGACTTAAGTTTGATTTTGAGCTACTTATTGAGGTGTTCAAAAATTGGTGTATAAAGAAGCAAGTGTCTCACTCATTTTTGCGCTTCTTTTTCTAGATGTACAACCATTGACGTATTAGTACGGTCGCCAGAAATTGCGACACACCGTTTTACTGTACCGATAAATTAAATAAATAAGCAACGGTATAGACAACAGACAGGTGGCTCAGCAACAGTTATTTACAGAATAGAGGTAATAAATAAATTGAAATAAATCAATTGCATTTGTTCAGTCATTCATGGCTTAAAAAACCAGTAAAAGGAAAGAGTTCAGCAAAGAAATCCAATTATAAGAATAAAAGTTCTATAACTGTCGTTCCTGTTGTCAGACGGTGTGGTGACCATGAACAAAACGGCGCACAGTGGGCAATTTCGAGCATCTAGCCGATCAAAATTATTTTCTGGAGAGCCGATGCATAAAATGCCTTACTTTCTAGTAGATATACTCTGTTTACTCTGCTGCTTCTAAGCACTGCACAGGACCTGTGAAAGAAAGGTTTAGGAGCAGTTTCCATTATTTCTGAAATAGAGCCCATGAGTGCACAACATGTACTGAGGACTAATTTTTCACTCAGCTGCTGGGCCATACAAATTGAAACCTTTAAGCGTTTCTGCATACAAATAAACCACTGCAACATGTATATGCGTTCCAATTTCGAGTTTGTAAAAATTTCCAATTGAATGGCGAGAACTCACGTAGTAAACTGCTAGACATTTTATGAGGCTTCACAATCAATAAATAAATTCAAGTGCTGTTGCTCATATAAGTAGCCTATTCAGTCATGGAATGTTAATTTACGTAGAAATTTTATAAACCTCAAGAAGTGCGGCAGGATTTGTTAAGGTTGGGCTTGATCAAGGTGGTAGCCTGCAGGGTGGGTCACCACAGGATGTCTTTCAAGATAGTATTATTCCATTTTTAACTGGGATTTTCTCCACCAAATTTTTTATTTATATTATTTTTTCTCTGAGTCGTCTCTACTTCCCTGATTTCAATGCTTTTTTGTCCAAATTGTAACCTCAAAAGTGGAGATTTGCCTTTCCTCACTTGCTCTCATCATGTGCGCCATAGGTAGGAGTCTAACGAATCTTAGGTGTTGCTCAGATGAACCAGGTGACTCATAACAGTCTTTCGTACCATTACCTGCAATGACATTCTGGAAACAGAACTCTTTGCGAAGCTGCAACCCCATTTCCTAGAAACTTATCGAAACTATCTGTCCTAGAGAGTAGCGGTTTCGGCCTGCATATAAGTGATTTCTGTAGAGGGTCGCAGGCGGTCGCAAAAATAACACAGATGCTCGTATAGGCGAAGATCATTGCTAGCCTCTACACATATTTTTTCAGCGGAATCTCGTGGAACTTTTTTAAAATCTAACCGAAAACTCGAATGGGTCAAGTGCTTAGTCGCTCATTTCTCGGCCAAGTTTGGATTACTTCCATATGCCTGAGAAATATGGTTATTAGGAAATATGAAAGCCTGTTCCAAGATCAATTGAAAGATTCCCAAACGGGAAGTTCAGACGACAACACAGACGACAGAGACAACTTATGAAGTGCTCATCTGTTTTACGTGAACGATGTTGGATTTAAATGCTATCGTTTCGTTATCTAATCATGCCCTGCTAGGTGATCGGTCGCGAAATAAACACTTACAGTAGCGAGCAAAAAGATTGCAACTTTTGATTTTTAGTCTGTAACATCGTTCAAAGCAAAGCCTGGAGGTTCAAATTTTTACGGATGTTGTAGATAATCATGTGAGTTAGAAATACGTTGGAACCTCCTCATTCTATCAACTTCATCTTTTTTAGGAAAAAAATTTTTTTTCGCAGAGTTCCAAATCTGCAATTTGATACAGTCCGCAATGTCTCACAAAATGACGTCTACTGCTGAGAACTGACCTCGAATCGCTTCCATTCACCAGAGTCGATCCGTTTCCGCTAGAAAATGTGCATGCACTGACCACTGGTACACATCTGCATAGACTATGTGAGCTTAATCCAGCAGTGGTCTTGCATGGATGTTCCCGCTACCTTAGTTCCCTCTATCAGCTCTGCTCAGAGGAGAAAGATGCTGCTGACGCTTCTATACGTTAAGCTGAAGGTGTTCGGTTCCAATGCAATTCAGTGCTCCCTTAAAATTCCGAAATATTCCGGCTGGTGGCAATGAAGCCAAATGTGCACATCATGGAAAATAAGTTTTGGAATTTTTTCTATCTCGCAGAGGAAGGTACCTCAACCATTCCATGAATGGTAAAGATCCTCCAGGATTGCTAGAATATTGCCGTGTACATGACACTTCATGCAGCCATGAATTTGATGAGGTAGGTCTCACAAAGTTGCAATGAACTTCACGATACACCACCGAATTGGGATATTGTAATCTGTCTCTATAAAAACCGGCTAATTCAGGTTGTATTGGATGGAGCAAACTAAGCGAGACATTTCCACAGCAAATAAATCTGGGCGAAGTGTGAAAACTTGTGCGTGGAGCAAGGAAGTATACGCACGCGTTCTAGTGAACAGCACTTCTCATTTCGAGTAGCCCAGTTCCGACAAATCCAACGCTTCATGAATTGTCATGTACACAACAATACTCTGGTAATCCTGAAGGATCCTTACAACTCATGGGATGGTTGAGCTACCTTCCTCCGCGAGATAGAAAAAATTCCAAAACTTATTTTCCATGATGTGCACACTTGTCTTCATTGCAACCAGCCGGAATATTTCGGAATTATAAGGAAGCACTGAGTTGCATTAGAAAGGAACACCTTTAGCTAAACTTAAAGAAGCGTCAGCAGCGTCATTCTTTTCTGAACAGAGCTGATGGAGGGAACCAAGGTGGCAGGAACATCCATGGAGGACCACTACTGGATTAAGCGCACATAATCTACGCAGATGTGTACCAGTGGTCAGTGCATGCACATTTTCTAGTGGAAACGGATCGACTCTGGTAAATGGAAGCGATTCGAGGTCAGTTCTCAACAGTAGACGTCATTTTGTGAGACATTGCGGACTGTATCAAATTACAGATTTGGACCTCTGCGGAAAAAAATTTTCTTAAAAAAGATGAAGTTGATGGAATGAGGAGGTTCACACGTATTTCTAACTCACATGATTATCTACAACATCCATAAAAATGTGAACCTCCAGGCTTTGCTTTGAACGAAGTTACAGACTAAAAATCAAAAGTTGCAATCTTTTTGCTCGCTACTGTATATGGTGTGCGCGGACTATCAGCGAATGCTTTGGTGCAGTAAACACGACTTGCTACGCTAGCTCGAAAAATACATTTTGAGCGGCTAGATGTGCGAAATTGCACACTGTGCGCGGTAAGAAAGCACGTACATACTGTGCCGTCCGAAGTTATATCTTATTATGATTCGAAATCAAAAGTTATGGAGGAATTATGAAAAGACTATATACATAACTTTGGCCGGCTTTGTAGTTGACTCCGGAGCTGGACAGTGTCGTAATCTATCGGATATTTCGCTATCTAATCGTAAAGAGTATTTGGAACGACAATGTGAATTCAAGTCAGTCAAGTCTATACAATTCATTGTATCCTTCCGAGATCCTCAAAAAAAGAGGAATACTCAGAGAAACGTAAGACTGTCAAAATTCATCGTAGGAAAAAGATCCTAGATCCTAGAAGATCTCGAAAGGAGCAGAAATCATGCCGTCGAAGGTCTAGTGAAACAGACAAACTGTCACAGCATTTGAGGGCCTAAATGTAGTCTATTTGTATGAACTTCTTCTAACTCTTTCGACAATTGCGCTCCTGAACTTCAGAAATAACATCGAACTCGGAGGAGAGAATGCAGTGCGTCACAATTTCGAAGTTCGAAAAGTGTGATGAAGCGAGAGTCCTTAGCAGTCGTTTCTTTCCGGCTTTAGTCGAGATTTTCACTAGTTTTATTTGAATTTAGAACGGGACCCCATCCACGACTTGGTACAGCAATTTTAACCACAACGAATAGTAATCCATGGGTGGGAGGAGGGCACAAATTTGAAATCATAGCGAGGACAAATAGTTTTCATTGCTGCAATGTCCCGAGAACGTTGTTGAACTCCCCCACAGAATTCACAGAATGGGAAAAAATGAAAAGGAAAAAACCGTTGAGAGGGTTATTACCGGTGTAAAGTTTGGACGAGAATGTTTGCAGTTTCTGTTATAGATTTCCACCATAACTAACAAAGGGCTGTTCCATAAGGCATCAACACAATGTAGCGACAAGCGACCTACTCGAAATAACAGACAAAGCAAAGAAAGCAAGGATGCATCAATAATGATGAATAGTTTGAAAAGTAAATTACCGTAGAAAATACGTAGCTCACATCGAAAACGTTATATTAACACTAATGAAAGTGATTACTGGTTAAAGTGATTACTGGTTATCTGACTATTTAGATCTATTAGAAAACATTATTGCAGATGCAAAAAAAGCAGTAAATGAGCCAGTAAAGCAAGGTCATGATGGAACTATTCTAATGTACCTATATAAAGAATTATGGCAGTCTCTTAATTTTGCTGTATGTCTTGCTGCCCTAGCAAATGTTTCTTCTTTGGATTTACTGTATCACTCGAAGGAACAAGTGCAGAACATGATTCATATAGCAAATTGCGTGCATTAGGGACTGAAAAAAACTTTTTCTCTGAATGAAGTAAGGTCATATATGTACAAAAAAAAGCCAATAGTAACGAAGGCACAGGAGTTGGGCGCTGATGGCACCAAATTCTTTGAAGATCGATTTCAGTTAAGAGTGAATTATGGAAAGAAAGAGTTCATCAAAAGTTATCCTTCTAGTGGTTCAATTCAAGTATGAAATATTGAGTTGTGTTAAGTTGGCCGCAAGTTTGGCAGCAACATTTTTTCTTCGATTTGGAATTTCTAGGTCTTGAATCAAGATTTTATGGTAATAGAATGTGGCATAATGTTCTACTACTTAACAACTGTAAGCTTCGCATACCAGGTTCCATCCATGCACAACAATATTATGATTTTTTTTATTTATTTGGTCAATCAAACAAATACAACGGGTATGCAGACAGAGTTGTAGACAACTGATTGACTTTAGGCTTGGGAGGCACTGGCATTGTTATTCTCTAGATTGTTTGAAAAAAATCTGAAATTTGGTGCCAGACCTTCGGACCAACTTTATACTTTCGAGAGTTGAACGTCCAAATTTGGTAAAGTGTTAAATGTGCGGCCGCCTGAATGAATTACAGTAGCGGTCATAATGATATGATCAGAGCCATAATGACTAGGGAATCTTTTCCTATAACTCGCTTCTGGGTTGAGCTATCTAATCCAAATTTGAGTATTTATTAACATTCCATGGGTGCCTTCCAATGGCAGCTTAGCAGTGGCACAGACTCAATTAGCGTGGATTATTGAGATCACACTTCAACTTTCTCGGATTTAATGGATTTTGTGTAGCATTTAACATCTCAATTACTGGGAGAAAGGAAGAGTTGATACAGATTGGGCACATATTTGTCTTTTATTCCCATCGTAATGCTATTGCTGCGCTTCCTTTGGTGCTCAAAGTGGAGGACAAAATTAATTGATTAGAATCACCAAAAACTGTGTTTACTTATATCTCAAGTATATGAACAGCAATACAGTTCTCTTTGGAATACCAGAATAGCTGCTAGTAGCGAATATCGTAGAAAAATACCCACCGTTGGTACCCATGTTTTTTCTTTAAAATCGTAGAAAATTCTCTTTTGTCACTTTTACACGACTTTTTGACAGGCCCACTTTTTATGTGAAGAGACGAAGCACAGAACGGAACTTATGTAGCAAATTGCTTGCTTATAATACGATTTGGAATGATTTCTTCCGGAGCTGAGATGTCGCGATAGAGTGGAAAAACAATAATATCAATAAAACAGTGAATTTGCACTTGAAACGCGGTAGATCTGCTTGAAAGCAGTTGTAGCCAGTGTCAAGCAGCGGGAAGAAAGAACACCTGAGCCCTTACCACATCCTCAAATTTCATTTGAATAGCTCAATCTATAGTTGAGTTTGACATTCTGTCTTCAACAGTGCCTCTGATCATATCATACTGACCGCTACTGTATATAACAGATCTATATCAATTATATGAATTTCGTTTTAGCCCCATGAGGAACCTCAAGAGTGTCCAAAGCCTACTGTTCTAGGATTATCAGTGCCTGGCGATTTCTTCCAAGCTCCTTTTAGTGTCGCCATTCCACGGCTAAGCTCCCGAAACGCAGTAGGACAATGTTTTGCAAGCGCAGGATCCCTTGTTTCTCCAAAACAGCTGTTCCACGTAGTGCGTTTTTGACCGTCAGCTCTGCTGTACCAATGTTTTCTTTGCATCAGCTTGTCAATGGTCCACTCCCCCGCTTCTAGGATCGTTATTTTCCCTCACAAGAGTTGTCCGTGACCGTGAAGTAGGTCAACAAAAGATCGGTTTTTACTTCCCGTACTGTGGTGTTTTTCGAGCGAACGATATGCCAGGACAGGTTCGACGAGAGGGCAACGAAACACGGAAAGCCGGCGAGACTCAAATAGCAAATATTGACAGCTATCAAAGAATGCGGATTCGATGAAAAGTGAAAGCTCCGGAGAGATCCTCCGCTTGTCAGCCTACCCTTGCTGGATTGACTCACGACTACATCCAGAAACAGGTGGTTACCCTCTCATTTGCCGGCCCGCTTTGTCCACACAGAACAAGAGCTAAGACGTTCTGTTATAGCCTTTCAATTTAGATACGTAAACGGCTCAACTGACCATCCAAACTGATAATATCGCACAGGGAAAGTACAAGAGTCCATCCCAGCAGATTGGGATGAAACCTCTCAGTAATAAGGCTTCGCCTGAGAAGATGCTACACTAGGTACACGGAAGGTACACTTCCCAAGGAAAATACCTAATGAAAATATCCAAATACGACCTTATAAACCGAAAGCCTTCGAGATTTCTAATCGGAATAGTAATGAGACGTATATGAACGTTCCACACCACATAGAGAAGCAAGCTTATACCTATTGACGCAATTTTGCCCGTTTTCGGATCATAGTCAAAAGAAAAGAAAAAGTTGGAGTTGGAGCTTCTAAAGTTTAAGGGATAATACAGTGTGGTTAGCCTCCCTGCAGATTTTGAAAAAAAAAGACTACTACCACAAAGACAGACCCATCGCACGATTAGGAACGATGAAAATTTTAAGGAACAGCACAGCCGAGGAGACAAATTCGTTCGGGAACAATATCATCCAAAAATTCATCTTGCAAAGCAAGAGACCATCAAAAATTCGCTCACCTTCTGCGCGTGAGCCGCTTTGGCTGAGACGGCTCTCTTCGGCAGCGGCACGTCATCGGCCACCGTCACCTTCACGTTCTGATTCTTCTTACGTGCCTCCACGCATGTCGTGGTCGCTAACAGCGCTACGAAGAACAGCCAGAATACCCGCATTCAGCCGTAGATCAATAAGCCGATAGATCGATAATAGGGAACAAAAAGAGCAGGGCAGAGCCCGTTAGCGTTGTGGCAGAGGCGTGTGGGCACGCATCGGCACATATTACAACCTCCCCCCGCTGGTATGTCTGCGTTCTCTTAGCCAACCTCACACTCAGAACACCGGACAGCCACCAACTCAGTGCTTTGGCTTGTCGCTACTTCTGTCGGAGCAAACTAGTAGGAGAACTTTATCAAACTTCAAACTATAAATAAATGTAAGACAAGCAGATGCACCATATCTATTCGGAAATCGAGCATCAATGGGAGCAGCGACCAGTAGTGACAAATCAACGAGAGAGAAGAACGCAGAGAGGGACTTCTCCAGCACTATGAGCACAGAAAAAAAACACCAAATCATATGCCTACGTTCTAAAAAATGTGGAGAAACTGCATATTTCCTCGACAGCTTCTCGAGACTGTTCGAGCCAGTGTTCCTATCTGCGCCGCCTCTCTCGACTGGAGCTTCTGTCCCGCCGACGCTCACCGCTGCGCTCCCTTCGGTGGCGCTTTCGGTCAGCGGAGCGGCTGCGCTTGCGCTCGCGAGATCTGCTGCGCTTTCGCTCGCGCGAGCGACTTCGCCTGCGGCTCCGCTCCCCTGACCTACTGCGATGACGGTCTCGACTTCTGCTTCGTTTGCGCTCCCGTGACCGGCTCCGCTTTCGATCGCCTGAGCGACTTCGCTTCCGATCCCTGAAACAAGAAGAAAAATAAGCAACAAATGAATATTAAGTGATCATCTAGAGTTCATACTATGATACATGAACATGGTATGCGTAAATAACTGGAGCGGGCATTTCTGAATTCCAAACCTAAGCAAAGATTTATTTTGCCACCTGATACCCTCAAAGCTCAAAACATCGGGCCTGATCTCACTTCGCCTTAGGCTCGAACCAGAGTCGACGGCTAAGGTATGGGCGACGCCAGCGTCGGCCGACCCCACGGCTTCCTTGGGCGGCAGGCAGCGTCGAGCGGCTGCCAGCAACCCAATATGTCTCAAACTTGAAAACTAGCATTTATCACTGAGCGAACCGCGAAAATCGAATGAAATGCTCAAATCTACCGGGAAGATATATGGAAGCATTTCCACAGAATCACGATGCGTGTTTCAAGTTTTTAAATTAATTTTGATGTTTTGGAAAGTATTTAGCGAGTTTAAAAAAGAAGAGGCGTGATGGGCTAGGTTTTACTACATATAATGACTGGCAGTAGATAGAAGAAACAATGCAACATAAACGTGAGCCCAGCGTATAGATTGCCGATCACATGATTGCCCCAAGGATGTACCCCAGGCGGTAGCCCTCTGCCGGAATAAGTGCAAGATATGCCCGTCGATAATCTCCGAGGTCAAATGTCAAACAGATGTATTGGAGCACCGGTACACTAATGACTGATGCTAATGTTTGCTTGGGTTCTCTTTCTTTTTTTTTCTACTTGATGCGATTTCATTAGCAATTTTCTTTTTCGGTGTCTATTTGTTTGAAAATGACTATTTTTGAAGGTATTAGCATCTGTTCACCGATATTCGTGTGTCATTTTTCACCGCTGCTCATACGAGTAAGAAATAAACAGCGGTTCTCCTCAATCACACAAACCTTCTCATGACGACGCCCTTTGACGCTCGAAGAAGCCGGTCCGGTTCGGCTTCCTGGAGCGTCGACGCCCGGCGACGCGCGCCAACGCGCCGCGCAGCCGGCCGACGCTGCAATGCGCAAGGTATGGTCGACTCAATTTGTGGTGGCGGCGGCCGCCGCTCGCCGCCCCAGGAAGCCGGACGAGGCCGCGGCGATCGATTCGCATGCAGCGCGTGGAAGCCGGCGCGCCCCAACGCTGCTCGCCGTCGAGTCTGGTTCGAGCCTTATCGATCCTCTCCCAAAATTGATTTCGTCGACCACCTCGAAACAAATTATACTGTCTCGAAAATTCTAGGGTTACCTCGTGACCCCATCGGAATACTTTACTGGAAAAAATAGACGAATACAATGGCTACTTAGCCACAGCGCTTGAATTAGCAAGCATATTTTCTTAAGGAAACTAATTTTTTTCTTAAGCACTCTACAAGGAGCCATAAATGGCCAGGTGAGTATGGGCTATTGTCGAAGCACGGCACCCTTGGGCAGAGTATCGGAGAACATCACGAAAGCATTATTTGTAGGGGAATGTAGCAGACAGCCAGGTGCTACGCGCGCCGCGGCACTGGTCCGTACCCACCTGTCCGTTTAGAGTTCCCTGTAGTGTTTTTCCTGTACTGATGCACTTTCTTTCCAAAAACTTTGCTCAAAATCGCCCGATAACAGTTCTCTTAATGAGCCACTAAAATCTCCATAGCATTCCAAAGGAGCCATATTCTTCTACTAAACAATGAACCTGGTCTTTTTTTTTTCTTGAAACAATTCAGTCATCGCGCCTACTAGTTTGATAGCATTTTTTTCTCGCATCTTGTGCTGAGTTTGACATTTCCTGGCCGTATTTTTTTTTTTTTTTTTGAAATTCGTTGGAGACCATGTTGACAGATTGAGACAGTTGTCATAGGCTCGCTTTGAAATGTGCTTTCATTTTGAATTGAATATTGAAGTGCGACATTCATCATACGGATAGTTTTTTTTACCAAGTTCATCGGAGGAAATATAAGAAAGAATGTGTAGAGCTCCGTCGAAACTGCACGCATTTATTCACCTGTATCAAGTATTTTGCCTACAATTTCTAGTGTGGTAGACGATGTGCTGCGCTCAACCGAAGCTTACGGCGTTTGTTTTGCCACTATTTCCCTCCAGTTGGAAGTAATCACCGATTAGTTGAAATTGAAATTCGTATCCTTTGCGCAATATTTATGTGCATGGAGGAGTGGTACTTATGCTCGACACGTTCCGCCTTCGTTCGCTTTCCAGATGAACCGGTGATTTCCGGTCCACCATCCTGCTCGTACTCAACTGCCAGATGCTCAGCAGAACTCATTGTTAAAAACGTAGGAAGTCTCAAATTTGGGTAATTTAACCTAATTAATTAAGATGGGTGTGGCGTAGTGGTAAGAAGTTCGCTACGCGCACATATGGTCGATGGTTCGATCGCGTCCGTGGCCAACCAAGCCATCCATCCCCCGGGATCAGTAAATTGGTACCAGAGGAGTCTGGGAGGATGAAGCACTGACTTGGTTCATCAGACCCCCCGCAAGTCAAGTCGCAACGCCTCCACGATGCTCACAAGGGAAGGATGCTGGGTCAGTATGGTCATTCGTAGCCAGATGCATGCTGCTTAACGCAGCTCGCGACGCTGATTTCAGATCTGTCTTCACCTGCTCCCAAATTTGCCTCTGTGAGGAGTTATACCTGTTTTTACCCATGTCAGGAGCGCTAACGTGAGGAGCGCAAAGTCGATGTGCCTGGTGAGTCTTGACGCATCGATGTGCCTGGTGAGTCTTGACGCAATGATACGTTTCTCCCTCTTCAGGATCAACTGATGAAGGCGTCATTTTGATCCTGAAGAGCGATAAACGTATCATTGTGCCAAGAATCACCAGGCACATCGACCTTGTGCATCCTACGTGAGCGCCCCTGACATGGAAAAAACATGGAAAAAATAACTCCTCAAAGAGAGAAATTTAGGAGCAGATGAAGATAGATTTGGAATCAGACTCGCGAGCTGCGTTAGACAATATACACCTCGCTGAGGAAGGCCATACTGACCTAGTGTCCTTCCCTTGTCAAATGAAGTCGAATGCGTGGCGCATCCCACATGACGGGATCGATCAACGTCGACAACTTTATCCTTTTATCCTTTATGGAGGAGTGGAGAGAGTGCAAGAATTAGCATGCAGAAGAAATAAGATGGAAATAGGAATTCGTATTACGCAGGGGGCGAGTGGTCGCCAACAGTGGAGAAAGTTGGGATGTCATATGGGAGTCGAAATTCTCATGACAAGCATGCTTGATTCTGTTTTTGAACAAGTCAAAACGACGTCAGTGATGTAAGAATGGGGCACAGGACGAAATGCACACGTGACGACATCGCCTTTAGTTCTGTGCATACTTGCTTCTCTTAGCCTTCCTCACTTTTCGCTTCTTTCAAGTGATGCCCAGAAACAGTTGCGCATGGTACTTCTGATGAATTTTTTCGAATATGAGAGACATCGAGTAATGTGTGCTGAGGTTAAGTGAGGAATGGCTTGCATTGTTTTGAGTACAACCATAACACTTTGTGATTTGCTGTTAATATCAACTAATCGTCATACAACAACCTTCTGAAACCAAAAACTATTACCTGCTCCGCGAAGTGCTTCTTCTGCGCCGCCCTGACTCGGAATCCTCAGAGCTTTTGCCATTAGAACCACTTTTATCAGACTTCACATCGTCACCTCCTTTACCTAAATTAACCATCAGGTATAATTCTAGCAATATGTTGGACCTATCATGCTAGATGAAGTTCGTAACAAACCAGATCGCCGTAAATTCGCTTTAACTGAACCCACAGCATCTCCTTTTACATCAGCCGACGAAGCAGCTTCTGAATGAAAAACGCGCTGTTGTTTAAACCTTACTGAGTGGAGGAGATCATCACAAGGTCATTGAGAGTTCAAGATAACGCAGCAAAAAGGAAGCTGGTCAAACGTAGCGTTCCCGAAAGGAATTTTTCTCTGACGTACCTGACGAGTTGGTCGATTGCTTACTACTCTTTCGTGGTACCCCTACAGGAGCCTTGAATGCGCCAGCATCCTCGCTTGACTCACTCGACGGTGACGCTGCTCCACCCGGACGATTCTTTCCCGCTCCTTTTGAGTCCTCACCATCATCGCTGTCGTCGTCGCTTTCGTCGCCACCGCCTGTTATTCACTAGCTATCGTCCAGTAACGGATATAAAATAATTGGTCTACTTGCATTTGAGCGGAGATCAAATATTTCAAAATTGCAACGTCGAACATGAATTTTTATGATTTTTATCCGAGAAATAACAAACAATTCAACAATCGAAAGATCGCAAAAGGATGAGAAGCGAATTTCGCGCTTGAGTTTGGCTATGATTTCCAACAGTTGGGAAGATTGTGGTAAGTTTTTGTGATGGTCACACCTAACTGCAAGCGCGAAATTCGCGCGTAACAAAACAAGAAGTGTTTACCAAAGCACCGTAAAATTGCAAAAGATAAAACTACAAATTCCTATTAATCGAGTATTAAATGGAAAATTCTCAAAAATCATATGAGGAAAGCTTACCGAGACTTGACAAAGCCGCCAATGCGGAACTCTTCGCAAGTAGCTTTGGCTCAGCTAAACGGAGTATTTAGAAATGAGTAATTAATAGCGTTTAAACCTGTCTAATATCACAGTGATGGTGGTACCCGTCTTATTGTGCACCTGTATAGAATGTCACCTGCATATGATTAGATATGTAAAATGAGTTGGCTATTTACAAAACAACAGAAAGACTAAGAATACTGTGTTTCTGGTTTGAAACGATCATGCAAATGTAAAAAATGCTGAGGGCGTAGACAAATCGCGTCAGCGGACCTTCTTGTTTTGATTCACGAAGCGTGTCAGAAATACAAGATCGGAGTGCTTCATCCGTGACCTCCATAAGCAGAGACATCATAATAAATTTCACAGCAACCATCTGAAGAACGCAGTACAATTAAACCTCACCAATGTCATCACATTCATTTGAAAAAAAAAAGTGATTAGTCACAATAGAAGGACGGTAAAAGACCCACCGCATCATCTTTCTTTTCCTCTTCAGTACGGAGATCTTCAAAAGAAGGTCCACGTTTTCTCGCCAGAAAAACTGGTTCACCATCGTCCTCGTCAGCACCGTAAGACTGTCTCGACTTGGACCGTGACCGTTCATCATCCGCTTGACCTTCATCCTCATCTTCACTGCTACTGTCCTATAGTAGGCTATCATCTGCCACAAGTTCTTGAGGATTGATTAGGGGCACGCACAGAAATGAACCAAGTGAGAGTTGGAGATAAATGGAAACCAAATTATATAAAGAGTTGCAAATATAAGCGGCTTACGAATTTCCCTTTGCCAGCGAGAGCTCGACGCTTCGCACGCTCCTCTTCTGCTATTCTCATTCGCTCCTCCTTTTCCAACTGTTTCAGCTTCTCCCGTTCTGCTTTCTCAAGTCCTTCCAGTATCCAAGCTGGCAGCTTTTTCCTAGCAGTGGCGTCTAAAAAGATGAGGCATCCGATTTCAATTTCGGTAGCATTCATAATGTAGTGTAATACAGACCCATAGTGAAGAACGGTGCTGCTTGGGCAGGAGGTTGCCTTGCACTAGACTGTTGTGGAGGGGGCACGTTTTGGCTACTTGGTGTAAAAGGTGGTGGAAAATATTGTTGCGAGTACCAAGAAGATCCCGGTGGAGGGCCTGAAGGATGTGGTGGTCCGCCGGGTGGAGGTCCTCCAGGATGTGGTGGTCCGCCGGGTGGAAGCCCTCCAGGATGTGGTGGCCCGCCGGGTGGAGGTAAACTGTGATGAGGCGGCCTCATAGACGGGACTGGCCCAGCAGATGGTGGCGGAGCATGATGTGAAGGTCCTGGTGGAGGTAGGCCTCCTGGAGGTGGTGCTGCCCAACCACTCCTACTTGGTGGGCCAAGAGGTCCTGGTGGAAGGTCGTGCTGGTAGTAATGATTAGATGGTGGTCCCGGCTAGAAAGAAATAAGATTTTTTTTTTGAAATATCGAAAAGTGAACAGAGATCTCACCGATCGGTGGTAGTCGGTGGGCGAGCTATGGGCATCCATGAGGGATGGAGGAGGTGGTCCACCACCCCACTGTCCGCGGTAACCATCTTGAAAATCCTGAAGAGAAACACACAGTGAAGTTCTCAACCAAAAGAGAACAAAAACTTACGTTGCCGGTTTCATTCTTAGTTTGCGCAGCCGAAGGGAAAATAGGACGATTAGGGCCAGATGTAGACCAATCATTCGAATCTGAACAGTAATAGCACAAGATGAAATTGCTCGGATAGGACTCTATCACATGGTTTCGAGATAAATGCGCCTATTACCTGAATGGAGGCTGTCATGCCTTCCGTAGTCGTGATGACTTCTATCTAGGGGTCTACCATAACAATGATCGGGTGGATCGCCATGGTGATACGGGCGGACCATCTCTCCTCTTCCATAGCCGTCGTATCCACCGTTTCGTCCATAGTGCGGCGGTGGGCCATGGTCTCTAGCATAATGCCCACCGCCATAACCATTTAAGTGGTCGCTTCCATGACTATGATCCGGTCCTTCTTGTGCAGATCGCATAGCCATCCACCTCTGCGCCAAATCCGCCCAATTCACTAGAAATTTTCGCTAGTGATAGCAGCAGTAAAATAAATAGTGACTTCTATGCACAATGCCTTGAACAAGAAACAGATTCAATTTCTTCTTGGAGAATTTTAATTATGGATAATTCTTCCCCTAAAACTTCATAATTATAGCGGATTGGTATCAACTGATGCAGATCCGAAGTCAGTGATTCTCACAAAGGCAATTTATACCAGAGGCGACTTATCAGACGCAAACATCCATTTGCGAGATTTTCTGTGAAGATCGGTCAACGCGGCAAGAAATTCTCAATGAAAAGAACGCGCGGTCGTCGCGAGGCCGTAAACGCGTGCGACTGAGCTGCGACTAGCCCCTATTCTTCATCATATAAACGCACGCGCGTCAGTCGCACGCATTCAGTATAAATTGCCTTATACAGATCGGTTATTGGCAGATGTTTTCGCTGCTATCGTCGACAGGTATTCTGGTGGTCACCACGACCCAAACGTCTGCAGTGTCAGACATTGCCACGCAACCTGTCGCAAGGCTTGCGCGTGGCGGCCACACCGCATCCGGCCAGCCATGGTGCCGCGCAGCAGCCCCTTTACTGGGTTGCGTGGCGGCTAGGTGGCAATGTCTGATACTGCAGACGTGTGGATCGTGGTGACGAGAATAATCGATATGTATCAAAACCAGTGTCGCTGTGGGCGCAACGACAAAAAGCGGTGCTTTCTCGAGAAGTAGAGCAGTAGCGACATGCACTTCTGATTCAACCCCAACACAGACGAGACGCTGGGTTTCCGTTCGTGGTTTACACGCCTGCGTTGACTAGCCTTCACAAAAAATCTTGAGCGACTGCGTCTGACGAGTTTAGTATAAGTGTGGCATAGAGTAACAGCAGTACTCAAAACTCTAACATGGAGTCGCTTTCACTTGCAACTCGTTGAATACACGGGCTTTTGGATACTACGGCAGGTTTACACACTCGCTAAGGAATGAAGGCACCCGAGTTGCACTACCGTGACAAGTCGAATGGCAGGTCAACAAATTAGTCAGAGTGAACGTCTACATTCGTGACTATATGTTCTTTTTGGAAATTCACACCTCTACTGATGTAATTTCTCACTTCGCCAGGGAAATTGTAAAATTTGTTCCCCCATCCTGAGGCATGAGTCGCCGAAGTATTGCAACTTAGGGGCTCACAAGTTTTGAGTCGAAAACAACAAAAATTACCTTGGTCGGGCGGCATGTTTTGGTATCCGCTCCACGGATCCATATTGATGACCACTCACAGCAGTGTACTTGATTAATCACGTATTTTCTTCTGAAAAAGATACACATGCTATGAGAAAGAACTGAAAGAAGCAGAGCAATCAAAGAGTAGGTCACGTCAACATCAAGTAAATCATCGTGTATGCATGAATTTCTGGGAAAGATCGATCAACAAACCATGTAATCAGGGAGCAATGTTTGCAGTAATGATTAAAGTGACAGATTCGCCCGTGAACTCTCAGTTGAAGCGGAATTAGGTGAGCTGCCTTTGCGCAGCAGGCAAACACCGTGTCGCACTAATCTCGTGTCGAGCGCCGCGCAGACCGTCCTTTACTCATTCGTTACTCTAACTGCTCTCTTTTTAACGAGATTAGTACGTTCGTTCTTTTTTTATGCCAATGTCAAAGCTTTTACAAACTTTTACAAAAGATTTTTTCATGTTCTATGAGTAGAATGCACCATGCACCACTTTCTAATTGTTATCTTCTCTTTCGAAAGCATCTAACCTTGCTCTTCCAGAGTGGCCGCCAACACCAACTCCTCGGAGGAATACGTGTGTTAAATACAGCTCGGCACTACTCGGCTAGTTCTGTCCTAAAATTTCCTAGAAAAATATTTCTCCCAAACTTCGCCAAGGGATGTTTTCCGAGGTGCTGAACACGAATATCGTATCCATTCCGGATCGTAACCCCATCCTTGCAGGGATACGATCGGGATACTGTAGATACTGTAACTCATAGAATCTTCTCGAATTTTGCCCAGAGAGGTTATTTGGGGGTGCTGACTGCAAATATCGTATTCATTTGTACCGTAACCTCATTTTTTATAGGGATACGGTAGGTGTACGGCAGAAAATTCAGAGATAATGCCAATTTTAGGAAGAAAACGAAGATATTATGCGTTGGTAGTAATGGTTATAAACACATATATTACCAGTTTAGCGACAGTACAGTCCATTCAACCGGTAGTGAATGTTGGTAGAGCGATCATGGACCGCGCCGCTTGTCTTCATTCGGTGAATGCACCAACACTCCTTTCTGAATGCCCTATACTGTATTTTAAACGAGGAGCTAGTCCTCAACCAAACGCTTATCCTGCAACAAGTGACGCCTAGCTACAGGCGGTAGCAAGGTCCACCCTAAATGCAAAGCGCACTGTTGAATACGACTATACTCATGATCAGCACCTACACCTCCCCTCCCCCCCCCCCCCCCCCCCCC